>OY728123.1:1662594527-1663194527 GCA_963277665.1 Viscum album | reverse complement strand
ACCATATTTATCTGAGAAGATAATATGTTCTCATACTAATGATGCATAATTTTCATAAGAAAATTAACGTTGTGAATAATGGAATGTTGGAAGACATCGTGTGTGGGGATGGAATTCCAAAACGTGGGAAGTGGATTTTTGTTTCCTCGGTACCTGAGATAAAAAGGGTATTAATGGATGATGTCCTCAGATCAAATTTATCTATACACCTTGGTATCACTAATATGTATAAATATTTGAAGTTAAATTTTTTGTGGGATAATATGAGGTCGTAAATTACAAACTAACTATCAAGATGATTATTTTGTCAACAGTTAACGGATGAAAGACAATATCCTAGAGGATTGATGAAACCTATACCTATTCCAAAATAGAAATGGGATGAAATTAATATAGATTTTTGCATTGTATTACCTAATACTCCATGAAATAATGATTCAATATTGGTAACATGTTGATCGAATTACCAAATCTGCACATTTCCTCACAAGAAGAGAAGATTTTCTACTAGGGTTCCTCACACGACTCTATATTAATGCAGTTATAAGACTTCATGGTGCACCACACTCTATTGTCTCTGATCGTTATGCATGATTTACATTAAAATTATGTAAAATTATTCAGAATAATTTTGATATTGAGCTTTATTCGAGCTCTTATTCCCCCCCTCAAATTGAAGGTCAATCATAAAAAATCATCCAAACATTAGAAGACATGTTGAGATCATTCTCAAATGACTTTCTAGGGATGTGGGATCAGTATTTACCTTTCGTATAATTTTCCTATAATAATAGTTTCTATTAATGTATTATAATGGAACCATATAAAAGCATAATATGGAAATAGAATTCTTAAGACAACTTTTTGGGATGAAGTTGGTGAAATGAAGCTTCTAGACCTAAATCATATCGAATAGATAATGAAAAATGTAAAAACTATTCTCGTATGTATAATAAAACTCAATGTAGAAAAAATTTTAATGATGATAACTGAAGAAAGGATTTAGAGTTTAATGTGGGTGACCATGACATTATAAAGGTATATCCATGGAAGGGTCTCATATGGTTTGTTAATAAGGGGATATTGATCACTAGGTACATTATGCTTTTAAAATTATGGAGAGAATATGAGTTGTGGGTTATTATTTAGAATTTCCTCCTATGATTTCTAAAGTACATGATGTGTTCGACATATCTTTATTAAGGAAGTACATTCCTCACCCAAAGAATGTTCTCACTTCTAAATAAATATAATTAAAACCTTCTTTATATTACTATGAAGATCCTATCAAGATTCGATACACTATGGAATAGGTTTTGATGAATCAGACGACTTGGCTGGTAAAGATAATTTTGAAAAATCATAAAATTGAAGTGCTTGAGTGTGAACCAGAAGAAATTATGATTAATAACTACCAAAATATTTTTATGTGATGAAATTATAGAAATTTTTAGGAAAAATTTTTTTGAGGGTAGAATATTACACCCCTATATTTTATGGTATGTCTCTTTTAAATTTAAATTAATTGATTGCTTATGCACAGATTTTAAAACAATGATATAATATTAACAAGATAGTTGGATTAGTAATGTGACAATTAGGAATATTAGTACAACCAATAGAATAGTAACATAACTTATGAATGTTTATATTGGGTTTATGTATCTTATTGATGAAAATATACTATATTTATATCATGGAATAAGTAAATTAGTGTTTTAAAAAAAGGAATCAAGTATTGGTATTATTTTGAAACAAAAATATTTAATTAAAGATATATAGTTATTATTATTATTTAAAACAATATTTTTTATAACGAATTAGGTACCTAAATTAATATTTTTTTCATGGTATTATATAAGTTTATTTTATGAGACCTTAATTAGTTTTTAAAGTTGTCATAAAATCTATTAAAATTATTCAATCTGTATTTTTTAAATAAATTATGATTTTAATTAAAAATTAAATAACTCATAATTAGAAAATTTTATTTATAAAATTGTGTCCATTTTTGAAATCCACGTTTTTAGAAATGTCTTGGGGGAATTTGTTAGATTTTTCTAAAATTATTGATTTTTTAGTAAATAGTGAAATACCGTAATGTATGTTATTTGAAATTATAAGTATATAAATTAATTTTTGAATCATGGTTTAGTTATATGTGATGTAACTGGCCATGACATTCAACTCGTAGGCTCCAGTAACTACAACTATTAACAATAATTTTTAATATTTATAGAATTGAGAAAAAATAAAAAACAAGTGAATAAAATAATCATAAAACACCCCTCTCATCCACTATAACTACCACCCCTTAACACCATTTCTCCTTAAAACATATAATTTTTAGATCTTGATTATATTATATCCAATTGAGCTATTAATCTTTTTCACAATGTTTTTGTCTTGTTTGTATCCCTAAAATACCATTTCTATGTCCTTGAAGGAAGTTCTTAAGGAGACTACACTAATGGTGTAAAACCTTCCCTCTCTCTCATTCAATTTCTGTTATATTCTTATCATTTCCTAATATCCCATATACTATGTAACATAATAACTCAAGTATAAAATATATAATTCCTTTGATTTATGTAAATGGTATATCCACCATCAATTCTCTTCTCTTCCCCTTTTTTCTGGAAATGAAAAAATAGACTCTGTGGTTTCGATTCACCCACTTCATAGACCATGATTTTTTGTTTTCTAATACTACCTTCAAGGTTTGTAGTGAAAAATTATTATGAATAAATAATATTTTATTATACCTGTTATATGTGATATAATTTTCTAGGACCAATATAAAAAAATGATATTAAATAAAACAATATATGTTCTTAATGGTTGTAAAACTGTCAAATTAAATTAAATCTTTTTCATTAAAACAAATCTCATGAATCATTATCCTACCATAAAACCAAATATAAGAAAATTTAAAATATTTTATGTTAATTAATAACTATTAATTTAAATTTTTCATTATTATTCCCATTTTCATGAACTTTAAAACATGTATACAGGTGAACCAATAATAAAAACCAAGGAAATGAACACTCCAGAATGATGAAATTGAATCTTTTCACTCATAAAAAGTCAATAAATGAACATAACTAAATTATAATAAATAAAATAAATGTTTAAGATATTATTAGTTAAAATATTAATTTATCTATTTTCAGTTTATAAGACATTAAATGAAAGTTCAGAAGTCATTCAGACATAAGTGAAGTAATTCCCTTTGAAGCCCAATTTTTTTTTGGGGTACACATTCTCTCTTGTTACCAAGTATAATTACTAATTATTATTAAGAAACAATCCTATATTATATTTTTATGTTTGAAAGATATGTACCTAACTCAAATATTCGTTCTTATATGGGTAAATACAAGTTTTATAATGTTCCCGTTTCAATTCCACTCGAAAAAACTCCCAATTAAAGGGAACTTCCTAACACCAAAACCATTTTCAAGTATACTTCATAATTTATTTTTAGAAACGATTATTTTTCTAAAATCACTCATTTCATCCTGAAACACTATCTTAGTTCCCTTTGGATTTTATTCAAACAATTATTCATTTTCCTCTTTAAAGTCACTTTTATATTTTCCTATAAAGAACTAAAATGTGTATCATTTCGACGGTTTCTTAAACACTCTTTTTACATGTTTTTACGTATATTGGAAATCACTTGCCATAATATATTCCCAATTGTATTGTGTATATTATTTTAACAATCATAAAATTTAATTTTATTGTTCATAAATTTTATTATATGTCATATACATGTTTAAAACTTGATTTAATGACAAATTCAAATGAATTTCCAAAATAACTCTTAGTTCCAAAGTAAAAAAGGTTATTTTTAGTACGAATTTATCAATGATTTTATTAGAGTATTTTTATCAATTTAAACATACAATATTCATCATATGATTAATTTAAAATGATATATTATGTTACCGTTTACTATTTATATATAATTATTGGTCGAGGCCCTGATATTATGTTTATGATGTATCACATTGTGCACCACATCATTATGAGATTATTTATTTATATTCCATGTGTTTATTTGACTAGTAGAATATTCATGGATAAGTTATATTCTCATGTAGTTATTTATTATTCTATATTTGGTCATTTTTATTACTACCATATTTTGGTTAAGATTTAGGTTTAATGTTATGTTTTTTTACTTATTCACCTTGACTTATTTCTTATGTTTAATTATGGTAGCATCTATAGTAATTATTGGCCTTAATGAGGGTCTGAGATCACCCCTTTATTATGTTTAATTTATTTCTAGGATTCTAAAATGTATATAATGGTGAAAAAATGGGATATTCTAGGAGAATAGGGATATTTCCAAAGGAATTTCTATATTATATTCATTTCATGTTAGAATGTAAAACTAATGTTTGTATATAGTTTTATGATGGTACTAAACAATCATGTCCTTTGGGATGAGATTTCTTGTATATTATGATAATATAATAATATGAGGCACTGGATCCGGGCAACTAGGGTATAGATCTTCACAATAAATGTATATGTATATTCACCCTACTCGTTTGAATTTTTTTTATATGAAAAAATAAATTTATTTATTCTTAATTAATTCATATGTTACAAACTATTGAATAGTGATTTTGATAAGAATTAAATTTCAATAATAAAAGCCCTTAATTGAATTTTTTTTGTAATAAGAAATTTCAATTGAGATATCCTTTTTAAATAACTTTTGAATGTTTAAAATAGAATATATTTTAATAAAATATAATTTCAAAATGTTATTTATGAATAACAGTTTTTATTATAATTTTATGAAGCCAAAAAAATTATAAGGTTCAAAAAACTATTATTAAAAAAATAGTATTTTTAAATAAATATGGATTTTATTTTATTAAAAAAGTATTATATTTTGATATTTATTTGGATAAAATAATTACAATTATTGTATTTACCATGACTACATTACCCAATGGTGAGTTTTTCATAATATTCTAATACAGTCAAATTTGTAGGTAAATTTTGAATACGGTAAAAATATATATTATGTATTATGATATCATAGTGATCCAAAAGTGAATTAATATATGACTTAAAATATATCCACTAAAAAATATATATTCACTCTTTAAAATATATTTTTATTTTATTGTATTTTTTTCACTTTTGTGAATCCCCCAAAATAAATATTATATTTATAGGTTTTAAAATCAATTCATTATAAACATGACTCGCATCTACATCCCAATGTGAAATATTTTAATTATTTATATTATTGGAATTATATAATATAAAAAAACACTTCTATTTGGAAGAAAATATTAGTTGACTGTAGTATGGTTTTTGATTTTTATTACATTATTGTATATAGTTTATAACCTATGTTTAGGAAATAATAAAGAACTCCCCTCATTTTTCATATATAAAACAACTAAAGATCTCATTTATTTAATTTACATTCTATTTCCGTACCTATATATATCCCTCTAAATGTGGCCCAAATATCTCAAGATAATCCACCCAACCTTTTGGAAGCACCCTCTCAAGGTAAATGATCATATCCTTCTCTACTTAATTCAAGCAGCATATTTCTGTCATGCCTTTTGGTTTCCAATTCTTAATTTTTGGATGTATTTTTTGACATCCATCATACTATCCTTATGATTTCCAAATTATGAGAGACCCACCTATATCTAATTAAACTATTTTAGGAATTCTTTAATACGATTGTTATGCTGTATAAATGTCACTGTGAATTTTCATGTCCAATGATTGGGATAGGAATTTCTCTAACCATTTTCACTCTAGGAAATTCTATTATTTGTAACTATACTTCATTGATTGAATGATTTCCATTTGTATGGACAACACTTCCCAATTATTGGTTTATATATACTAATGTCATTATTATGTTATATCATATATGTGGAACACATGTGTATGTACATGATATGATTATGATGGGTGTTCCCATATAGTGCTCCAATGAATTATGTAATGATTTAATCCTAAGGTGAGAGGGAGGTTGTCCTAAATACACTATTTTATGATGTATTGGTTATTAACCATTATTTATTCATATTATTCCATCTTTTAAGTTATTTTCACATTAATATACTTCATTTATGTTATCATGTTATATCATGCATCATTGTTCATGATTTTGATTCTCACAAATTTTATGTTCCATTGAAATTCCTATTGACTATCATGTAATTCATTCCTCATGTTAGGATTTATTTATTCCTTTAGTGGGATTAATACAAAACCCATTTTTTATTTATGTCCCCATGTTATCTAATGTAGTTTTATAGGAGAATTGAAAATTTTTGTGCATGTTAAGAAAGTTTTCAATAAGTTCATTGCTTCCTGATTTTATAATGTTGTGTTCTGTAACTAATTTTCCAAAGAAACTAGGCCTATTGATCATATGGGTTATATTAAGTGAGAAATTGTGTAATAAATCATCAATTAATTTTTAATAAAGATATGGGTTTTTAGAAACCTTTCAAAGACTAGGAAATTGAGTACATATTATGAAGCAGGTCACTAAAAAGTCTCATGTATACTCTCGCTTGGATCAAATGGAGATTAGAGATTATGATGAGGCAAGGGTGGCAGAGAATAAAGAGGAGCTACCAATAAAACCAGCTGCCAATTTTTTTTCTATGTTAGAAACTATTAATACCCATGATTTTGATTTGTTGTACCTTAAGGGTCTGAAGAGTGCAGGTTGTAACAACATATGATTCATTCCTACTGCTGAAGAGGATGTGGTGGGATCTAAGGAGAAGGATTATACTGCTCAATTTGATGCTCAAACAGTACAGGTCACAGAGGTGCCTCATGTGGATGTATTGCAGGAGAAGTCTCCCATTGCAGTTCAGGTTACTAATGTAGTGCAAGGGGATAAACTGCATGACCACCCCACTATACATCAGAACGATCTTGGACAGGATTGGGATCCCTCTCATGAAGATTCTGATTCGAATAGTATGGAGAATGATGGCATGAAAAAGGGAATAAGGTGTCATAACAGGAGAGGATCCAAGGGCCATGGCCGTCCTAGGAATAGGTAACTCTATGGTGTGCATTTGTGTTGGTTTATGGTGTATTTCTATGCTTGTAAGCACCCCCTTAATCTACTGTATCTTTACTATCTTTTTTTCCAATAAATTTGGGGCCTGGGTTTAGAACCCATGGCTGAACCTTCTTGGTATTTATAATTCATGATATACCCTTATGTATATATTTAATTTTATATATAAGTAAAAATATAATTATTAAATTTAATTTTCTCAAATACAATTATAAATTAAAAGCAAAAATGGTTATAAATAATTATTATATTACAATTATCCACTACTAAGGAATAATTATCTGTGATATTTATTTATAGAGTTATTTGGAAAAAAATCTCAAACCATAAGTTTTAAATATCAAACACCAACTCCCGCATTTTAACCTCGATCATTCCTTGAAATCATAATATTTGGACAACTGTAATGGTATTTCCTCACATCACCTTCTCAATTCATTCGACTATCTAAACAATTTGTTCCACAAAGGTTGAATCCTACTCTAGCTCAATATCCTCACAGTGAAGAACATGCATAGGATTGGTATCATACTTTTGAAGCTTAGACAAGTGTCACACATCATGCATTCCTTGATACCATGGAAGTATATCTATCTTTTATGCCATATCCCTAATGAATTTCATGGTCTGGAAAGGTATGAAATATCGTGGTGCAAATTTTTCTTTCCTCCTCACACACATATGCTCTAATTGAGGGGAAACAAGTAATAAAATTTATTTCATATTATAAAAAACAAGCATAATCTCCTTTAATCATTATAATACTTTTTCACATTTTGATATATAACCAATCCATTCCATATAAACTATTCTAACTTTATGTTGTCGTAAAAGATTCATAGCCCAATAACTAATGACTCAACAACCTCATGGGAACATAATGGTGATCGACATGGCACCCATATAGAGCCTCAAAATGAGTAATGTGAACCAATATATGGAATTTTTTATTGTCAGTGAACTCGAATAAAGCCCATTAATCCCCCCAAACTCCAATAAAATATAAAATTCATGCTCAAAGCCTATACTGTAATGTTGGGATAGTTCTTTCCAATTGGCCATCATTCTAAGTATAAATGGTTTTACATAAAATCTACTAAGAACCCATATTATTCTATAATAATTTCCAAAAAAAATAGGAATCTCTATTAGATATCATTCATGAAATCCCTCCATAGATCCACATAAACTCTCGATCATATACATTTCCATTATTATACTTTGAGTTTGTCTCTCAGACTAGTATAAAGTGATCCACTTCAATCAATCAATCGACTACCACCCAAGTGGTTTCTTGACCAGTTGGTATTATTGAGAAACCCTGACATGATGTCTATGGTTACCTCATCCCATGTTCAAAAAGGGGCTATAAGTTGATAGAGTAACTTTCTGGGCCATTGTTTATCAACATTGATCTTTTGGAAAGTTAGACAACAAGAGTAAAATCCTATAATTTCTATCATCATGTTGTGCCACCAAAAATACTGAATGATGTCAAGATGCATCTCTTTTTATCCTAGATACATTACATAATTTTTAGCTTGGTGGGATCTCATTTTCTACTCTCTCATTGAAGGTGGAACCATCACCCAACCATGAACCAAAATCACACCCCCGTAATTTGAAATTCTATCCTAAAATAGAACCACTTTATACCATCCTCTTGAACATCATGATACACTCTATATCAATATCCTTACAAGACTTCACTCATTCCACCATTGAGGATGCGATCAGATATGGTTCACAATCCACTACACCTCGATCCATAGCAATTCAGATATGCTAGTCTACCACCAAGGCCATAAGAATCCACTCACAATTTTATTTTATCTACCAAACATCCTACATATTTCTTCTCATTGTATATACAAATACATTTTTTTTTCTTGGCCATATACCCTATCTCAATGTATAATGGCTTTATGTATTCTACCCAACACCTTTGAATAATGTTTAAGTTATACTGGGAGAAGGTATATCATACACTCTTATGGTCCATATAAATGATAAATATCTTCTTAAAGATGTATTTTTGTTTTTATTAAAATTTATAGACTTCCAAAAATAACATTATGTTTTTATTAGTCTATATAAGATAATTATTCACATAAGAAAATACCTATATGTAACTAGGTTAACACCCTACATCTAAAAACCTCTTAAGATAATTCTTGATGAAACACAATATGTTTCATACCCCACTCCAGGATCAATAAGAATAATTATCCAAGATTGTGTCATCCTATTTTTAATTTCTAGGAAAAATTAATCTTAATAATTTTTCCATTAAAACATTACTACCTTCATTTTCATCACATTAATGGGTGATTAATGACAATAAAAGTCATTAACGAACCTCATGTAGTAACCATATGACATAAGAAAACATTGTATCTTGAAGAAATTCCTCACTAATTAAAAATAGATGACTTTATTAACCATATATGGATCATATTATATTCTCTCTTTAGAGTCCACATGTTGAGGGAAACACACATCATGTATCCAAAGTTGAAACTTAGAGTTCATGGAGTAAAGATGATGCACTCAAATCATACTAAATACGATGTTCAGGTGTCTACCATGTGATTCTAATATATTGGAATATACAGTGATTAAATAAACAAGTGAAATGATAATGGAATCCATGTACGGGTGAAGAATATTTTTCATGATAACCATGAACATTTCTTGGGTATTCACATGCCCAAAAGGCATAATGAGATTCTTATAATCCCTGTACCTAATACTAAATGTTGTATTCAACATTTCAACGTATCTTGATTCGAGATAATGATAGAATGAATATAGATCTATCATAGAAAACAAATTTTCCTCCTTCAATCAATCATATAAATCGTAAATTGTTTGAAACAGATATATGTTCTTCATAATGATCTTATTCAACTTCCAATATTCCAAAAAAGACAAAGACTGCTATCCACCTTAATGAAGAACCATAATGGATTATCTTAAGGGGGTGTTATTGGTCTAATTAATCCTTTAGCCTCAAATTTATCTTTCTTCACAATGAATCATTTTAACTCAAATAGTTCCATATAGTATAGTGGAATTTATATGGGTCATGCATGGAGGAAATGATAGAGCTCAAACTGAACTTATCTATGTTGCGGAAACCCTGAGAAATCCACTAGAATGACATCTTGGTACTAGAATACCACTAGAGAAAATAGGTATAGTGTGACCATCTAATCCACATAAATAATCATTCGATCCTCTTTGACTAAAAAGGAGTCTCTCTAATAAAGTAATTACCCTACTCTAGCTTCCTTGATGTCCCATTAACTAATAAACAAAACCCCTTCCCCTAAGGTGATGAAAATTTCACTGTTCTAGGATAAAAATTTATGTGTGTATGAAAATTATCCAATCAATCAATTAAATGGTTTATATGAAAACCTTTTATCTCTTGAAATGTGAAGATCAAAACATTATCAAAACAAGAAACTGTCATATTATATTATATAAATATATGAAGACAATCCAATTGCATTACTATAGTTGTATCGATTGATAGAAGATCAAAAGTAAATTTAATAATTAAATACAACCCATAATATAATTGAGCTGTTGTAAATGAAATGGATTTTCCTATATCAAAAAAATAAATGGATAGTGTAGAAGAAATAAAGACTATACCTAACACTATGGAAGGTCCCTATGTGTTTTCTTCTAGTACCTAATAGAAAATGTATACCCTATCACTCACCACTCCATGACACCCCACACCCTCTTGCACCACATGATTTACCGAACCATGTGGGTTATATACATATTACTAAGGTCATGATCCTAACTTTGATGAGATAATCCTTTATTATATATCTTATAACCTATTTAGATTCTCTATCGTTCAACACCTGTGACAAACTGTAACATCCCAAGTAAGTAATGAATAATAGTTATTTTTATCTATGTCTATTAATGATTAAGATAGTGTTTTAGAGGCTTAAAATGAAAATAAATACAATCTTATGCATGGAATACACTAATATTTTAAAAAGATTGTTTTACTACCTTTTGATGGCAAACCATTTTTAAATCTATCTTTTGACAATATTATAAGCTATTTTTGTCAAAATAAACTTATTCTTTATGATTGGGACATCAAAATTTACATTGTGTGAATTTTTGGTATTTTTCTGACAATGTTCATTTTTTAATGAATAGTGAAAAATACAGCATTTTACATCAAAACTGCTGCTTAATCTAATTTATTTATATGGTTAGATTATCTTTCTAATTGGTCTTAATATGTAATATGAATATATTTTTACCATTTAATCCAATGTTGGTCATTGGAATCTATTTCACTTTGAAATTGGACTTAAACTGGTGTCCATCTTTTGATACTTATTGTTTCATAAAACACGCTATTTGCTCTGACAGTGGGAATTAATTATTAAATTAATTAATTTGACTTATTTGTTTTGAATTTTTTAAAATAGACTTCATTTTTGAATTCGGAATATCAAATATAGCTTAGGGTGAATTTTTGGTAATTTTCTGAAAAACATCAATTTTTGATGAATAGTGAAACCACTAAGTGGTACTTATAAAAACTGATTTTCCGTTTAAATGAAACTTTGCCATCATTGTGTTTTGAATTTCAAAAATCCGACATACATGGTTGTCATTAAGAAGTAAAATTCGGTTCAATGAGATTAAAATAATTTTTTGGTGAATAGTAACTTATTAAGTTTTTAATCGCGATTAGTGGTAGTTAGTGTAGTTTAAGGTAAAAATAATGTTTTAATAGTATGATATGAGCTTGAAACATGTCATACCCTCATTTTTTGTGTCATTACCTACCAAGACAATCCATGGGTCAACTTGGGGACCCCATGGAGCCACTTTGGTTGGGAAATGACATAAATAACTTTTTATTTAATGTAAAAGTAAAAATGACACAAACATCATATGTTTTACGAAAACAATTTTTACATGGGGTTATAAAGATAAGATTTTTGATTATAAATATTCATTGGAAATATAGAAAGATTTCCTACATCATAGTATTTTTTTTATAATTTTTAGACTTTAAATAAATTAAATTATTTATGACATCATGATGATGCAGCGATGACCTCATTATTTAACAATTTAAATAAAATGGAAAGATAATGTAATATCTAAAACCTACACATGTCCAAAACCTATTGTATGGGTATATTTCGAACCCTTATCACCTAATCCTCGAATTATATCAATGTGGGACCATTTAAATCCGAAACTCATTTTCAAATAAAGTAATATTTCTTTACATTCCAAGAGTGCCCCTCCTCTCCTCTTATAAAAGGCCCCCACCTCTACCTCATTACCCACACTCCCAAAGCCTTTGGCTCGGCCATCCCCTTCCCATTAAATATCTCCACATCCCTATCCTCATCCTAGAGGATTCCCTTTGGGTATAGTCCTTTTAAAGGAATCCTTTAGGCTCAAATCAAAAGGAGTTACACTTTTAAAGTTGATTCATTCTCTCATGTTCGTTTGTTTTATTTTACTTCTCCAACCCCCTAAACTGTTTTTATTTACTTATTTTGTAACAAATACAGTATCTTCAATATACTAGTATGTTTTTATAAGATTTATTCGAGCTACACTCTCACACAAATACATAAAATGGTTAAAGAACATACGGTTTCCGTGGATGGCGAAATTCTGCCTCCCGAAATGATGATTGTTCAATAATCATTTAACACCTTCAAAGGTGGCCATTATGATGTCACTATTTTTATATATGATATATAATATGTTTATGTTTTACTTAAGCTTCTGTATTTTTCATTTTGGGTATACCTTTATTGGTTCCATTATGGGTAAACACGATATCTTTATTTTAGGAAGTGCGGACTACCGCCCCCTGAAAGTTATTTGATTCGTTAATACCATATGTAGGATGTGTAAAGGATAAAGTTAATGATATTATATATGTTATTATACTTGAATTATAATATACTCTTATATCATTATGATTCCATTCCAGAAAATACGAAATAGAAATGGAAGTAGCGTTCATGCGTACGTACGGCTTACTGTCTCCATGAACGGTGCATTTCATTTCTTACCTCTAAATGTGATGTAATATTATAAATACATGTATATGCTGAATATATATGATATATATGTTATCCAAATCATTAACATCATTTTGGATATAATGAACCTTTGACCAAATTAACATCATGTATGTCTAAGAAGTCTATTTTTGACTTAAGAACCAAATACCGACAAAATGAACATTACTAACATAAATGATTACATGATGTTCATAAAATGGTATAAAAGGAAGAATGAACTTGAAAAAGGTTCTTAAGCAAGTAGAGACTAACTAATGTTTATTATTAAGTAGATTAAAGAATGGCCGAGTCAAGTCGGACCCGAGGTATGGGACTTCGTCTCAATCTCCTTTCATTGGGGAATATTTTGTTTTATACACAACCTTCTTTTATATGGTGTATAAACCCCTTTGACTTTTACGTTTATTCAAAAGTAATCTTTTTTATATGAAGTGTTTACTAAACGAAAAAAGGGAATGTTTTTGTCGTACGTATGCGGCGACAACGACTTCTCCGTCGTCTTGACCATTATTTGAGTTTCGGCTTCCTCTACAAGCCATACCTTCTTTTTAAAAGAAAAATAAATTCCATGTTTTACTTTTCTTTTATTTTGTTATCGAAAATGGTTTTCATAATGTTTTTATATCAATGTGTTGTATTGATATCTTGTGATTGAAAGGTGGAAATGTTATGTTTCCTTTATACATGTTTTATGCGATACGATTTTGTTGAGGTTCTTGGGAATTATTATGAAGACGCGTGGTTTCGTGATAGACTAAGGGCGGGTGAGCCCGTTATAGCTCTCCAATGCATTGGGTAACGCGAAGGAGTGAAACGTTAAGGTTTCTCCGAAGAGATTTAGGGAATAAACTGTGATGGGTATTCCAAACGTAACCAAGAGGGCTACTCCCTACGTAAGAATGTTATGAATGCCTCAAGTTACCTTTATGTCTTATGATTTCTATGATTTATTCATGATTTTATGAGGTATGTTAAAGTGCATATGTTTTATGGGTAAAGTATGATTTCATTCTTATGTATATATGTACCCATGTTTCCTTTCCATATTTTTATATCCCTTACTGAGCTTTTTATGCTCATCCCAAGTTTTCTTGAAATTTTTTTCACAGGTCAAGGGAAAGGTACATGATATGATGATAATGTCAAATAAGTGTCAAGAAATAATCCATGTTTTATTTTAAATATGTTTCCATTGATGGGAATGAAGAATACTATCATTATGTAACCACTTTGTTTATATGTGGAATGTAATGCAAGTTTTATGATCTAATTCTCTAAAACTCTAAACCTGAAAAGATCATCAACGTGTAATCTTGTGATAACTCAAGATTATGTAAGGTTTAAGGCTGGGGCCTTATAGTTGGTTTCAAAGGTCGGTTTAGATAACTTTAGGAGTTAGAATTCTATTAAATTGTTATACAAAAATAATTTTTTTATGGTTAAACTGAAGTGATATAGCATTTGAAGATTACCATGTTGCTTCATCTAAGACATGTTTATTCAGAATGGTTTTCCACAGAGGAAAGTGGAAAGAAGTGCTAGGAAGGCATACGGAAGGAAATAACCTTCCGAATCAGCATCATGAGATGGTCAGAATTGGAACTGAACAGTTTGTTGCAGTGATGGCACAGTTGAATCCGGCTATAAATGGTGGTGGTATCCATGCACGAGATCAGCCTGACCAACCGCAGAGGAACATGTCAGTGGTAGAACATTTCATGAGGCAACATCCCCCATCATTCAGAGGATCATCTGACCCTGTGTTAGCTGACGGGTGGATTAAATCAATGGAGAAGATTTTCGATGTCATGGGGTGTTCAAACAATCAAAAGGTTAGTCTTGCAATTTATCATTTGGACGGTGAAGCAGATCAGTGTTGGTCGATGGTTAAAAATATCAGGGACGCCGATGAGATTGATGCTCTTGACTGGGATGAATTCAAAGGTATGTTTCTTGAGAAGTATTTTCCTAAGGCTGTTCGACTTAGGATGGAAAAGGAATTCTTGGAATTGAGGCAAGAGGAAGACTCGGTGGCTACCTATGAATAAAGGTTCACTCGATTGGCAAGGTATGCTCCAAATTTTATCGGAGACCTTGATAGTAAAATCAATCGTTTTTACTCAGGATTAAAGCCAAAATATCGAAGGGAATTAGCTTCTCGTGAGTTTAAAAGTTATGAAAATATTGTTCGATGTGCTGAGAAGGTGGAAATGGAGTTTGATGATGATCAAGTGTTCTATAACAACCAGCAGAAGAAGAGACCAAGGTGGCTGGAGAAAGGTAAGAATTCTTCAAAAAAGTCTGATGGTAAGAAAACTAATTTTACAGTTTGTGATAAATGTGGAAAAAGGCATGTTGGGGAATGTCTTCTGAATTCTGGAAAGTGCTACCGATGTGGTAAGATGGGACATAAGGCTCGTGATTTCACTGAAAAGGATCAAGGTGAAGGTAAGAACAAATTTGATTTACAGTTAGTGAAATGTTATAAGTGCAATGAGATGGGTCACTATGAAAATGACTGTCTGACAAAGAGCTTGATTGATGGGAAGCAGTTAGACTACAAGAAGAAAGGGGTGGTCAAATCCTTTGCAACTACATTAGTAGATGTCGGTCTGTCAAATGAAGTTGTATCAGGTACTTTGTTTTTTTTCAGATTATGCCAGTGTGTTGTTTGAATCGGGGTCTACACATTCTTTCATCTTTGAAAACTTTTCTAGTAAAATGGGAATACCATCTAAAGAAATGACTCCTGATCTTTTGGTAAAAACACCTGGGGGGAATGTTGAGTCAAAAAGAATTTATAAGAATCTTCATATCCTTATCTGTGGAAAGAACCTACTTGAAAACCTTATTGTTCTACCTCTAGTAGAGTTTGATGTTATCCTGGGTATGGATTGGATCTCTATTTACCATGCTAATATTGACTGTAGAGCTAAAGAAGTTTCTTTTCAGAAAGACTTTCAGTTTGTGTACAAGAATGAACCCTTACTGTTGTTAACTTATCAAGAGGCCAAGAAACTTGTAAAAGATGGAAATGAATGTTACCTTGCACACGTCATTGAAAATAAAGGAACTGTTCATATTAATGATGTGCTAGTTGTAAATGAGTATCCTGATGTTTTTTCTGATGAGTTGCCTGGAATAATACCATATCGGGAAGTTGAGTTTACTGTTGACTTAGTTCCTGATGCTAAGCCAATTTCAAAACCCCCTTATCGAATGGCTCAAATTGAACTTTTAGAGTTTAAGGAGCAATTGCAAGATTTATTAGAGAAAGGTTTCATTCGACCTAGCACATCACCATGGGGTGCTCCTATTTTATTTGTTAAAAAGAAAGATGGTTCTATGAGACTTTGCATTGATTATAGGGCCTTGAATAATATCACTGTTAAGAACAAATATCATTTGCCTCATATCGATGATTTGTTTGAACATCTCTAGGGAGCTTAGTTGTTTTCAAAGATTGACTTGAGATCGGGGTACCATCAGCTGAAGGTAAAGGAGGCAGATATTCCAAAGACCGCGTTCCCTACGAGATATTTCCATTATGAATTTGTAGTAATGCCTTTTGGGCTAACCAATGCACATGTTGTATTCATGTACTTAATGAATTGAATTTTCCATGAGTTCTTGGATAATTTTTTGGTGGTTTTCATTGATGATATTTTGGTGTTTTCTAAAAGTAAAGAAGAGCATAAAAGACATTTAAGGGTTATCTTGCAAACCTTAAAAGAAAAGAAACTGTATAGAAAATTCAGCAAGTGTGAGTTTTGGTTGCAACAAATTTCATTCCTTGGACATATTGTTTCTAAAGATGGAATAACTGTTGATCCTGCAAAAACAAAAGTTTTGGAAGAATGTCCAAGACCCACAAATGTAACCGAGATTCGTAGCTTCCTTGGTTTGGCAGGCTATTACCGAAGGTTTGTTAGAAATTTTTCACGGTTATCTAGTCCAATGACTAAGCTAACTTGGAAGGGTGTAAAGTTTATCTGGACAAAATAATGTGATGATTGTTTTCAGGAATTGAAAAGAAGATTGGTGAATGCTACAGTTTTGGAACTTCCTTCCAGGAATGGTGAGTTTGTTATATACAGTGATTCTTCATTTAAAGGACTTGGTTGCGTCCTAATGAAGAATGATCAGGTAATTGCTTATGTGTCATGATAGTTGAAAACTCATGAGGTAAATTACCCTACACATGATTTGGAATTAGTTTCTTTTGTTTTTGCTTTAAAAATTTGGAAGCATCACTTGTATAGAGTAAAGTGTGAAATATATACCGATCAAAAAAGTTTAAAGTATATATTCACTCAGAAAGAATTGAACATGAGACAAAAGATATGGCTAGAATTAATCAAGGATTATGATTGTACAATTCATTACCATCCGGGAAAAGAAAATAAAGTGGCTGATGCTTTAAGTCGAAAAAGTAATGCTTCATTAGGAATGTTGTGTTTGGAACGTGATCCTTTGGTTAAGGATTTGATGAAATTTGGCATAGAAGTTGTTGGCGCAGGAAGTTCTTTTGTTTTGTTTCAGGTATCAGTGATATCATATCTATCAGATAGAATCAGGAAAGCACAGAAGCAAGACAGTGAGTTGCAGAAAAAGGTAGAGCTGGTTCAGAAAGGTAAGTTGCCTGAATTCAACATTGATAATGATTGCATTTTGAGATTTTGTAAGAGATTGTGTGTGCCTTGTGATTCACAGTTGAAGAGAGAGTTGTTATGTGATGCTCATAGTTCTCCGTTTTCAGTTCATCTAGGAAGTACTAAGATGTATACAGATCTGCGGGAGTATTACTGATTGGATGGAATGAAAAAAGATATTGCTGATTTTACTGTGAAGTGATTGACATGTCAACAGGTTAAAGCAGAGCGGTAGTTTCCGAAAGGGATGCTTCAGTGTCACGACCCGACCTCGGGGCCCGTTCCGTGACTACCCCAAGCCCGCCTTCCATAGGCCAGGGGCTGGCGACTAGCACCAAGGCGTAAAATCCCGGTAAACAGGGAAGGCATTGCCTTATAAGTAACAACCACCACAGAGTCAGCAAGTGGAAAGTAACTACAAGTGCAGAAAAGTAAAGGGGGCCGGAATACAAGCCCAACTGAAAGTACAACTGAAAAAGTAAAGAACAGCAACTAAAGAAAAGACGGCGGCCTCGTGTCGTCCACTGGAAATCCCACCTGAAGGGTGGGTACAGATAGCCTCCAGGCTCCTCGGGTCCCACGTCCGCTCCGAGCATGTCCCGCCCAGTGGTCCACCTCCAGGTACCGTCCTGCTCCACGCCCCAACCGTGATCAGCGATGTCCGTCGTCTGCAACCAACACAACAAGGTGCGGGCATAGCCCGTGCAGGGGTGAGTATAAGCTACTCAGTAAGGACCCCGAGACCCCCGAAGGTCTCCCGAAATCCACAAAGGATATAGCACAAAAGAAAGATGAAATCACGAAGTAACATCTGACTCGACTTAGGTATATGCCCATACATATACCTAAGTCCCCAATTCTAGCTCTGCTCACGAGCTCAAGAACAACTCAATCCACAAAGGAAAGCAAGACTCAAATCCACAAGGAGAGTAAACAGTAAATCCACATAGGATAGTTCAACACAATCCACAAAGGGGAGTAACATAAGATTCAGCTCAACCAGGTATACTTTTTCAGATGATGTCAAAGATGATCACTGATCCATCTAAGTCGTCGGACCCACGAAGGATCGATAGGTACTAACCCCCGCAAAAGACCCACACAGGATCGGGCTCACACAGAACCTGTAGGCAGTGGCTCACACAGAACCGGTAGTAAGGACCCACATAGGATCGAGCTCACACAGAACCTGTAGCACTGATCCACGTAGGATCGCCGAGTGCAGTAGTCGACGCAGTCCACTGAGGATCTCTGCACAGTCGTCGCCGCAGTCCACAGAGGATCTCTGCTCTGCCGTCGTCGCAGTCCACAGAGGATCTCTGCTCTGCCGTCGTCGCAGTCCACGGAGGATCTCTGCTCTGTCGTCGAAGTCACAGCCAGCGCTAGGGTTCCCGCACACAGCGAGCTCGTTTAGGAGGGTCCGCTCCACGAGCCGAGAGGCTGATGCATCAACTGACACGTAGTCCGAAGTTGATGTATCCAAAAGTTCCGTATCGACAACAGGATCTCAACGCAACAGACGGCGCGTCAATCGAACGCCCGGTCTGAGAGTTATTGGCATTTTCGTCCCAGGGGCCCGGTTGGTTTTTAGGGAAAAACCAACCCGACCGTACTCCTCCTGTATCCGATCCTCGGGCGGAGTATTCCAAAAGTTCCGTCTCACTTAGAGGAAACTACCACAGCTGACGGTACGTCGATCAGACGTCCGTAGCTCAAGTTATGAGCGTTTCCGCTCCGAGGGCACGGTTGGTTTCGTGTACGAACCAACCCGGCCGAACCCAAAGTCTTCCGAAACCTTAAGTATAATATACCGAAACGACCGTATCGATCCAAGGATCGCGTAGCCGCTGACGGTTCGTCATTCGGAGGTCCCAGGCCCAAGATATGGGAGAAAGACCGAAGAAGGCCCGAAAACGGGGGTTCTGGGCCCCGGGCGACCCGGCCCGAACCCCCCCCCCCCCCCCCCCCCCTGGGTCGGCCGAACCGGGTCGGCCCGACCCGGCTAGGCCGGGTCCGGTCCGGCCTGGGTGCGGCCCGGCCGGTCAGACCGGCTCGGCCGATCGTCCGAGCGCGGCTGCCGCGGGGCACCGCCCCCGCGGCTGGATTGAAGGCGCGGCCCCGCAGGGGGCCGCCTGTCACGTGGACGCGGCCGGGCCGCCACGTCCCTCCCCGGTTCCGCGCGGCCGCCGCCGCGGCTTCAGCCGCGGCGGATTTCCTCCACGGCGGCGCGCCGGGCGCCGCCGCCTTCCGCGGGCCGCCGGAGTTGCTCTGGTGGCCCGTTTTGCCTCCCGTCTGCGCCGTTGCTCCTCCCGGGGGCCGATCTTCACTGCGGGATCAACGGATCGCCCCTGCCACGCGGTTCGTCGTCGTCCGCCAAATCCGCAAAACAAAAAGATCGGTGGAGGGTTGCCGGGTCTTGTTCGTTAGACCCGCACCCTCCGCGTTAGTCATAAACTCAACGGGAGGAAAAGAAAATAATCAACAACAATTTTAAATAAATTAAAATTGTTCGGAGATCAGGTTCTTTACTTTAAAAGAATAAACACGGGAAATAATCATCAAGAAAATAAACCCCTACCTTGTCGTCGTCGGACGTGAGGTCGTCGCGGAATCGCTCGTCGCGGAAGGGACGTTCGTCGCACCGTGGGAAAAACGTCGCGCCGACGATCTCCGGATCTAGAACAAAAGGATTTAATTAATTAAATCCGTTGTTATTGAAATTAAAAAGGGAGAATTAAACGATCTGATTCTTACCTTAGTTGTCGAACGAGGATCGGTCGCGGAAGAAGAGGCGTCGCCGAAGAACGTCGCGGGTAGAGCTCGTCGACGTCGCAGATCACGGTGTGCGTCGTCGAATTCCGGTCGCCGGCGTTCTTCGCGTTCCTTGCGTTCTTTGCGGGGAGGGTGGAGGCTCAAAGGAATTGCACAACGATAGCAATCCTCCAAAATAGACAAGTTTGTCTATTTTATTATTTTGCCAACAAACGCAAAACGCGTAAGTAACGACCCATTAAATTCGTTGAATTAATTCAACGAATGAAACAGCCCATTTAATTCACGAAATAAACCGCCCAATTAAATGGTCTGTTAAGAAATTAAAGAAAACGCGTCGGTTGACTTTTCAGTTACTTTGACGGGTTTTCGCGGGTGCGTTACTTAGCGAAAGAAACGGCGGGGCTCGTGCGGGCCCCACCGCACAAATATCCTAACAAGGGGTAGGATATTTCCGGATAGCACTCTATCCGCTTTAACTCAGTTCAAGTGGCTTCCAAGTGACTTCCAAGCAGCTTAAGTAAAATAAAATAAAGTTGTCGCACAACCTTTATTTTATTTCCGACTTAAAGCCCAAAATTTTAAAAACCACGTCTGAGCAAACGCAACTCCGGAAGTGGCGTTTCTAAGAAAATACCGGCGCTGCGATTTCATCGGTGCCCTCAGAATTTGATTCCGGGCACCGGTTCAAAAGATAGAAAAACCCGCTCGTCCGTTCACTGAACGTACCCGAGCCAAACTTCGGAAATTGATTCCGGGCACACCGGGCCTCGGAATCAGGTGCCGTCTGAAGCTGCGCTCTTGTAAAATTCCAAAGAAAATTAAGAAAAAAAAATTCCTTGAAATTTGTGGGTCTTTACATTACTCCCACCTCAGGGCTTTACGTCCCCGTAAAGATACATCAAAAACTAGGGGAACAAATGGGGGTACTGAGCACGCATATGAGCCTCCCGCTCCCAAGTGCTCTCCTGGAGGTTCCCGTGATGCCATCTGACGCGCACAAGAGGAATCGACCGCCCACGTAGGACCCGCTCCTATCGATCCTCGATCTCCACTGGGACCTCCGCAAAAGTCGCCCCATCGTCCACGTCCAGCTCCCCAAAGTCGATGATGTGCGTCGGGTCGTGCACGTATCTCCTCAGCTGAGACACGTGAAAGACGTTGTGCACCCGGTGCAACTGAGGTGGTAGAGCCAGGCGATAAGCCACCTCTCCTATCCTGCTGAGGACCTGGAAAGGCTCGATGAAGCGTGGAGACAACTTGCCGCCTCGGCCAAATCTCCGTAAACCACGTCGAGGTGAGACACGCAAAAAGACGTGGTCGCCATCATCGAATTCTAGTGGCCTCCGCCTCCTGTCAGCATATGACTTCTGCCGGCTCTGAGCTGTCCTCATCCTCTCCTGGATGATCTGGACCTTCTCTGTCATGGCTCGGACCATCTCTGGTCCCACGAGTGCTGACTCCCCAGGGTCTGTCCAGCACAACGGTGATCTGCAGGGTCTGTCGTACAACGCCTCGTATGGTGCCATCCCGATGGTGGAGTGGTAGCTGTTGTTGTACGCGAACTCCACCAAGGGTAGGTGGTCCTCCCAGCTGCGACCAAAGTCGAGAACACATGCACGGAGCATGTCCTCGAGTGTCTGTATGGTCCTCTCCGTCTGACCAGCCGTCTGAGGGTGGAAGGCTGTGCTCAGATGGAGCCGCGTCCCGAACGCCTCCTGCAACCCCTTCCAAAGCGAGGAAGTGAAACGAGCATCTCGATCGGAGACGATAGACGATGGCACACCGTGAAGCCGTATGATCTCCTGGACGTAAAGACGTCCCAAGCTCTCCACTGAGCCCTGCTCTCTGATGGGTAAGAAGTGTGCCGACTTGGTGAGTCGGTCGACAATCACCCAAATGGAGTCATGACCTCTGGAAGTGCGTGGAAGTCCAGTCACGAAGTCCATAGATATGCCGTCCCACTTCCACTCCGGGACCTCCAAGGGTTGTACCAAGCCTGCTGGTACCTGATGCTCTGCCTTCACCTGCTGGCAGGTGAGGCATCGTGAAACGAACTCAGCCACAGCATTCTTCATGCCCGGCCACCAGTGCTGTCGTCTGAGATCCTGGTACATCTTCGCCACTCTGGGATGCACCGCCAAGGGAGAAGTGTGAAACTCTCTCAGCACCTCCTCTCATAAAGCGACTGGTACGAAGTTACGTCCTCTGAAAAGGATGTTGTGCTCTGCTCCAAGGGAGAAGCCATCAGGCGCCTGACCTGAGGATATAAGTGCACGCCGGGTCTCACAGTCAGCGTCCCCACACTGAGCCTCTCTGACCCGCTGTAGAAGTGGAGAAGAGACTGTGAGAGACTGAAGAAAGGCTGCTCCATCTCTATCCACGAAGGATATCTGTAAGGAGGCTAGCTGCTCCGTCTCCTCCTCAAGTAGCTGAATGCCCGTCCTCCTGCTGAGGGCATCGGCTACCACGTTCCCCTTCCCAGGAGAATAGACTATATCAAAGTCATAGTCCTGGAGGAACTCAAGCCATCTCCGCTGTCTCAGGTTCAGGTCTTTCTGAGAGAAGATATACCTGAGACTCTGGTGGTCAGAAAGGACTGTGAAGCGCTCGCCCATCAGATAGTGCCGCCAAGTCTTCAGAGCGAAGACCATTGCTGCTAACTCCAGGTCATGAGTGGCGTGGTTCTGCTCATTTGGCCTCAACTGACGTGATCCGTAGGCGATCACGGCCAGCTCCTGCATCAGGACGCTCCCGAGTCCAGTCCCTGATGAATCGCAGTAAACTATGTATCCAACTCCCTCCTCAGGCAACCTCAAGATAGGTGCGCTGGTCAACCTCTGCCTCAGCTCCTGGAAGCTCTGCTGAC
Source organism: Viscum album (assembly GCA_963277665.1). Classification (NCBI taxonomy): domain Eukaryota; kingdom Viridiplantae; phylum Streptophyta; class Magnoliopsida; order Santalales; family Viscaceae; genus Viscum; species Viscum album. The sequence goes on along the minus strand of OY728123.1, from coordinate 1,663,171,025 downwards.
ATCTGTCTGACCACACAAAGGGTTTCCCCTTCTTTGTCAAAGCTGAGAGTGGTGCCGCAACTCTGGAAAAGTCTGGCACAAATCTCCGATAGTATCCGTCTAGGCCTAAGAAGCTCCGCACCTCCGTCACGCTCCTGGGTGGCTCCCAAGCTAGCACTGCCTCGATCTTCACGGGATCCACTGCAACTCCCGCCTCAGAGATGACGTGCCCCAAGAAATGGACCTCACGTAACCAGAACTGGCACTTTGAGAGCTTGCCATAAAGATGGTGCTCTCGGAGTGTGTCTAGCACAACTCACAGGTGGTAGGCATGCTCCTCCTCAGTCGTCGAGTATACCAAAATGTCGTCAATGAAGACCACGACAAATCGGTCGAGGTATGCCTGGAAGATCCTGTTCATGAGGCTCATGAACACTGCTGGAGCATTGGTTACGCCGAACGGCATAACCAAGAACTCATAATGGCCATACCAACACCTGAAGGCCGTCTTCTACACGTCCTCGTCTCGAACTCTGACCTGATGATAGCCTGACCGGAGGTCTATCTTCGAGAACCACCGCGCTCCCTTGAGCTGATCGAAGAGGTCATCAATCCGTGGCAGCAGATATGTGTTCCTCACTGTCACCTGGTTCAGGCGACGATAGTCGACACACATTCGCAAGCTCCCGTCCGCCTTCTTGGCGAACAAAATCGGGGAAGCCCAGGGTGAAACACTGGGTCGGATAAACCCCTTGCTCTGCAAGTCCTCCAACTGTACCCACAGCTCTCGAAGCTCGGCGGGGGCCACCCGATATGCTGGAGTAGATATCGGGGCTGTCCCGGGGTACAAGTCAATGTAAAAGTCTACCTCTCTACGAGGAGGTAGCCCTGGAACGTCGTCGGGAAAGACGTCCATGTACTGGTCCACCACTGCAGGAAAAGCTGGACTCCGCACGTCCACTGCTCCTAGGATGAGGCTAGCCAACTGATGAGAGATGGGCTGCACTCTCCTCCGCGGAAGTCCATCTTGTGCTGCAAAGGTTCCCTTCTCGCCGGTGAAGGTAAACCTGCTCCCGTCGGTGCGAACACATCGCACCTTGCGCCTAAAATAGTCGATCTGGGCATGAACCGTGGATAGCCAATCCATGCCCAAGATGACGTCGTAAGGCCTCGACGCCGCTACAAGGAGATCCCAGCCGAAGCTCTCGCCTCCTAGAGTAAGCTCACACTGCCGGCACCAGTGCGTAATCGTCGAGTCTGCTCCCGTAGGAGTCTCTAGCCGTAAGGATAGAGCCAACGGCTCAGTCGGAATCTCCGAGCTCCGAACAAGGGCAGAGGCTATGAAAGAGTGACTCGCTCCTATGTCTATAAGTACTGCAGCAAGGGTGGAATAGACACAGATCGTACCTCGAATCATCTATGGCATGTCGGGGTCGTAGGCCTCCACTGCCTGGAGATGGGCCTGTCCCTGCCCGCCAGCTCCCTGTGGTCGAGGTGGCCCTCCTGGTGGTGGTGGGGGTAGAGCCTGGAAGCGTCGCCCACCACCCGCTGCTCGGCCAGCTCCTCTGCCTCGTCCGCCTCCTCCCTGCGGACCGCCACGGTCGACCCTCTGCCTCTGCCTGGGTGGACCCTCCACCGTCTGCTGCTCCTCTGGTCGGCGAGTCGGGCAGTCACGAGCCATGTGACCCTGCCCGCCGCAGGAGTAGCACAGCCTGCCTCTCGGAAGGCTGGCACTCCGTTGTGTGCCCCGCACTGCTGAGCCGGTGTCCTGAGGCCATCTCCGTGGGGGTCTGGTTAGCCTGGACCCGAGAGTCATCCGTCGGCTACCTGCTGCCGAAGACTCAGCTACCTGCCGCCCTGCACTAGGTCTCGCCGCTGAAGAAGGCTCTGCCAGGAAGCTCTCGATCAGGAGGGCTCGCTCCAGCACTCCCGCCTGGGTCGGAATGCTGAGGGAGATCAGGGACGCCCGAATCTCCTGTCGCAAGCCCTGCTCGAAGGTCTGGGCCCAGAAGAAGGGGTCCCGTACCATGTCGGTCGAGTAGCGAGATAGGTCAGTGAACCTCGTCGCGTACTGAGCGACCGTCATGCTGCCCTGGCGCAGCTGGAGAAGCTCCTGGATGCGCACCGCTCGGAGGGTGGCCGGGACGAACTCGGAGCGGAAGAGGCTCTCGAAGTCCGTCCAGAGCAAGGATGCCTCATCGTGAACCTGGAGCATCAAGCTCCACCATCGTCCTGCCGCCGCCTGTAGGAGGCTCGCCGCGAGAATCACCATGAGATCCGCTGGTGTCCTCACTAGCCTAAAGATCCGTACCACCACCTCTAGCCAGTCCTCGGAGGCCTGGGGGTCCGCCTCACCGCGAAACCTGGGCGGTCGCTGGCTCTGAAACTCATGCAGTGCCCTGAGGCGACGTGCATCGTCAGCGTCTGGTACTGGTAGCATCGGTGGCTCGGCGGGTAAAGCTACCGCCGGTGCCACTGCTGGCAAAGGGCCCTGCACCGAGGCCTCGTCGCTCGGTGGGCTGCTGTCGCGCCCTACACTCGGAACCCTAGCTGGCTGTCGTCGCGGGGCCATCCTGAAAAGGAGAACAAGAGCACCACAGTCAGAACAGTATACCTGGTGAGCTGGCACAAGTAATCACAAGGAAAACTTGAGACTTTCATAAAGCAGATCAGTATACCCGGTGAGCTGACACAAGTAATCACAAAGAAACTTGAAACACACACGCAATCAATGTTTTCATGCATTAAGTCGGAAATCAGGAGTCAGGGTCCTGGTGTACGGATACGTCGGCCGCCGCACCAACATTGGGCTCCCTGAACTGATAACCACACTCAACACACTAAACACTATTGCTTCATATAGAAAGAAAAGACGATCAGAGTCTGCGGTAGAACCGACCACCTCTGATACCAATTGTCACGACCCGACCTCAGGGCCCGTGCCGTGACTACCCCAAGCCCGCCTTCCATAGGCCAGGGGCTGGCGACTAGCACCAAGGCGTAAAATCCCGGTAAACAGGGAAGGCATTGCCTTATAAGTAACAACCACCACAGAGTCAGCAAGCGGAAAGTAACTACAAGTGCAGAAAAGTAAAGGGGGTCGGAATACAAGCCCAACTGAAAGTACAACTGAAAAAGTAAAGAACAACAACTAAAGAAAAGACGGAGGACTCGTGTCGTCCTCTGGAAATCCCACCTGAAGGGTGGGTACAGATAGCCTCCAGGCTCCTCGGGTCCCACGTCCGCTCCGAGCACGTCCCGCCCAGTGGTCCACCTCCAGGTACCGTCCTGCTCCATGCCCCAACCGTGATCAGCGCTGTCCGTCATCTGCAACCAAAACAACAAGGTGCAGGCATAGCCCGTGCAGGGGTGAGTATAAGCTACTCAGTAAGGACCCCGAGACCCCCGAAGGTCACCCGAAATCCACAAAGGATATAGCACAAAAGAAAGATGCAATCACGAAGTAACATCTGACTCGACTTAGGTATATGCCCATACATATACCTAAGTCCCCAATTCTAGCTCTGCTCACGAGCTCAAGAACAACTCAATCCACAAAGGAAAGCAAGACTCAAATCCACAAGGAGAGTAAACAGTAAATCCACATAGGATAGTTCAACACAATCCACAAAGGAGAGTAACATAAGATTCAGCTCAACCAGGTATACTTTTTCAGATGACGTCAAAGATGATCACTGATCCATCTAAGTCGTCGGACCCACGAAGGATCGATAGGTACTAACCCCCGCAAAAGACCCACACAGGATCGGGCTCACACAGAACCTGTAGGCAGTGGCTCACACAGAACCGGTAGTAAGGACCCACATAGGATCGGGCTCACACAGAACCTGTAGCACTGATCCACGTAGGATCGCTGAGTGCAGTAGTCGACGCAGTCCACTGAGGATCTCTGCACAGTCGTCGCCCCAGTCCACGGAGGATCTCTGATCTGCCGTCGTCGCAGTCCACGGAGGATCTCTGCTCTGCCGTCGTCGCAGTCCACGGAGGATCTCTGCTCTGTCGTCGAAGTCACAGCCAGCGCTAGGGTTCCCGCACACAGCGAGCTCGTTTAGGAGGGTCCGCTCCACGAGCCGAGAGGCTGATGCATCAACTGACACGTAGTCCGAAGTTGATGTATCCAAAAGTTCCGTATCGACAACAGGATCTCAACGCAACAGACGACGCGTCAATCGGACGCCCGGTCTGAGAGTTATTGGCATTTTCGTCCCAGGGGCCCGGTTGGTTTTTAGGGCAAAACCAACCCGACCGTACTCCGCCTGTATCCGATCCTCGGGCGGAGTATGCCAAAAGTTCTGTGTCACTTAGAGGAAACTACCACAGCTGACGGTACATCGATCGGACGTCCGTAGCTCAAGTTATGAGCGTTTCCGCTCCGAGGGCCCGGTTGGTTTCGTGTACGAACCAACCCGGCCGAACCCAAAGTCTTCTGAAACCTTGAGTATAATATACCGAAACGACCGTATCGATCCAAGGATCGCGTAGCCGCTGACGGTTCGTCATTCGGAGGTCCCAGGCCCAAGATATGGGCAAAAGACCGAAGAAGGCCCGAAAACGGGGGTTCTGGGCCCCGGGCGACCCGGCCCGAACCCCCCCTGGGTCGGCCGACCCGGGTCGGCCCGACCCGGCCCGACCCGGCTAGGCCGGGTCCGGTCCGGCCTGGGCGCGGCCCGGCCGGTCGGACCGGCTCGGCCGATCGGCCGAGCGCGGCTGCCGCGGGGCACCGCCCCCGCGGCTGTATTGAAGGCGCGACCCCGCGGGGGGCCGCCTGTCACGTGGACGCGGCCGGGCCGCCGCGTCCCTCCACGGTTCCGCGCGGCCGCGGAACCGGCCGCCGCCGCTGCGGTGGATTTCCTCCACGGCGGCGCGCCGGGCGCCGCCGCCGCCTTCCGCGGGCCGCCGGAGTTGCTCCGGCGGCCCGTTTTGCCTCCCGTCTGCGCCGTTGCTCCTCCCGGGGGCGGATCTTCACTGCGGGATCAACGGATCGCCCCTGCCGCGCGGTTCGTCGTCGTCCGCCAAATCCGCACAACAAAAAGATCGGCGGAGGGTTGCTGGGTCTTGTTCGTTAGACCCGCACCCTCCGCGTTAGTCATAAACTCAACGGGAGGAAAAGAAAATAATCAACAACAATTTTAAATAAATTAAAATTGTTCGGAGATCAGGTTCTTTACTTTAAAAGAATAAACACGGGAAAGAATCATCAAGAAAATAAACCCCTACCTTGTCGTCGTCGGACGTGAGGTCGTCGCGGAATCGCTCGTCGCGGAAGGGACGTTCGTCGCACCATGGGAAAAACGTCGCGCCGACGATCTCCGGATCTAGAACAAACGGATTTAATTAATTAAATCCGTTGTTATTGAAATTAAAAAGGGAGAATTAAACGATCCGATTCTTACCTTAGTTGCCGAACGAGGATCGGTCGCGGAAGAAGAGGCGTCGCCGAAGAACGTCGCGGGTAGAGCTCGTCGACGTCGCAGATCACGGTGTGCGTCGTCGAATTCCGGTCGCCGGCGTTCTTCGTGTTCTTCGCGTTCTTCGCGGGGAGGGTGGAGGCTCAGAAGAATTGCACAACGATAGCAATCCTCCAAAATAGACAAGTTTTTCTATTTTATTATTTTGCCAACAAACGCAAAACGCGTAAGTAACGACCCATTAAATTCGTTGAATTAATTCAACGAATGAAACAACCCATTTAATTCACGAAATAAACCGCCCAATTAAATGGTCTGTTAAGAAATTAAAGAAAACGCGTCGGTTGACTTTTCAGTTACTTTGACGGGTTTTCGCGGGTGCGTTACTTAGCGAAAGAAACGGCGGGGCTCGTGCGGGCCCCACCGCACAAATATCCTAACAAGGGGTAGGAAATTTTTGGATAGCACCCTATCCGCTTTAACTCAGTTCAAGTGGCTTCCAAGTGACTTCCAAGCAGCTTAAGTAAAATAAAATAAAGTTGTCGCACAACCTTTATTTTATTTCCGACTTAAAGCCCAAAATTTTAAAAACCACGTCTGAGCAAACGCAACTCCGGAAGAGGCGTTTCTAAGCAAATACCGGCGCTGCGATTTCATCGGTGCCCTCAGAATTCGATTCCGGGCACCGGTTCAAAAGATAGAAAAACCTGCTCGTCCGTTCACTGAACGTACCCGAGCCAAACTTCGGAAATTGGTTCCGGGCACACCGTGCCTCGGAATCAGGTGCCGTCTGAAGCTGCGCTCTTGTAAAATTCCAAAGAAAATTAAGAAAAAAAATTTCCTTGAAATTTGCGGGTCTTTACATTCAGCCTTTACCAGTGCCAGAGTGGAAATGGGAGAATATATCCATGGACTTTGTTGTGGGATTACCGAAGACATCTCGAGGTAATAATGCAATCTGGGTTATTGTTGATCACTTGACTAAATCTGCTCATTTCCTTGCTATACGAGATACTTTTTCCCTAGATCAACTTTCACGTTTGTATCTTAAAGAGATATTCAGGTTACGTGGAGTTCCTTTCTCCATTGTATCTGATCGTGATCCAAGGTTCACTTCTAACTTTTGGAAAGTCCTTCAGAAGTCGTTGGGTAACGAATTAAATTTTAGTACAGCTTTTCATCCTCAATCAGATGGACAGTCAGAACGAACAATTCAGACCTTGGAGGATATGCTACATTCTTGCTCTATGGATTATCAGGGAAGTTGGGACCAACATCTTTCTTTGGTGGAATTTTCATATAATAACAGTTTTCATTCCAGTATACAGATGGCACCATTTCAGGTATTATATGGGAAGCGGTGTTGAACTCCAGCTTTCTGGGATGAAGTGGGTGAAAGGAAGTTGATGGGACCAGAATTGGTAGAAGAGATTGTAGAAAAAGTTCAGCTGATTCAGAAACACATGAGAACAGCTCAGAGCAGGCAGAAGAGTTATGCGGACAACAGGAGGAAGGATCTCTCTTTTGAGGTAGGTGATCACGTTTTCCTCAAGGTTTCTCCTTGGAAAAGTGTGATGAGATTTGGTAAGAAAGGAAAGCTGAGTCCAATGTTTATTGAACCATATGAAATTCTGGAGAGAGTTGGATCAGTTGCTTACCGAGTTGCTTTACCTCCGAGTTTATCTAAGGTACACAATGTTTTTCACGTTTCGATGTTGAGAAAGTATATGCCAGATCCATCTCATGTTTTGAGTCCAGAGGTAGTTCAGCTGGAAGAGAACCTATCTTATGAGGAACAACCAGTCCAGATTCTTGACCACAGGGAGAAAGAGTTACGAAATAAGGTGATTAAGCAGGAAAAGGTTTTTTGAAAAAACCACATGATGGAAGATGCAACAGGGGAATCTGAAAATTCAATGAGGGATAAGTACCCCCATTTATTTGATAAGTAAATAAATTGTGGGGACGCAATTTTCTAAAGTGGGGAAGGATGTAACATCCCAAGTAAGTAATGAATAATAGATATTTTTATCTATGTCTATTAATGATTAAGATAGTGTTTTAGAGGCTTAAAATGAAAATAAATACAATCTTATGCATGGAATACACTAATATTTTTAAAAGATTGTTTTACTACCTTTTGATGGCAAACCATTTTTAAATCTATCTTTTGACAATTTTATAAGCTATGTTTGTCAAAATAAACTTATTCTTTATGATTGGGACATCAAAATTTACTTTTTGGGAATTTTTGGTATTTTTCTGACAATGTTCATTTTTAATGAATAGTGAAAAATACTGCATTTTACATTAAAACTGCTTCTTAATATAATTTATTTATATGATTAAATTATCTTTATAATTGGTCTTAATATGTAATATGAATATATTTTTACCATTTAATCCATTGGTGGCCATTGGAGTCAATTTCACTTTGAAATTGGACTTAAACTGGTGTCAATCTTTTGATACTTATTGTTTCATAAAACACGCTATTTGCTCTGACAGCGGGAATTAATTATTAAATTAATTAATGTGAATTATGTGTTTTGAATTTTGTAAAATAGACTTTATTTTTGAATTCATAATATCAAATATAGCTTAGGGTGAATTTTTGGTAATTTTCTGAAAAACTTCAATTTTGGATGAATAGTGAAACCACTAAGTGGTACTTATAAAAACTGATTTTCGGTTTAAATGAAATTTTTCCATCATTGTGTTTTGAATTTCAAAAATCTGACATACATGGTTTTCATTAAGGAGTAAAATGTGGTTCAATGAGATTAAAATAATTTTTTGGTGAATAGTAACTTATTAAGTTTTTAATCGCGATTAGTGGTAATTAGTGTAGTTTAAGGTAAAAATAATGTTTTAATAGTATAAGATGAGCTTGACACATGTCCTACCCTCATTGGTTGTGTCATGCCCGACCAAGACAAGACATGAGTCAACTTGGAGACCCCATGGTGCCACTTTGGTCGGGAAATGACATAAATAACGTTTTATTTAATGTAAAAGTAAAAATGACACAAACATCATATGTTTTACAAAAACAATTTTTACATGGGGTTATAAAGATCATATTTTTGATTATAAATAGTCATTGGAAGGATAAAACGATTTCCTACATCATAGTATTTTTTTTTATAATTTTTAGACTTTAAATAAATTAAATTATTTATGACATCATGATGATGCAGCGATGACCTCATTATTTAACAATTTAAATAAAATGGAAAGAAAATGTAATATCTAAAACCTACACATGTCCAAAACCTATTGGATGGATATATTTCGAACCCTTATCACCTTAGCCTCGAATTATATCAATGTGGGACCATTTAAATCCAAAACGCATTTTCAAATAAAGTAATATTTCTTTACTTTCCAAGAGTGCCCCTCCTCTTTTCTTATAAAAGGCCCCCACCTCTACCTCATTACCCACACTCCCAAAGCCTTTGGATCGGCCATCCCCTGCCCATTTACTCTCTCCACATCCCTATCCTCATCCTAGAGGATTCCCTTTGGGCAGAATCCTTTCAAAGGAAGCCTTTAGGCTCAAATCAAAAGGAGTTACACTTTTAAAGGTAATTCATTCTCTCATGTTCATTTGTTTTATTTTACTTCTCCAACACCCTAAACTCTTTTTATTTACTTCTTTTGTAACAACACCAGTACCTTCAATATACTAGTATGTTGTTATAAAAATTATTCGAGCTACACTCTCACACAACTACATCAAAAGGTTATAGAAAATACGGTTTCCGTGGATGGCGAAATTCTGCCTCCCGAAACGATGATTGTTCAATACTCATTTAACACCTTCAATGGTGGCCATTATGATGTCACTATTTTTATATATGATATATAATATGTTTATGTTTTACTTAATCTTCTGTATTTTTCATTTTGGGTAAACCTTTATTGTTTTCATTATGGGTAAACACGATATCTTCATTTTAGGAAGTGCGGACTACCGCCCCCTGAAAGTGATTTGATTCGTTAATACCATATGTGGGATGTGTAAAGGATAAAGTTAATGATATTATATATGTTATTATACATGAATTATAATATACTCTTATATCATTATGATTCCATTTTAGAAAGTACGAAATAGAAATGGAAGTAGCGTTCATGCGTACGTACGGCTTACCGTCTCCATGAACGGTGCATTTCATTTCTTACCTCTAAATGTGATGTAATATTATAAATACATGTATATGCTGAATATATATGATATATATGTTATCCAAATCATTAAGATCATTCTGGATATAACGAACCTTTGACCAAATTAGCAACATGTAAGTGTATGAATTCTATTTTTGACTTAAGAACCAAATACCGACAAAATGAACATTATTAACTTAAATGATTACATGATGTTCATAACATGGTATAAAAGGAATAATGAACTTTAAAAAGGTTCTTAAGCAAGTAGAGATTAACTCAAGTTTATTATTCATGAGATTAAAGAACGACCGAGTCAAGTCGGACCCGAGGTATGGGACTTCGTCTCAATCTCCTTTCATTGGGGCATATTTTGTTTTATACACAACCTTATTTTATACGGTGTATAAACCCCTTTGACATTTACGTTTATTCAAAAGGAATCTTTTTTATACGAAGCATTTACTAAACGACAAAAGGGAATGTTTTTGTCGTACGTATGTGGTGACAATGACTTCTTCGTCGTCTTGACCATTATTTGAGTTTCGACTTCCTCTACAAGTCATACCTTCTTTTTAAAAGAAAAATAAATACCATGTTTTACTTTTCATTTATTTTGTTATCGAAAATGGTTTTCATAATGTTTTTATATCAATGTGTTGTATTGATATCTTGTGATTGAAAGGTGGAAATGTTATGTTTCCTTTATACATGTTTTATGTGATACGATTATGTTGAGGTTCATGGGCATTATTATGAAGACGGGTGGTTCCGTGATAGACTAAGGGCGGGTGAGCCCGTTATAGCTCTCTAATTCATTGGGTAACGCGAAGGAGTGAAACGTTAAGGTTTTTCTGAAGAGATTTAGGGAATATACTGTGATGTGTATTCCAAACGTAACCAAGAGGGTTACTCCCTACGTAGGAATGTTATGAATGCCTCATGTTACCTTTATGTCTTATGATTTCTATGATTTATTCATGATTTGATGAGGTATGTTAAAGTGCATATGTTTTATGGGTAAAGTATGATTTCATTATTATGTATATATGTACTCATGTTTCCTTTCCATATTTTTATATCCCTTACTGAGCTTTTTATGCTCATCCCATGTTTTTTTGAAATGTTTTTCACAGGTCAAGGGAAAGGTACATGATATGATGATAGTGTCAAGGAAGTGTCAAGAAATAATCCATGTTTTATTTTAAATATGTTTCCATTAATGGGAGTGAAGAAAAATATCTTTATGTAACCACATTGTTTATATGTGGAATGTAATGCAGGTTTTATGATCTAATTCTCTAAAACTCTAAACCTGAAAAGATCATCAACGTGTAATCTTGTGATCACTCAAGATTATGTAAGGTTTAAGGCTGGGGCCTTATACAAACTATGTCATAATGAGTACAATCTGTGAGAAAGTATTTTTTCATTCCATAATTTTAGCACATAAAAGATTCATATCCCCGAGAGGGAGTTGAGGAACGTTTTTTATGCTTCAACTATAGTCTATCACCCCAGATTCCAACCTCTGACTTCCTCTTCATGTTCACATAATAGGTACTTCTAACAACACTAGAGAAAGTATGTGCTAATCCTCTATTACACATAAAACAAACTCTAGCTATGTCTTCATTAATTACATTATCAATATTTAGTGTCTTACAAAAAAATATATAGTATTTCATAAATTCAAAGTTCCTATACTATAATATCAAATCTGATAAAATACTAAAACTAAACGTTTTAGCCTTATGTGCCTCATTTACGACTAGAAGTGGAGAAAAAGTAATCAAGTATATGAATCATATTTAGTAGTAAAACACTACCATAATCCCCTACCAGAGCTCCATGAACCCAAAATCATGGTATAGCTTAATTAAATCAACGATGAACCCCTCAAAGAAGTTATCATTGATAGTCAATAAAGTCACAATTTCTATTCTATTATCAAATAGCATGATGTCCCACCATCCTTCAACTTCTGTGTGATGTATGAAGATCACAAGATTAATATTATGATCTTATATGATCTCATCAAGGTAAAAAATACTCTAAATGATCCATTTATAATCCTCAATATCCAAAGGGTATCCATTGACCTAGATAAATGGGGATGTTAGAGCTCTAAGTCACACGAATAATTTACTATAATCTTCCCTCCCATGTGGAATCTTCCTCAACCAACAACCACATGTTGGATGATTGTCATCTGGACCAGTTTTGTAGATTGGACTACTATAGAAACTAATGATTCATGCTCAGTTGAATCCTTCTATTTAGATATGGGTGAAAATAGCTGTTAAATGCATATATGAGGTAAAATTCCCTAAAATTCCATAAAATAACCATTTCTAAAGATGGATTCCTAAATAAGTAAATCAAAAACCATGTGGGCACACACACGTGTTCCCAAAAAGTATCAGCCTAAGGGGGTACCCCCTTGAACATGGACTAATACCCTAATCTGTACCCATAACAAAATCCGGTCTCCCTGTTCCAGCATGTTAGATAAAAGCACATATATACAATCAAGAATAGAATAGAACAAACTCAAATAAAAGAAATAAGAAATAATTCATCGATGAATACATCACAATTTCAACATGAATTTAATTAATTAGTCTCTATCTGATGTGTGTAATAGGTATTTGCAATGTGATTTTGTGCTCCTCGAAAATGCATGAACACACACAAACACCCCTAAAATTTTACACCAAAATCATGTGCATCACCCAAGCTGAATTTATCCAATAGTAACATCAATGATTAAAAAATATAAAATACCACCATTATACTAACAAGGAGGTCCAAAATATAGTGTTGGTTAGAAAATGACGTAGTTCAATAAACCAGGACAGTAACATTAAAATTCATTTCTACCTTTTCCAAAATCATAGAAAAGATTAAAACAAGTTAGTAAACCTTGTGCTCTAATAAAATTTTGTAACACCCCAACCAGAACCATTCAGTCGAGCCAAAGTATGAAATTACCTCATCGTTACCTCCCCATATACAAGTGGACATTGACTAATTGAAAGGGCCTATAGAATATCCTACGGATACTATGCCCTTTATACAAGGTAGGTCTCATAGTACAATAAGGAAACAATAACCATAAAAATAAGATAAAAAATTAATATATAACAATCAGTGTAATAGAATAAATAACAAATCATTCCCAAAAATTAGAAATATGACATGTCAGGTACATAATCCAAAATCTATTAAATGATCAATGTATAAGGTAACAGTAGTAAATAAAATCATCAATTCAAATTGATGTGATAGGAGTTTGTTACGACCCTCAATATTACATTTATTAACCTACAGTAGCACAGTGGTGTAGGGTCGATCCACAGAAAAGGTAGGTGAGTGTTGTATGGTTTTTAAACAACCCCATCTATTGTCAGTCGTGGAGTATTTTTTTTAATGTTTACATTTTTAAAAAAAAAATTAATGATTAAGTGAACAAATATGACACTAATTTATGTAAATATTATATTTTCATTGCTGGAAAATGAAACAATTGAAAGTAAAAGTGTAAACTAAAGAAAACATAAAATATAAAGAGGAGTGTTAGGAATTGATCACAGAAAGACCTCATAAAATTTTTAATCTAATGGTTAACAGAATAAATCTTCATAAGATTAAATTCACTCCTCACAAATGAGTTGTTAATCCTTCCTCTCTGGAATAATTAACACTCTGTATTAAGTTCTTAAGGATAGGCACATCAAAAACTATATATAGAAAATGGATTTAAATATGTCAATACAAAACTATCTTGCTGAAATTTTCTGTAGTTTGAATTTCTTGTCTTAAAAAAATACATCAATGATCAATCTCACCATAATAACATTTATTGAGAAATAAAATTCATTCAACTAAAAATTCAGTTTATGATTGAGAACCAAATTCAATCTCACCGATAGAATATGATTCTTTTGAAAGGAAATATAATGAAGTAGAATAAAGTACGAACCAATTGTCATTCAAAATTCCCTAACATGAAATTAAGATAAGATCAATTTCAATTCCAAAACTTCAAATGAAATGTAAAAATAATAGAACAAATGATGAATAATCTTCCCAATGTGAATGAAAATCATGATTTGCTGCATTGCTCTTGTAACTTCGTGTCACTAGTGCTGATCTTCGTGTCCCCTCAAAGAATTATCTCCCAAAATGTATGACATAGATTGAGAATGTGTGTCCCCCCTCCAAATTTTTTTGTTTCCCTACCTTTAAACCAATAGTCATCTATTTCATGCCCACACCACTTTTCACTGGAAGAGCCTTACCTTCTTGCTGCACACCACACACGTGCATTTTTTCACTCAACACATTTCACTTTTACATAACCCTTGTAACTAATTATGCTCTAGTTAGTTGGATGAATGTGGACATGTTTTCGACTTTGCTGTGAACCTGCACAAAAATGAACAAACAAAATAGGTAACGACACGAAGATAATTAATTAAATGTTAATTATTAAAGTTATTGATTTGTTATAATAGTCTTCAATAAGTTATTATTTTTTAATTTATTTTATTATTATTAATAATAAATTTTTATTATAATATAATTTTATTTTTAAATTCGATTATTATTAATTAGGATTACTATATTTAATTTATTAATTTATTGCAATTATTCTTATTTTAAAATTATTTTAGAAGTTTTTATTAACTATTTTAGTTCCCTAATGTTCTTTTTTTATTTAATTTATTTAATTATTCTATTTTTTTGATATTAATTATCTTATATTTATTATTTACTTATAATTATTATTGTTTAATATTTTAGTTTAGTTATTATTATTTTTTTAATAAGTTTTTATTTTATGTTTTTAGTTAGTTTTGTTGTGTGTTTTTTTATAATTATCTTATCCTCCCCCCATCATTATGGCGCAATAGGGTAGAGGGATTTGGAAATTACAATTCTGCAACAAGCCAATGGCCTCTATTCGGTCCAACGGCAGGTGGCGCTTCCTACTCAGTTGAAGACGAGTGACACTATCGGCCTCTCCTCTACCCACGGCACGAGATGTGACTCCAGATCTACGACATACGTCTCCCGATTTACCCTCGGCTCAAAGGCAGTGTCATGAATAGGTCATCCTTCCATGATGCACCGGCAGTAGGTGGGGTGGATGGGGTCCTCAGCCGCAGCGCATGCGAATTCCACTGGTGGCGCGATGGAGGAGACTGACGGTGTCAATGCATGGAACATGGTAAAGTATCAGTGAAACTCATCTCACCGATAGAGAGACAGAAGGCAACACGGGAGTGCTGTAGAGATGAGCTACCGATGGGGGTCGATAGAAGATGGATCGGTGATTTATGTTACTAATTTGCATCGGTGAGACAAATGAGGAGGATCATGTCGGTATAACCTAAAAAATAACTATTGGTAGCAGATAAATATACATTTTCAGTGACACAAAAATTTAAAAACAATTAATAAAATATTGACTAATAATAATTATAACAACACAAAGTTATTAAAAATTAAAATTGAAAACTAAATTAAATTAATTTAATAAATAATGTTAAAACTAAAAAAATATATTAGGTTAATAAACTAAAAAATGAAAAATTATGATTAAATTAACCATTACCTAAAACAATTAAATAGAGAAATTAACTATATTAACAATTAATTATAAAATAAAATAAACTGTTTTATTTTAATATTTGAAAATTTTTAAAATTATAGGATGTGTCATGTATTACGCAAAGATGTGCATCAGAGACTCAATGAAGAGGACCTGTCAGTGAGACTGACAGGGGCTTAATGGATTTTGGGGACATAACTGCATACATGTAATTAAATTATTAAAGTAATAAAAAACTGTATTAATTAATTAAATATCTAATGAAAACGTAAAATTAAAAACACATTATTTAATTGAATTAAAACATAACTTCATAACATATATTAAAAACAAATAAAGTAATTAAAAAGAATAATTAATTATGTTAATTTATTTTAATCAAATTAATTGAAAGATATATAATATATTTAAAAACTATATTATTTAATTGTCAAATGAAATTATTAAATGATTGTTTAATAGAAATATAAAATTATTAAAAAGTGAACAGATTATCATTAACAAAACTAATTGATAAGTAAATATTATAGACATATAAAGTAAGATTAAATTAATTGTTTTAAAAACTAAAAATAAATAATTTTATATAAAATATAATTAATTAATAAATTTAATTATAAATATATAAAAATAATTTTATTTTTCAAAATGTGTAAAATTAATTAGTTAAATTACAAAAAAAATCAATTAAATGATGTGGAAAACTGTGTAAAATAAAGGCCACATCAAATTCCCCTACAAATAAACATTCTTTGTCCTCAAATAATCTAATAGTTTATTATATTTGACAACCAAAAAGAGTAACATGTCCAAAACATTCAAAACAGAGGACTGTCCTAAGTCAAAAGTCTTTAAAGTTGAATTGTTCAAATGAATTTTCCTTAAACTAACACTCAAAGGGTAATCAAGATAGAAAATATTCATCTATAAAAGAAGGTTTTATGCCTCAAATGTTACTTTTCATAGTTACCCAATTCAATCCATTCTTATGAACTAAATCCATGAATGATAAAAAGCTAAAAAACTAGGGAATTAAGATCTTAACAGTTGGAACCTTATACATTGAACTTCTCCTAGGTTATAATTTTTTTTTAATTTTTTGTGTGAATCGCCTTATCGATACAACCAAAATGATTTCAATAAAACCAAATGACCCCTTCTTCATCTAGATTTCATAATTCCCCTCACCTTAGTGAACTCATTTTTGACCCCACACACACTGTTTTATTTTTTCCAAGCTATGTATCATGTGCTATGCATTGTGCATATGAACTTGTTCGTGGTGTATAAAGGGCATATAGTAAACAGAAACGCACCCAACATCTAGGGTCTCAGACATACACTATGGGATCTGAAGTTCTCAAACTACTCTAGATTCAATATATTTATATAAAAATCATTCAAATTGTATCGCTAACATAATTACATTAATAATTAAAATAAATAATGATGTCCCCATGAAAGAGTTCAAACATCTAGTTCCATGGGTTATGATCATAAATCCATAAATAGAACCTAAACAAAAATAGACAATAAACTAAAATTTATAAACCATTAAACATGTATAGTCAGAAATCATCCATCCTAAAAAAATTATATTGAATGAAAATCTTAACTACCAGCAAGGCACTTTACTTTGGCAAGACTCATTTGATTATTGAATACAGCCTAAATTTGTGAATGAAATTTTGAAATAAATTAACCATCTTTTGACAAATTTTTTTATGCAGTGGTGGTAATTTATGGACATATCTTGAAAATTATTTCAACTCAGACAAGAATTGACCCTCTCCCCCACACTTAAAACCCATCTTTTTCCCAAAATTTGAATTCTAATGTGGGTAAAAATAATTATACTTATAATGCTCACATAAGGATTTCAGATTAATAGATTTATGGAATTTATAGGGTCTCATTTAAGTTAAAAAATATTTTTTCCAACAAATGTTAACTTACAATAGGTTCACAAGAAAGTATATGCATTAACATTTAATTTGGTATAAAATATTTTCAATATAATTCATAACTTGCATGTAACTTGTCAGTGAATAGTGTACTGTGTGTAAGCATTTTAACTGATTGAGTTCAATAATATATTCAATAGAGTAAAATAATTCCTACTAATATTCCCCAATAAAAACAAGAAGATTCAATAAATTTCCATCGTACATGTACACAAAAATGTCCCCACACATGTCGGTAGAACAAATTTTGAAAATAGTGGGGGTTTTTTAAAAACCATAGAGCAATCACCATCCTTCTTTTTAGATTTACCATGAACCACTACGGTAGTGTATATTAATAAAAGTAATTTTGAAGGCCATGATGACCTCTGGTCTCATAAAAATTTGGTGATGATGCTTGGGAAGGAACACACTAAGATTCTAGTGTTTTAATAAAAAACATTAAAAGCACATATAAAAATTCTATAAAAAATATGATTAAAAAAATCTGCGAACATGAATATGTTGCTTGTTTTGAAAATTAAAAGAGATTATTATTTGAAAATTGTATGTGTGTTTAACCTATTTTAGTTTAAAATAAATTTAAATAAATAAGAACTAGATTCAACCTGGGCTTCATTGTGTTGGTTGGGACTGTAATGGGTATAGTTCCTGGCAGTGTGTCTATAACCAACAACAATAGGCTATTTAAATTGAAGAGGTTGAACACTTTGAATCTAATACTAAATTACTAGCTAATCATTAATTTATTGAAACCAAATTGGATTTTATAGAGAATTTTTGGAATTCATAGTTTAATCAAAATCATGAAATTCATCTTAAATATTCTCAAGAGAAAGATCAAAAACATGAAAGGTTAGAAAAAAATCTCTTAGAATTAAAAATAATGTTTAAATAACTATAATAAGTTGAGATGATTGAAAAGTAAAATGTTTACAAAGGATTTGAAAATTAAAATGAAGAGAATAGTGAATCTGAATCTGGGAAACAATCCATCTACTTTGAACAATCTCAATCTGATGAACCAAATGTTGAAAGAACCAACTCACTAAACCAATAAAAAATATTGATGATCTAAAAATAATAATAAATGAAGATGCATTGGAAAACTTTGAAATTGATTTTAAATAGATTAAATAATAAATTCCAATTCTTTTCATGATTATTACATTGGTGAAAAATCAATGTTTTAGAAATTTTGATAATGAAATCACTCGGATTGCTGTCAAACATGAAACAGAATACAAGAATGTAAAAAACTCTTCATCAAACTTTTCTGAAACTTTGAATAATGAATGTAAACTTGAACTAGAAATTTGATGTAATCTAGAAGATAATTTTAGACTAGATAACATAAAATCTACAATTTTTGAACATGAACTGAATACATCTCTCCCATGTAATGATATTTCTAGCGCAATAATTTATCAAATTTTGTTGGATAATGAAGTTGAGATAATGATTTGAAGGTTGGATAACTCTTGAGATTTAATTTCCATATTCTTAGAGTCATCATGTTTTTGTAGCTATTTGTAGAGAAATTGAATGCATTGTTGATTTATTTAGGGAAGATTGTTTAAATTTGAACAAACTAGAAATTGAATTTATCAAATCTGAATTTAAAAATCCTTCCCCCATTTATGAATCGAAACACTCAACTAAAATTATTTTACAACATGAGAATCGTGAACATGAACAGAAAATAGAGTTTAAGAACACATTTGATTATGGATACAGAATTAAACATTCAGAGTTAGTAGATGATGAGTGTAAGTTAACTGATGAGGATCTATTTGAAGAGATTTACAATATTGTAAAATCTGAATCATTGAATGATGAAATAGTGTCTCTTCCCAATTATCCACTTCCGTCCTAAACTGCGAAGGGTGATGAATCATTTCATTATATTGTGCGTAGTTTAGTAGTGGATACATACATGAGTTCTAGTTTCTATGATTCTATATGACACTTTATTTATTCCCCTATTAAACTTGCTAATCATAACTCACCTATAATAACTATTGAATCTGTTAATGTTGATGTTGAAAAAATATCTTCTAGGACAATGCCACACCCATAAGATCTCCTAGTTCAATGTTGTCCCTTCTTGAGAATTCAAATCATGATAAATCTGAACAAAATCTAGAAGTTTAAAGAATAATTTCCAAACTATTAATGGGTGACACTGATGAGTTATTTCATATAATAAGAGTTTGTTTGTTTTCCTAAGTTTTAGTGCCCAGAAATTTCTTATTCCTATTAAAAAAATTGGGCTATTCACAGGAGGTGGTTCCTATTAAGGAAACAACATCCACCTAGTGACTATGGTTAGTTTAAGGTGAGTATGGATATGGACTATAAATCTAGGTCTCTATGAGAAGAAACCCATGGTTTATGTTGTGTTAATAAATAGAACAAAAATTATTAACTAATGTCTAACTGAAGACTTTAATTTCAACGCTTCATGGGAGTCAACCCATGTTCTTTCGTTGTTTCCATTTCTATACTATTTTTCTATTGAATAATGTGTTGTTGTGCTATATTCTATATGATTTTTCTCTACTGGAGATTTCATTATTGGTTTATTTTGTTTTTGATTTTTAGGATGCTGCTGATTGGTTTCAATGGAGGAGTTGAATTCCCATGCTAGAGGATTAATGACACACCATTTTAAGGAAGTATTTTAATTTCTTATTTAATTTTCTTCCCCTGTTCAATTTAAAATAAATTCACAAAAAGTCACAATTTTATTGTTATCAATGATTCATTGACTCATCAATGCATCTGAGACACTAATGCATTAGTGCTAGTGATGGGGACTTGCTGATAAACAGCTAGCGGTGAATCAATGGCTATTTATTTTAAAAAATTCTTCATTGATGTGATAAAAATTATGCTTGTACAAAAACAGTATGTTGCATGACATGGGATGTTTAAATAATCTATTTTTCTATTTTCATTGAAAAATTATACACAGGCTTTTAAAATTATGATTGTATTGGAATAAAATTTTTCTTCATGTCACTATGTTTTCAAAACATAACTTCCATGTTCCTCCTAGTTTAAAATTTAGTTTAAATGGTTTAGTATCTTCACTATTTGAGCATATGTGTGGGGAGGACTCTCATTCTAATTCCACACCATACTTTTTGAGAACAAATTCTTTGATAGGATGTGAAGTGAAGTACTAGTGATGTGGAGTTACAGAAGCAAGGTATCAAAGCATGATTTTCATACATAGAGGGAGGATTCTTCTTCCACTGTTATATTATTTTTCCACTATATTTTCTATTTTTGAACTAAAATTGATCTTTTCTTAATTTAATGTTTGGGAAATTTTAATGTCTATTAGTTCATACTTTCTTCTTCTTCGTTATATTTATTTTTAAAAGAATCAGATTCTATCGACGAGATTGAATCTCATTCTCAATCCTTAACTGAATTTTCACCAGAATGCATTTAACTTCAAAATCAATTTTCTTTTGGTGAGATTGATTGTTGATGTATTTTATTAAAATTAAAAAATTAAACTATAGAAACATTTTTTGAGATAGTTTTCTGTTGAAATATTTAAATCAATTTCTTGTATGTAGTTTTTGATATGGAAAACATCAAGAACTAAATACAGAGTATTAATTCTTCTGGTGAGAAAATATAAAAAACTCATTTAGTAGGTGTGAATTAAATCATATGAAGAGTCATTATGTTAACCAGTACTTTAAAATTTTCCTAAGTTCATTATCTGATCAATTATCAGTACATCTATTTATATTTTTTGTTATCTTTAGTTTACACTGTTACGTTAAGCTATTTCATTTTCCAGGTTAGTCCATAAGAGATTTACATAAATTAGTGTCCTAAGTTTTCACTTCATCATTAATCAAAATATAAGAAATATAAAATTTAAAAAAAGTTAAAAAAATGTTTCCCCCACTGCTGACAATAGTGGGGGTTGTTTAATAACAATAGAGGACTCCCCTTCCTTCCCTGTGGATTGACCCTGCACCACTATGTTATTATAGGTTAATAAATGTAATTTTGAGGGTCGTGACGACCTCCGGTCAAATAAAATTTTTAAATGATGAAGGGATGTGTGTCGGTATCATGGAATTCATGTTGGTAAAGGGTGAGAATAATTGGAAGTGTGACGTAGAGGGAAGGGGTCGGCATAAGGAAATATTTGTCTCTTCGATGCTAATAGACTAATTTGAGGTTAAAGCACCGACGGGAGTAAAATCAATGAATCATGATGGGGGTTAAGGCGTCAGTGTCGGTGAGTGGAAAATGAATGATGGAGATATCAATAGCTTCAGGGAGAAGACACTAACGCGGCGTCGATAACATGACATGGAAGAGACCAACAGTATTGGTGTGACGAATTGGGGAAACTATCGGTGAGACATGTATTGTCGATATAGAGATAAAAGATTGCATGATAATGCTGTTGAGATGAGAAACTGATGTAGGTCGGTAGGACATGGATCGATGAGTTGTTCTACCAATGCGAATTGGTGATACAAATGAGGAGGATCCTATTAGTAGCACCTAAAAAATAACTATCAATAACAGATATATAAACACTATAGGGTGACACAAAATTTTAAACATAATAAATAAAATTTTAACTAACAAAAATTATATCAACACAAAGTTATTAAAAAATATATTTTAAAGCTGAATCATATTAATTTAATAAATAAAGTTAAAACTGAAAAATATGTTACATAAATTAATTAATAAATGAGAAACAATGATTATATTAACTATTGACAAAAACAATTAAATAAGTAAATTAAATATATTAACACTTAATTATAAAATAAATTAAGGTGATTTAATTTAATATTTGAAAAAATATAGGATGTGTTATCGATTACGTAATTACATACATCAGAGACGAAATGAAGTGGACCTATCATTGAGACTGACAGGGGATAAATGGATCCTAGGGACTCAACAATTTAACATCATAAATGTAATTAAAATATTAAAGTAATAAAAAACAATATTAATTAATTAAATATCTAAAATAATACAAAAAATTAAAAAACTTTAGATAATTGAAATATAAATTAACATCTTAACTTATATTATAAACTAATAAATTTATTAAATAGAATAATTAGTAATGTTAATTTATTTTGATGAAACTAATTAAAAGATATAATATAAAATAAACAACTAAATTAATTAATTATAAAATAAAATGATAAAATGAATTTTTAATATAAATATCAAATTATCAAAAAAATGAGCAGATTAATATTAACAAAACTAATTGATAAGTAATTATTCTAGACAAGTAAAGTAGGATTATATTAATTATTTTAAATTTTAAAAATACATAATTTGATATAATAGCTGATTAATTGATAAATTTAATTATAAAAAATAAAAAATGAGTTTATATATCTAAAAGTGTAAAATTAATTATTTAAATTACTAATAATTAAATTAATGATGTGGAAAACTCTATAAAATAAAGTCCACACAACAAATCTAGACCAAAATCCATCATGTAATGCATGTCTCTTATAGATAACCTATATATCCATCAACTATACATCTTTTTCCCTTCTTCAGATCCCTATAAATTAATTCCATTACTGCACTAAAATGCTTCAGTAGGGTGTTAGTATAAGAACCAATAAGAGAGCATCAACATCCCTTACCAAAATATCATGAGGTATACATGTTTATTACATGAAAATAAATAGATTATTTATAAATAGTAATATATCACACAAGAAAAAAACATATGTTGATTCCTCAAAGACCGTCTTTACCTAATTTAGCTCTATAACGAATGAAACATCAGTGGTCTGCCTAACAAATCCCCCTTGATGGGGTAGCTCAAAAAGTTGTATGGCACATATTTTCAAGACCTAATCCCTATAATTTCTCCCCTACTCAGGTTGAAATGAATAAACATAGATAATGACCTCTAATTCCGAAATTTAGTGGTCCTTGAGTAGGTGAATAGTGCCAATTGTCTAAAAATATCATATATGGAAGGAATTACCCACAACAAATATTTTAAGATCATCAGATATGAAATCATCCACCATGTAAATCCTTGAAATAATATAAATTAATGAAACCAAAACAACAGCACAATGCATGTGTAAAGTAAAAAAATATGAAGAGTCTCTGAATGAATACACTAAAGAAAAACTAAGGTTGTGACTCAGTTATAACTACAGTGTCTGGGATGGGAATGTCTAACTAGATCCTTATAGTCCACATGGAATATTAGAAAAAAATATTATTGATTTGATAATAGTATGTATACTCAGTGGAAACATACAAAATATTTCATTGTTACATGTGAAATTATTGTACGAATGCAACCATGCGAAAATTGTTGATCCAACAACACAGAAAAAGGTCAAATAAGCAACCATTCCACTTCAAATAATGCTAAGAAAATATTGAAACAATGTTGTTTAATATAATAAGAATCATTTCAATAAAAGGGTACCCCCATAGATTTCCAAATGATTATTTCTCTCAGACCCTAAAATTGTATATCCTAGAACTCTTGTATCTAATATATAGATTACTTCTTGATGAAACAACATCAATTGTATCATTATGCACAACCCATGTAAAAATAGAAATCAAATATCACCCAAAGACACCTGAAAAACTCTTAATACCAATCACACCACTTGTAACTTGTTTTCTCATCTATATCTTCTCATAATAATATTCACAACATGAATTGTAAGGTATCATTAACATAAAGGATATTATCCTCATGCCATACCACTACCATGCACAATATATACTATAATACAAATCATATACATTATCAAACAAAATATTAAGTCAACTATATCTGTAATAGAGAAAGTGGGGAAAGGGGTAATCCATCCATCTATCCTTACAATCTTGGTTTTCAGGAAAAAAATACCCTGAAAATATTTGTGTTTCAGAACATATTTCTCATTGCGTGTGGGGTGTTTATAGAAATCACATGTAAAATAAATTATAAAATAGTCACACACATAATCTCAATATATGGTATCAAAAAAATTCAAATTTTACCACACAAAACATCTCATTACATCCTCACATAATTTTCAACTTTCACTTCCACATCCAAATTTTTAAATCTACAAAATAAATCCATAATTGACTGACCATATTCTATATTTTATTTTCAAGTTATTTAATTTAAACAAAATTCATACCAACAACATTAAATTATCAATACCATTCATTTTAATGTTTTACAACAACCATGTTAACCACATTTTCTATTTTTGAAACTATAATTCATTAGACATTCCGAACCATACCACATTTGTTTTCTCATTTGAATTTCATTCCATAACTATATGGAATCCTTCACAATAGAACACAACACAACCACGCACATTCCTCATAATAACTAGCCCAATCATTTAACCAACACATATCATGATCACATCTCATCTCAACCACTTTTCATCACAACCACACCTAACATATACAACTCATATCTCCTACTATGCATCATAACCAATCATCTTTGTATAACCCACTTAAAAAATTCACACGCAACATGACACAACAACATACAACAACGTTCTTACCTCAAGTCAATAGTACCTATGATTTAACTACCACATATCACAACAACATCTCGTCTCAACCACACATCACAACTATCACATCAGTTATCATCACAGCATAATATTTACATACCTTATTTCATAATATATAAGGGTTTTACATCTTATATAATTAAATATTCTCTTGGGAATTATTACACAATCCTAGATTCCAAGTGAAACCAATTATTAGCTGGATATACTTTCATATACATTTTCATGTCTAGTTAATTTCATTAAAAAATGAGAAAATGATTAATAATTTAAGTATCCAAAACAACATAACAAAACATAATCTAAATCTAATTTGTGATGATATAGTAAACTTTCTCAAAGATATTGTAAAAACCAGAAAACATGTAAAACACATGCTATTTTTTTAATCCCATCCATGTTTAGTTAATATGGATAAATACTTTCAAGAATAAAATGAATAATATAACCATAATTGAAAAATAATAGAAAGATACTCTGACACATAATACTAAAAGATGAACGATGAATGATACCCTTCCTCGATTTTGGCTTTAAGATAAATGCATAAAACCAAGAATCAACCACCACCATTGTTAAATGAAGCACCACTAGACTCATTATCATAGAAAACCCAAATCAAGAACAATAAAAAATAGTAGAAAACCACCACTTTGAAATTTTAGATAAAAGGGGAATATAAGTGAGTGAGAAAAGTAAATATAGAGAGTTACCTCGATCCAAAATAAAAAAAAAACTGAATAATCCAAACAAACAAAGTGTTTTGAAACTCAAATATAGGAAACTAGATTTTGAAAGGGTAAGAAAGGGACATCCAGGATTCAATTGATGACCTGAAGCTAGAAACATGGGGGTAGTTGACCTACTTTTTATATATAAAAAATCCCATTAGGCTCCACCAAAACATGTTGAACTAAAAAAACACCCTTGGGGGATTAATTAAACATGGGAACCAAAGCCTTTGCATGAGATCCACATTTTATCCCGTTTTAGAAATGATATTTTCCACCCCCACAGTATTCACCATCGTATAGTCTATGACTTAGTTGTTCTTCCGTCTTCTTTTACACCCAAATGACATGCCCTGGTGCTAGAAATTTGTTCCTTTAACCATAACCACACCCATGTATGTAACATCATGAGATTCATATTCATATTTTTTATGGGATCCTTTTCCTAGAACCATATAAGACACCATTCACTCATATATATTTTCCCACATTCTCATTGTTCATTTCGAGAACATTAATCTAACATGCCCTCCAAAAAATCATCCCATGACATTTAGCAAGACATGGTGCACCTTAAAAGGATAAAACATCACCTAGTTCACCATATCACTAACACACTTCCCCACATCACCATAAATCCTTAGGAAATAAAAAAAGAATGGTTAAGAAGGTCTGACCCATCACATCATATTACTATCAAAAGACTATCTCTCTCACAAATAAAAAAAAATCTTGATAATAAAATAAAAGTAATGGTGACAATAACCACATTAAGATATAACTCTAGGGTGTCATGTTAAAACCAAAACACTACATCCATATCACTTGAACCATAATACACATATTCCCCAAATAACAATATATACAACCTTCTCAAGACCACAAATCACAAGACAATAACTACCACAAACACAAAACTATGTGTCCCTAGGCACAAAAATACACTTTTTACATCCTCCATATCAAGATACTATCAGTTTGGGGTGGCACTAACTCTTTCACATGGTTTTAAATTATATCATAATATAATGAATCTTTTTGAAGAAGGGTTCTTCCCCTCCCTGTATGCTAGAAAACTGAACTCGTATGTCATTATTAATCTATAATTAACATTCCATAAACCAAAAAGATTGAAGTGTCACATCTTCATAGAAAACAATAAAGATAGAACTCAAAGAAGCTATAGGTATTGGCCATGATTCTATGTTTTATGATCCTTATTAATCTCCTCCAAGACATTTTTCCTCATCAACACATGTACCGAAGGAATGTTTCACCATTGTAGAACTATCTCCTGATGATCCTAGACCTATTTTATCCACTACATTAATATCACATCATCCTCGATATCTAACTCACAAGAAAAAATAACATAGGAGACATAATAATGATAATGAAGGAGTTGAGACATGGGGAATACATTATGGATCCTATTCACTCATGGTTGAATGTCCCACTAATACACCACATCATCAACATTCTCCAACAACTCTAAAGGTCCAATATACTAGTGTGATATCTTTCTCCCCCTTCTAGTCCTTTATTTTCTACAATGATGGGAGAACTCCAAAACACATGGAATTCCACTGTAAAATCTATTGGAATCATCCTAGTATCATCAATATAATTTTACCATCCCTACCCAGCCGTTATCCTCTCGCGTACCACTTAAACCTTCTCTATGGTTTCATGCAACACATCAGGATCAAGGACCGATGACTCCCCAACCGTAGCCTATCACAACAGAGAATGACATAGTCGCCCATACAAAGAATAAAATAGGCCATTGCAGATAGATGAGTGGTATATGTTTTTATAAGAGTACTCAACCAAAGGAATGTTTTTTTCTCAATATCCATCGATGTCTAAGGTATAGTCCCAAAATATATCATCATGTATTTTGATGGTTTTCTCCATCCATCCTTCTTTCTGAGGGTGGAAATCTATGATGATTTGTAACTGAGCTCCAAAATCATGTTCTAATTTTCTCTAGATTCGAAATGTGAAATTATAATATCAGACATTAGAGCTCGTAACTCTATACATACTCACAACCTCATCCACATACCTTCTCACAATTTAATCTAAGGTGCATGACTCCTTGATTTATAGAATGTGTGTTGACATCATCAGCTGACATATGATTACCAAAATGAAATCAAATATCACCTAGTCCTAGGGTAATATCATGATAAATGCAATAAAAAAATTATAACCTATCCACTGTAAAACATTCAATTCCTCCATGAAACTACAAGTAACACGAATCTCTCCCAATACACTCTAGAAAACTAGACATTGAGGAATTAACTCTAAAACTACCCATTTTATCATGGGACTCCAAAATGAACCCTTATATCATGGTATATATTAGATACACTTGGGTTTTTTTACTAAAGGTGAGTTATAAAACTCATGAAGGACTCCCTCATTAATCATCATCAGAACAAATAGGCTCCCCTAAAATACAATATGGTTTTGATATTCCTTTGACATTCCCTAACGGGTATCTCCGTTGACAACTTAGTCACGCATCACCTCTTCCTACCAATGTCCTCACTGAGACACATCCACTACTATATCATATAATTCTATACTATTATCTAAAATAATAAAAATACTTCATCTTTAACCCCAGCAACTAACATTATGTCTTTTAACTCCTATGTCTCTCTCTCCATGAACCCACATACTCTAGAAAATTATACCCTTTTATATTCATAATCAATGTATCAAAATTAAATTCACTTTTGATGTGGTGTAGGATATATCAAAGAAATAATCATGGTGAAACTCCATCCATGTCCATTTTCAAAGATTCGAGTTATGTTGAGAAAATATATACCTCAATCTCTAGTGATAATCAAAGTCCAAAAGGTGTTTTACAATGGGGTGATGTTTCATATACATCTGTTAAAACACAAAAATTACTTGATTCAAATAATGGTTGGGTTAATTATTCTCATGTGAATATAACTACCTATACCCATAGAAGATAAATACCTTCTATTACATAATGAAGAATCCTAATACCAAGTAGGAATATTTTTAGAAAATATCAAACATCACATGTTCTTATCAAAGATAAATCACTATATAACTAATCAATATAACCTTCTTGCATTCAAATGCTTCGTGTAAATGATATGTATATTTAATGGTGAATTCTTTATTGGTCAGAGATGTTGATGGACTCATAATCCTTGAGAAATCTGAATCAAACCTCTATTAATATCCCATGATACCTATAAAACATTGAACCACTAACACGTTCACGGGTACTTCCCCTGAAAAAACATCCTCAATTGTTGATGAGTCCATGGAAAACCAAAAATAGGAAAACAAATTCCCATGGAAGGTTCCCTATTGATTAAAAACATTATTTAGATAACATTCCATAGAGCTGGTGTTCTCAAATGACATTCAATAAATAGTTGGGATGAAATATATTATCATACTATGAATTTGAGTATATTGATATGTCATAGTTGAATATGACTAAAAAATCGTTAAAAAACTAATTGGATATTGAGTTTATGAGACCCATGAAAACAAATAGCTTTTTTATGACAATTAATGCATGAAATAAATCTTGATGTGTATATAACCTCCCTAAAAGTAAATATTTAGGATATCTCCCTCTTTCGCCATCAACTGGTGCTATCTGAACCATATAATGATCTCAATGAAACAATTATCACCACTCAACTGGTCAAAAAGATCATTTACCATTGGGAGAGGGTAATGATTCGTGATCTTAACCTAATTCAAACATTAATAGTTTATATATAGCCTTAGAGTATAATATTTCTTAGATAATAACACTAGATAACCCATAATACAAACACTGGGTTGGATGAAACATTTCTTAATCAGATAATATTTTTCAATTATCATAATCTGCTACTCAAAGGGTTAAATTCAATAAGTATTTATCAAAATATGATAGTGGTTTATCTAAAAATATATTCATAAGCATGATATCAAATTGAATGTGTAACATCACAACCTCCTAGAGGAAAAAATACAATAATTACCCATAAAACATGGGATCCTCCACCACCCCAACACTCAGGGATTTTATTGAAACTATACAATTTAGGAAATAAATGGATATATAAATTTACTACCAAAATAAATACGATATTCAATAATGAATACTACATATTGATCATCCAAATATTAAAATATTATCTTAATCTAGAATAATTAGAAAATTTCATGCATTGAATAAAACCTATTGATGTTGAAGATGACATCTTAATAATTTATCATTATAAAGAAAAGAATCCATGATGAATGATTTTTCTCCTTCATCAGTCTACACACTAAGAATATATAAAACAAACTTATCCCGACATAAACTTGCAAGGTCCACACCATGGTAATTCTAAGAAAATATATATCTATACCCAAAGTACATAATAATGTATGTGAAGAAAAGGAGTATAATCCACTTGAATATAAAAAACAAGGGTACATGATAAGGTGATCATACCTAAAACAATCTATGGCCCCTGGTACTAGTACATATTAAGAATATAATTGTATATGGTTGTATCCCCTACATCACTACTAATATCCACCTCTATGTCCATTGTCAATTTGGATTCATTTGAGATGAGGAATGTCCTATGTTCATCCCCTACCAACCTCAAATACTATTAGTATAGAATTAGACTACTATCTCATCTACTAAAACAACATCACTGGTGAATGATTCTAAGACCGATATTGAACCAAACCAATATCTCTATGATTTTCACTAATAACCATTGTGAACAGATTTTGATGGTGACCATAACCCATATAGAAGTAGCACACTTGTAACACCCAAAAATTTTAATATAATAAAATTGAGTTTGATACAATATTTTACATGAGATAGTTATATTTGAATATAATTTAACACCCTAGGGATTTAGAAATTATTTCAATTTAAAAAAATTCAATATATTTTATAGCTTACAGTGCACACGATTTTAGGTTTTAAAGAAACATAACACACTATTAAAATATTGTTATTTAAGTATGACCATTTTACACTAGACGTTAAGTTGGAGGGTATTAATAGGATTGAAAAAATTTTGAAACATGATTTTTAAAGAAATTTAAAATAAATTCAATGGTTATCCATTTATTATAAATAAAATAAGAACCATTTGAAAGAGAATAAAATATTTTCTGAAAAATGGTATTTTCTGAACGGTGGATTTCTCGTGCTTTGTTAACATTATTTAAAATTAATTTTCTAATTTTATAAATAGTTTTTTGAAAAAATAAAATCCATTTCTTAAATCTTCATTTCAAAAATATATTTATATGAATTCTTGATAATTTCATTAAATGATTTATTTTTTATAAATACTAATAAATACAAATTTTTATGAAAAAATAAATTTTTTTAAATTACGTAAAAATGTAAATTATTTTTAAATTTATTTTTAAAGTATTATAAGATTAATTATGTTATAATTTAAATATTTTATATAATTGGAATCAATTTCATATTGACTTCTGGTAAAGAAAAATTAATGTCTTGAATGCCTTTCATTTGAAAAAATGTTAATTCGATACATATGAATCTTTAATTTTAAATAAAATTAAACCATTTCTATGAGTTGAATTTTGAGAATTCGATTTCATATTTTGAATCAGAATAATTTTTATAATCTCATTAGGTCAATATAAATCTTTACAACAATGAATAGTAAAATAGAAAAAAATATCGTTGTTAAGGTAAAAATAGGTACACTAGGGGTTAAAATAAAATGATAAGGATTAAAAATGACCCAAAACCTATATTATTTGTATTTTATAGTCATATTAAAACCTTTTTTCGTATAAGTCTATAAAATGTATAATTTATGATCATGTTTTAATGATAAAATCATTGGTAGAATTCATAATTTTAAAAAAAACTAAGTGTGTCATCTCCCCAACATATAAAATTCCACCACATATCCTATACATTACACACTACCATAACACATTAGTTTGACCAATACCTAACCAAATTACTTAAATAATTCCATAATCTCCTCATATATTCCTTTTTTTGGGTTATATGATCATCTTTGTATTGATTTTGATGTAAAGAAATAATGTTTTTTATATAAGAGCTAACATTTGTAACTGAGAATTTTAATTTATTTCCTCTTCCACCTCCTATATATCTTATTAAACAATGATTTTATTAAAACAAAATTATAATAAATATAAATGAATACTTATATTTCAATTTCATTACCTAAAACCATATCCTACTACTTAAAATGTGAAACTAAACTGTTGATCATGTGTACGGAGGACTACCTCCTCATGAACAAAAGTAATTAATTTTCCATCATCACTTCTCACATATAGATATAATGATGTATATAATGATTATATATGATATTTATAATAAAATTTAACTTGTTTAATTATAAAATCCTAAATATACATTCTCACATTCCATTTCAGGGATAATATGATAGTGTTTCTCGTATGTAAGGCCAACTACCACCACGCGAAGCGATGTGATTCATTTTTACAAACACGGTACATGGAAGGTAATAAAGAATTATATTTTGTGTATATATGATATCAATTACATATTAAAGATTATATAAAATTAATATATCATATACATTCTTAAATGATCACCAATTGAATAAATGATAATGTCATTCGTTTCTATGGCGGACTACCTCCTTGCAAAGTGATATGATTCATTTTTTAAATTTTATTATTACTACATCACATGGATAGTACATTTAAGGGTATTTAAAAAAATAATATGATATTTATTATATAATTGTCTCCCTTTAAATATATAATGGCACATATCATATTTCAATCATGATTGTTGGTAAAAATTAAACAATGTTCATGCATATGTATGGCCTACCGTCTCCATGAACTGTGTATTTCATTTTCCATATCTAAGAATTATTTATTAATATAAATTAATATAAAATGAATATATATGATATTTATATATTTTAAAAATTATTTATATTATTGAACCATGATCAACGTAATAGGATTAAATATACCAAATCAAAACATGGATGAAAAACAATTCAATTATTACCCAAAACGTGATTTCAAAAAAGAATTTTTAATAAATAGGTAAAAAAAGGTCATAAGTAAATCTCATATTTTATGGAATATATAATTACAGATTTTAATAGATATATAATAAACCAATATTTATTATAGAGTATTTTTGGATCTGTATGACGGAATATGAAACTTAAGGTAAGAGATTTATAGTCTCTCTTTAATCTTTGGGAGAATTATCCCATATTCACCACTAGTAAATTTTTTTTTGTTTATATAATTTTCCTTTGAAATTTATATTGTGATATACTTATTCTAATGATATTTAATGTTTCATTTTGCATTATTATTTAATGGGTCTTTATATTAAATATATGACCAAAGTGGTACAGGATTTTTGCCTCGATTTTCCTTCATTCAAAAAAATGTCTTGTTATGAACCAATATTTCTATAAGAGGTTTATATACTTCCCTATTTACAAGTTATATAACAAATATAAATATATTATTTAAATTTGATGTTTTTTTAATTCTTTAATAGGTCTTCCAATACAAAATTTACCAAAGTGGTAAGGGTTTGATGTTATGATCTCAATATTTATCATGATTGTTTATGGAAATGGTTCTAGGGATGAAATTTTATGTTCTATTTCTAAATAAAATCATCAATTTTATTCCCCTATAGTTATTTATTAAATTTTCCAGAAATTGTACCAGTTTCCCATTATTGGTACTTAAAATATTTGAGAATCTGTTTTCAATAAAATCTGGCTTCATTTCTCTCTTCAGTCGAAAAACCATCTTCCTCCAAATCCTTGTTCTCCAAAAATATTATAAAAAATTGTTGTAATATGATTATTTAAATTCCTTGTTACCCAAAATATTATTTTTTTTAAAAAATAATGGAATATTCAAATTTTGTTCTGAACAAGGTTTTATTTTAATTTTCTAATAAAAATGTCAACGAAATCCTTTTTTTAACATATTTAACATGAATATAACCCTTCCACCATAATTACCACTAAAGTTTTTAAATACATTTTTTAGAATAAATGGTTATTATAAAAAAAATTATTTACTTTTATATTAATCATAATATTTTAATTATGTGTTTTCAAATTGAAAGGATATTTTTAAGAAGAAACAATCAAAATTGTATTTTAGAATCGTTTATTATATTAGATGGAATCCTTGTATGTTACTTAGAGAGAAAATATTATTTTACTAAAGAATTATTTTAACTATTTTCCTCAAAAACAACCAAATTTTATGTTATACATCTCTCGCATATATACCTATATTATTCTCTATTTATTATATGGGGTAAGACATTCCTTATTATCATTTTTCAAATGACTTAATTATGAAATATCCGCTGAATATGATTAGAAAAAATATTTTTCCAACCCAATTTAATTCCATTATTAATTCTTATATTATGAATTATGATTCATTTTCATTATGAATAATAGAAAGATTATGAATATGATTTGATGGTTTCACCCAACTGGTACTCCAATTAATTGGGTAATGTTGCAATCTCATGAGATGCTATATATGGGATTAGGGAGTAAACCTAATCCATTATGGGACCCTTTTCACCATGTGATATTGTATAGGTAGTTATCTATGACTATGTTTTTTGTCATTTTTTCTTGCTTCCCCATTTACTATGTAACCATGAACTTGTGATACCATGTTTTTATTTTATGATTCAATGTGATTACTCATGTGTCTTATATTTTATGATATCAGGTTTTATCTTTGAATAATATTTTTTTCCTTAATAGGTTTATTCCCTTACTAGAATTTTTAGATCACCCCATTCATTATGTATTCCCTAGGTTATCCTATGCAATTTTAGGAGGTCAAATGGATTATAGGAGAAAACTATAGAAAATAAGATAAATTATCCATGTTTAACTTTATATTCATGTAGTATTAACCTATTCCTATAATGAAACTCATAATTAAAGATCCTTGTTTTGTATTAATGGATATGTATGTTTAAGAATCATGTAGTAAAACTTGTAAAATGCATGGGGATCTATAGTTGGTATCAATGTAAAATATTAGTTATACATTAGAAATACAATGAGAAGACATTAGTGATAACCCAAGGGATAAATCGTATAATAAGACTACGTATTGAAAAATATCTTGGAATCTTAGGGAAGAATATAAAGTTAGAATTCTGACCAATTTAATTCGTATCTAGAAACTCCAAGGGGATATTATTATGGAATTGATGTACCTAGTGTTGGATGTAGAATTTTTATTTTGTTCTAATAGAGTATGGTTTGTGTTTTTTGTCAATCCACCCTATGATAATAAAGGATTTTTCATTATAAGTGATCTTATAGTACAATCTAACAATAGTGTTGAAGGTGGTGTCGTGAACTAGTGTATGAGAAATTTCTAGGCTAAAAATATGGAGGAAGATGCTAGCATCACGAAGGGTTTGTTTTCTTGAATAAAATCTTCATAAATATGGTAAGTAAATAGGTTTCATCAATACTAAGTTTATTTAAAGTGTTTTTCTGATTTTGTGATGAGTTGAAAATGTTATCTACAATTACGAGAATTAGAGCATCCTGAGTTCGTGATGGTCTGACAGAGATCTTCATGACAATGACAAATCATAAAAGAGCTTTGTGAATTTAGAAGAACTATAGAGATGTTTTTGAATGATCTAAAAAATGTTCTGGAGGTGGTGGAGAATCATGAATGGTTGGGCCTATAAATATAAGGCTACCCCAATTACATTTGACCAAAACATTATCGAAAATATTGATTTTCTCTGATTTCATAAAGGTAGGGGGCTCTGTGAATCTAGATTTCTATGTGATATTGTGCATTGTGAAAAAATAGTTATGTCTTGAATGATGCCAATGCTTCTGAGTAATGGTGTCTTATAAATGATTATGAATTCTAGAATGGATTAGTGAACATCATGAAGGTGGTTTGTTCTGTGAAAATAGTTACCTTCACCTAGGTTATGAGATTCGACAAGGAGATGCACAAAGAAATTTTTTGAATATTCTGTTTAAGTGAAAAGTGCATTCAATGTTCATTAACTCGGGTATATTGTGCAAGAAGACTGTCATTGTAGTTAGGGTCCTAGAATTTAATTCTAATCTACCAAAGTGACCATAGTTTTGATAAACTGAGTAACACTTCACCGATGTCAATGAGAAAGGGGGAGTTGGTGGAGGTGTTCTGAGGGACACTATATGTTATCCCTAAAATTTAATAGAGTTAGTGTACCAAGAAAAAAGTGACTATGTATTAGCTTTTATATTCCATAACTATTAAATATTAATGGATTCTGGTATGACTAAAACACTTTTTTCATATTATATTTAGATGATCCCTTAGTGGTGTACTGAGTAAAATTTTCGTGTTGTGTATATTTCATGTGATTGTTTGCTTTTTACACATTCCCATTAGATGGGATTAACTAGTTCTTACCAACTTGGGAACATTATCCATCACTTTAATAGAAAAATTTTACACCCTTATTCACCCTCCCCTCTCAGGGTGTTTCAGGGGCCTTCACATAGGGATAATATCTCTGAAAGTGGTGCATCATGCTTAACTCAAGAATTACTATGTATATGAAAATGGGCATTACTACACAATATCTTTTTTTTTGTTCAGTGGGGTTATTATTTTGAAATTCACAAACTCTTTATGAGCCACTATGAAGTATCTGAATAGATAATTATCATGAATAACCTTTGTTAAAAATAGTTTTTCATATATTGAAATGAAGGTTACATGATTTAGAGGAAGTGGGACACGCTGCTGGCTCCCTATGTAGTGTTCTAACTTTCCCAAAAGTGGCATTTTATATAATGAAAAAAAGGATTTAGGAGGGGTTGATTTAGAAATAGTATAAATAATTTTTCATTTTTAGGTTTTTTCCACTATGAAATCGTTGCTCACACTCTAATTTATGGTTTCATTTAATGGTTTGAACCTTAAGGAAATGGGTTAACATTGAATTTGATAGATAATGTGTTGATGAATAACCAAATGGGGGTGATGACTGTAGGGAAGGATACTATGATTATGCCTTATTTGTCATAACATTATATTATTAAATAAATTTCCATTAACTGACTCTCAGGCTCACAAAATAATAGAATGATAGATTTTTCTGAGATTTTAGGTGGTGGATACCCTAGAGGATAGAAGATTAAATTTATTATATTTTGAGAATATGTGAATGTAACATCATGTTATACACTCTCAGTTTATTCAATTCTTATTTCTAATTTTCCTCTTTAATTAGGTACATCTTGGCACTCTGATGGATGGAGGTCATTTTTGGGGGGAAATTGATTAATGATCAGAGATATAATTTTTTCTGAATTAATGGGATCTAGGTATAGAATCCTTAATTTATTTGTTAGATTCTCCCTATATTAATAGAACACAGGATTTGGTTTTGGGTTTTATTGTATTAATTTTTAGTTTTTGTAGTTTGTATAAAATATATGCACTGTGTAATAGGAGTGCACATCATGTGAGTTTTGTAGCGAAGAATTTATTAATATGGTTCACATCATGAATTTACTATATGATATGTTCTTATTATACAGTTTGTAATAATAAAACATCAATTTTAATGAATAGGCAATGGGTTTTTTGATATATGTGATCCTAGTCTATTACATAAGGTGTAAAGGGATTAAACAATGTGTACAGTGATTACACATCATTTAATTGTCATGAACATGGATTTTAATAAAGTGTACGAGTGATATGACATTTCATTCTTCTACAGGTCTTTTGTCCCTCCACCTAGAATGATTCTCCAATAATTTTGGGAGTCTTCGATTGATCTAGATTGATTCATTCATCAATTGATCATCATTATGGTTGGTTTTAATATCACCTGGCGAGTGACAATTTATAATTTTTTTCTTTATTGTGATTGTGTTGTTGCATTGAGTTAACATATCCATTTATTTGTAGTGATGTTTATTCTTGCCTTCTTAAAGGTCCATAGAACAATATTGTTCTGAGGGACACTCCTTTGTTGGTTGTGGTGCAGTGTTATAAATTTCATGATGTATGTGTTGTTTCTTCTTCTCTCAAAATATTTTTTTAAATTAGATCAATTATAATATGTTCATATTGATTATTGGGCCTCCGTTTTCAATGTTTTGTTCCATTTGTTGGTGTATCCTTTTTGGGTGTGTGAAAGACTATGTTTTAAGGTAGGTCGTTCTATCTCTTTCTATTTTTGTTGAACCAAATTGCTCTTATTTTTATAAATGTTTCTATAAAATGAAATGGAATAATGTTTCAGATTTTTTAATTTCTATGGAACTGGGTTTTTATAAAAAATGGTTTTCCCAGGTTTTGTGTAAATGGAAAGGGTTATCAAAGCATTGGATATGGTTATATGAAATGGGTTTTAAATAATTATATTTGGAATTGGTTTGATGAATTTTTTTTGAGAATAAATAATATTGGAATCCTAGGGTACTAATGTGGATGTTATAGTAATTGGTCTCATCAAATATAGGTAGAGTTTCTCATGGGGCTTACCACTACTCTCTATGATTTGTTTTGGGGAATTTTTAGACCTGGTTTATGGTTCACTTTCGTGGTTGTCCCCTACCCTCGAGACTCAGTGCATATGTATAGTATCTTGATTTATATGTGACTATCATTATAATGATTGATATTCTTAGTAATCATGACCATGTGTAATCCCTAGAATGATGTTAATGGTTATTATTCATTTGGATTATTCTATTTTGTTATACTTCCATATAATTGATGTGAGAAATGATAGATACTTTGTTTTGTTTTGACTTGATATATGTGTTGAGATAAATAGATATGAAATTATTTGTGGTCTATTTACCTTCGTTATTTATAAATGATTAAAAAGGGGAAATTAAACCATTTTTTCCATGATTTTGAAATAAAATATGTTAAACTGTTATCATGCCTCGTTTTCATTAAAGTTGATCATTCTTGAATTATTTTTCGTAGACATGATATGGAACACCTAGGTGAGACCCCACTGATACTATTATCTCACACCAAATGTACCACTTTAGTAGTGCAAAAACATGGTTATATAGTTCGATTCTTGGAAGGACAAGCCGGAATAGTGAGGTGACAAGGTTTTCTATTAACTAGGATGGGTAGTTGTTTGTGATATGTTGGGATTCATCCCATCCAATCAGATGAAGTAATTTTTTTCTAGTTTTGGTAGTAATTTTTTGTTGTACCTTTACATGGAGATTTTATCTTATCTTATATTATTTGGTTTATTTAATTTGTTTCCTGTTATGGCATATGTTTATTATTATGATGTGGTATCATTTGTATATATATGTTCCATGTTGTTACTTCTGTTTGAGAAAAAAATTATTCCCTTTATTTTTTGTTTGATTCCTAGGTAATAGTCACAAACCCATGGGAATCGGAAATTCCCTTCAGGAATGTGGTTCGTCAGGTTGGATACCTCTTTGAGAGGGTATTTAAGTTGGTTTGTTACAAAACAGTATCAAAGGTGGTTTTTCCTCAAGGGTCATTTTCTCGGGTTTTCTGCTAGACTAGATCTAGGATTGTTGGGACATGAGAGGTAGATTTCAGTGAGTGCTTGTCCAACACATTCCACAATTAGAATCATGTTTATATGGAATTTTGGGATGTGTGTCTTATATTTGATGTATTAATGTTAATATTCGTTTTTATGGGTTTCCATGTTTGAAAGAATATTTTTCTATTGTATAGTCGATCCTTTTCTTTTGGTGTGTAGTAGAATTATAATGTGACATGTTTTGGGAGTTCCTTGAGATGGTGCAGCTAATACTCTACAAAGGAATCCTATGATGGATCATAACATTATCAAGGCTATCATGAAGAAATATAATTCAGTTATCCAAAATGTTCCACATGTTCAGAACGTAGTTGTTGAGGTAAATCATGGAAAATTACGAGAAATAAATTGATCATGGGAGTTCCTGGATGAGAATCCACCATCTTTTAAAGGTATGAATGAACCTCAATAGGTGGATTAATATTTTACATGATTGATCAAAAAAATTAATTCCTAGAAACAGATAATTATATCAAGGTGATGTGTGTAGTGTTCAAACTTCAGGATCCTAGAAAGCATTTTTGGGATTCCATAGTACGATAAGGAAAGAATGTGGGCTTGTAATGGAAGGGTTTCAAGACTCCATTCTTACATTTACTTTTTCTAGAGTCATGTATGATGTTAAAGTATCTAGAGTTCCTATCTTTTCTGTAGGGACAGTAAACAGTGTTTTTTTACACCAATCAGTTTACAGAGATGGTTCGTTTTTTCACCAATGGCGGTAAAGAACAATCAGCTGAAATCTATGAAGTAACTGAAGGTTTTTCTTCAAGATAACAGATCACATGTATTTATGCTGAAAATTTTGACTGATGTAGAGATAGTGGATAAAGATATAATGGATTATAATAATATCGAAAATAAATATTGGATATTCTGCCCATTATCTTCCACCCAATGGATGCTTTAGTGGAACCCTAGACAAAAAGAGGATGTTTCAATATCGTTGTAGGATCATTGGACAGATTTCATGGTATCATACCTCTTCATAACCTTCATTTGTATCTAGGGGTGTCCCTCTTAATAACTGTGATTTTGTAATTTTGGAACACATGTGGCATTATTTTCCTCAACTTGGTAATATGTGTATCATTTATGGACGTTATGGTTATCTATAGAATTTATATAATGATATGTCTACTTATTGATATGGTTAGGGATCATCACCTCCCAATGATAATATAGTATAATTATATTAAATAACCATTACACAGTAGATTTGTTTCTTATGAAGGTAGATGGGGCTCCAGAAATAGTGAGAGGTGTCATATTTACTGCATCTTTGGTAGATATTTCTTAATTTGATATTGGTGCTTCCCACACATTTATATCTAGCCATTTTTATTATATGTTTAATCTTACAATATATCTCATGTCCATTGGGATTAATTTAGCATCAATTCTTGGGAATAGGAATGATTAGGTGTTTTGATGTCCTTCTTATGTGCTATGTATAATAGACATGTGGTTAGTATTAGATTTTGTTTCTATTGATCTAGATTTGTTCAACATCATCATAGGGATGGATTGACCTTTTTCTCATTGATATTTGGATTATTTTAATCATTTGTGTGTCTCATTTCATACGGTCAATGGGAGATCAATGGTTTTGTTGGGATAGTGGGAACCGAGGTTAGGTTGTGTAGGACCTTTCCATCCAGATCATAGAATTTTGTAGTTTTCTTTTTCAGTTAATGGTTAAGAATATGTATTTGTTTCCATATGTGGATGATTTTATTGATTAGGTAAATTGTGAAAAAAATCAAGATTTATGTTCATTCGGGTTATCATCATCTCAAAATTTGAGAGTGTGATATACCAAAGACAACTTTCAGGAGTAGGCAAGTCTATTACAAATAACTTGTGATTCCATTTGGTCGAACTAACTATTTTGTATATTTTATTGATTTGATGAATTGTATATTCCATTAGTATCTCAACACTTTTATGGTAGTTTTTTTGGATGGGATTTTGGTTTACTCTTGATAAGAGTAGATACATGAGAACAATATATGGTGGGTTTTGGAAATCTTGAAAAATGTCCATTTGTATAGAAATATTCCAAAATTAAACTTACTAATTATGGAAGTGAAATTCCTAAGGAATATAATTTATGATCATGGATTATCAGTTCATATTTAGAAGGAAAAGGTAATCTTGTCATGGGAAGAGCCATGGAATTTCGTTGATATTTAGAGCTTCCTTTGTCTGTATAGAAAATATTGTCAGTTAATTAAGGATTTATCAAATTTTTCATCACCATTGACTAAAATTACTAGGAAAAGGGTAAATTTTACAATGGATACAAAGTTCTACTCTTCACTTGATGAGATTAAATGAATTTGGACATATTCGCTAATTCTAATATTACATAATCATGGTAAGAAATATGTTTTTTATGTGGGGGGTTTAGAATTGGTTTGTATTGTGTTCTTATGAATTATGATCATGTGGTTTCTTACAACTCTTTTCATCTTTGAATGACTGAGATTAATTACCTCACTCATGACTTAAATCTTATCATAGTTGTGAATGAGCTTAAGTGTTGTATGCATTGTATTTTTTGTAAAACAATAAATATATTTCATAAACATAAAAGTTTATTCTATATATCTACATAGAATGAATTGAATCATAGAATGAGGTGGTGGGTGGAATTCCATAAGACATTTGATTTTGATTTCACCTACACCATGGGGAATGGGAGTGTCTTGGCTGATGCTCTCAGCAGGAAAGTTTTGATTCAAACTTTCTTCGAATCGAATGAAGAGTGGATCCTTTTCGGTATTTTTTCCCAATTTAATATGTATGATGAAGAGGATTTTTAGAATATGTTTCTGAAATATGTTTATTTATATGCATCTATCCAAGTGTCTATTTTGAAGAATCAGTATCATGATGATGAGTTCAATGCAATTTGAGAGACCCTATATGGTAGGAAGACCATTTTATGTCGTTCTCTCTCTTCAGAGAGTATTATCATTTCAGGTGATTGGTTTTTAATCTTGGTTTCATTGAGGAGTTCAGTTTTTTAAAATTTATATTATTCTTCATGGTTATTCATTCTGGTGCTATAAATATTTATTATGAA
Organism: Viscum album; assembly: GCA_963277665.1. Lineage (NCBI taxonomy): Eukaryota > Viridiplantae > Streptophyta > Magnoliopsida > Santalales > Viscaceae > Viscum > Viscum album. The sequence goes on along the minus strand of OY728123.1, from coordinate 1,663,128,768 downwards.
ATGAGTCACTGATTCTGGTGGTTGGGTAATAATCGTGACATTATTGATTATGTGTCGTGTTGTTACACATCCCAATAATTAAAGGAAGAGTATCTGAATCCTTATTGTTTTCTCCAAACTATTCTAATTCTTATTTGAAAATTACATGAGGTGTTAATGGAATTTGTCATTGGGTTACCATATACTTGTCGAGGGAGGAATTCCATATGGGTGGTGATTGATCAGTTGACAAAATAATCTCATTTAATTATGATCAAGGCCATCATCAAAGTTGAATATCTTGGTAATTTGTATTTGTAGGATGTGGAATAGTTTAATGGGGTTATGTAACTCCCCATAAATTTATAGAATGTATCTTCTTACGTAAATTCACTTTTTGATAGATTATGTTGCATGCAACACAAAGCTTAAATGAACGGTGATATACTATTAAATATTATCATGATTGTTGGAACAGAAATTTATCCTTTAGGAATAGTTATATGTCTCTTATAATTATAATCTCACCTACGAAGTTATAAATTAAATTAAGGTATCTTACAAATGAAAATATGATATATTTATAACATTGGATAAGTAAATAAATGATTTAAAAAAGATAAAATAAGTGTTGGTATTTTTGGGAAATGTATATGTTTATTTACAATTTCTTATTTAATATAATTATTTAAAAGATAATTTATTTTCATAAAATAGATTTATAAACTTTTATTATAAATATAAGATTATTTTATGAGACTATAATTACTTTTCCAATGATTCAAGAAATCAGATATAATATTAAAATCAATATTTTTTTAATAATTAATTATTTTAATTTAAAAACAAAGTTTTCATATTTATAATATTATTATCATAAAATGGAGTCCATTTTTTAGATCAATACATCAATTGATGGTTATGGTGAATTATTGGGACATTTCTAAAATAATTTAATTTTTGGTGAATATTGAAATAATGTAATTTTTGGTATTTAATAAATACATAAATTATTGTGTCATGGATGATGTATGGAAGAGTTAAGCACCAATTAGTTCAAATGTACATGAACTAGTTACTATGAATAATCATAATAATAAACAATATTTATAGTTTGGAACCAAACTAGTAATCTAATGAATAGAATAATATAAAAAACACCCCCCTCCATCCCTATAAATACAACTTCCAACCACCCCTTCTCCTCACACATCTAAAACCATGTAGCTTGTATAAATTATTCAAAATTACCATTATAATCCTATTCCTGATTTCCAGTACCTGATGGTCTTCCCAAAATACCATAGGAATGATTTTTAATGAGGCTCTCAAGGAAACAATATTCAAGAGGTAAAATCCACCAAGATTATATTTTAATTTCATTTACTGATTAATTATATCCTCACTTCCCAAATATAAAGTGACATCATAAATCTATTAGAATATATATTATAATTTTATCATGTTAATGTAATATCAATAATCCAATCTCTTATATTTTACTTTTTTATCTAAAATTGAAAACATCATCTGTGATATGTCGATTCACCACCTTCATGGAAAATTCTTTTTCATTTTTCCTTACCACCTTCAAGGATGGTCATAAAACCATTATTATGGATAAATAAGATTTTATAATATATATTACAACTTTTACCATATTATAAAATAAATTTATTTATATTATATTTAATAAAAGGGAAACTTGTTTTGGATGGTTGGAAATACTAATAAACATAAACCGGGAATTTATCAATAATGTTTTATCTAATGTATCATCCACATGTCATAAAAAAATTATATATGGGGAAATTTAAACTCCTGGAATTATATTAATATCATTTCTTTATTCTTCTCCCATTTTTTACCGATTTTAAAAAATACTCCCTTAATTATACAAAATAGAGCAGACAATAAAACCATGAAATGAATGCTCCTAAAACAACAAAATTAAAAACTATAACTCATCGAAATGCCCATTAATAAACTTAATAAAGTTAAAATAAATATTATTTATGTTTTATAGGTTATTAATTAAGTAGTTAATTAATCTAATCTTTTTATCCTTGAAATTAAGTACAAGTTAAGAACACTTTCTATGATACATTAATAGGTTTTATAATCTCACTTTTTATTTCAATGGGATGTATGTAAAGTTTGAATCTTATTTAATTTTTTTAAAATATGTAAATCAAATTTATATGATATATCATAAATCTATTTATTTTTATAAAATTTAATGTTTTGTTAAATTTTATTTTATTTCGGGTAATTCAATTCAATATCACACAATGTGGTGAGGTTTTCTCATCTCACTTTTTATTTATGTTAGACCTATGTCTTATTTAGAATTTATTTCATTTATGTAGTTTATATACATAACATTTTCTTATATTATATCAAGAATATTTTTATTTTAATGTTTTTTAAGTATTTTTTAAATTTTATTCATTCGTGGTGCTTACAGTTCAATTTACTACCAATTGGTATGGGTTTCCCATCTCACTTTTCTTTCTGTGAGACATGCCTTATTCATACTTTATTTTGGGTTTTTGGTTTATTTATACTAACCATTGTTATATTATATCATTAATATCATTATTTTCATGGTATATAATTATTTTTTAATTTTATTCATTCATGGGTTATACAATTCAACTGGTTTCAGAGTGGTAAGGTTTCCTCATCTCTTTTTTTATTTATGTGGGACATATGACATTTTTACAACTTATTTCAAATATGTGATGTTTTTATTGACCCTTTGTAATATTAAATCATGAATAAATTTATTTTAATAGTATTTTATTTTTAAAAAAAATTTATTCATTATTTAGAAATAATGTAAAATTGTTTAAAAAGTTGTAAGGGTTTCTCATCTCACTTTTATTTCTGTGAGATATGCCTTCTTTGACACCTATTTCTTGTTTTGGGTGTTTTTATACTACAAAATTATTTATCATATCATGAATATATTTATCATCATGGAACTCAATGTTTAATTTGATAATTATTACTTTTAAGGTGCATATGGTTTGAATGGTTAGAAAGTGACAATGGATTTATTAAATAAATTTTAATTAATTCCGTTAAACATCTATTCAATTGATTATTTCAGGATTAGGTTATGTGTAAAATAAATTTTTATTATATTATGTTTTATTTCCATTTTTTATGTGGATTTAGAGTTAATACATATAATTTATTTATTTGATTAATGATATGATCCTGGTAAAGCGAAATAGCCTCAATTGTCTTTCATTGAGGCATATTTTTCTTGTTATGCACCTATTTAATTTTCAATGGTGTGTATACTACCACATTTATTTATGATTTTTATTCATTGGATATTTCACTAAATATTCATATTACATATATCATGGATGTGATTATTTCATAATTCATAGAAAAATTTTCATACGGTGTTTACTTTGAGATTTTTTTTGACTGAACGAGGAAATAAGGTTAAATGTTTAACTTTTACTCAATATAGATATTTGTTGATAAGAGACGCTGATTCATGAATTAAATAAATAATTTTGATATTTGAGGTATGCTTTAGAGATGAATAAAATTGTGGGGTTAGGTTATTCATAGTTTCTTGATGCATCAATAGTCTCTTGAGAAGACACAGTTAACCAAATTAAATGGGTTTTTACCTATAAAGATTAAACCACCTTGTGAAAGGTCTTGATGGTAGATGTACCACGATTCCTGAGATCATGGAATCCAGATAATTATGCATTTCTTTATTTAAAAGTTTATTAATTATTGTCCAAGATATTTTCACTATGTTATAATCTATGGATTCAGGTTGCACTCTAGTTATTGATTAAATATAATTTGTTTCTTGTCATTTACATTTCTCTAATAATTAATATTTTCCCTCTCCTGATTGAAATTCTGTTGATTGAATGACTTGTATTTCAGTTATATATAAAACATTCCATATAGATTATGTTTATTATTTATTGATTCTAGAAAACTTCTTTTTTATTTTACTCTTACTGATCATGCAAGATGTCCCTTTTATTTGTTCTATATTTATCAAATTAATAATATAAAATTATTGAATGTGTTCATGGATGACAACACTATATGTTGTTATACAATATATTTCATTACCAATGTAATAAGGGTATTTCATATTTATAAATTTCTTAAAAACTACTTAACTGATTGTTAATTTGTGATTGGAATCTTATATTTATTCCTATGTAATAAATTAAAGCATTGGATGGGGCCGAAGGGGTAGAGGTTTGCATAGATGGTATCAAATACATTTCGGTAGAGTCTAATGAGGATAAATTTTTAAATAAGCATAACCAATGAGATAAATATAATGATGCCATATAGTATCAAAAAAATTATCATTAGGTGAATTTTTCTTTTGTGGATCAATACACAAAAAGATTATGGGATAACTCATTATGTTTCATTATTTAGTAATGGTGAATAATGGAATGAAGGGTATCAATATCAGTGGAAAATGTACGGATTTCCCCACTGAGTATGTAAACATAGTTAGTGTAGATGTTGAGAAGATCATGGCCATATTAGGACTTCTTACTCAGGTAATAAAAATTTATCATTCTAAAATGGAGAATCATGATGCTTCCAGACATGATACACCTATGTTAGATTGTTTCATACGTAAAAATACCCAATATTTTAGTGCAACTACAAATCCATTGGTAGCTGAGTAATGGATCAAATCCCTTTAAAATTTATTTACTGAAATGGGATGAAATGAATATGAAAACAATGTAGTACATTTTCCTAAGGAAGATATTAATCAATAGTGGTCATTAATCTAGAATACTTGGGAGTAAGATGAAATAAAACACATAGAATAGAGTTATTTTAATGAAGCATTTGTTCATAAATATTTCCCTCATGATGAATGAACTTAAATGAGGATGAAAATTTCTTATCATAAAGAAAAGGGAAGAAGATAATTTTACGAGTATGATGATGCATTTATAAGAGTATTCATGTATTCTACATATTAAATACAAAATTAAGAAATTAAGATTGATGTCGTCATTAAAGGCCTCTTACTAGACCTCTGCCGGGATTTGGTTTCGTAAACATTTTCATCATGTGATGAAATAGTACTAAGTTCCATCAAACCAGATAATGAATGTTCTAGATTTTATATATATAAAGGAATTAAATATAAAAATAGGATGGTTTATAACAATGATTAATGTATAGCACCAAATAAAAATAAGGTAATGTGGTATTTTAAAACCTGTGAATATTGTGGGATGAAACTTCCAGGTAAATTTCTGAATGGAACATGAGTGTGTTATAAGTATTGAGACAAGGTTCATCTATCTCATGGGAGTTAGGGGAAAAAATAATGATATCCATGGATTCTACTACAAAAAAAAGTTTTGTTGTTCAAACCAATGTCCCAAGCATCAAGGGATTATACCATAGAAGAGGACATGAGGATATGGCTATGTTTATGAAATTACTATAATTGAGGTAGAAGAACCCAATGATAAGCTGGTTGTTATATTAATATTATCTTACAATTTATCTAATTTTTTGTTTGATTCTGGATCATTACACTAGTTTATATCTACCCATTTTTTAAGAAAAATAGATATTTCCATTTGGATTTAATAAGGGAGTTGTTAGTCAAAAAACATATGGGATGTCTCATTACAACAACGATGTGTCGAGAAGTCCACATTATGACTTATAAACATGCTTTATTTTCTGACCATATCATCATACATGTGGTTTATTTTTATATAATCCTCTATATGTACTAGATTAAAAAGTAGTATGCGAAAACATATTATAAGAAGATGGTAATCATAATTTGTGAGGAAAATATAGTATCTCGTTTCTTTAGAGTTGAAACATCATCATATAATTATAATCTAGATACACCCACATTATCTCTTCTGAATGAATATTTTAAGGAAGATGAGAAAATATAATCTTGTGATTAATAAGTTTAAATTAAAATTGAGGATGTAAATATTGTACAGTAATAAATTGATGTATTTCCTGATGAATTACCTGAACACCCTCAAGAATGTGAAGGTGAGTTTTCCATTGATTAAATCCCCGAATAAAGATCAATATCAACGACTCCTTATAAATTTACACTATGAAATTAGTGTAGCTGATGAAACGATAAGGGGAGTTGAGTAATAAGGGGTTTATATTCCCTAGTGTGTCTCCAGGGGGATCACATATTCTATTTTTAATGAATAAGGATGGATACATGAGTCTGTGCATTAATTGTAGGGAAATAAATGAAATTATGATGAAGAACAAGTATCATCTTCCTTGCATTTATGATTTATTTGATCAACTTCATGGAACTCATTATATTTTGAAGATTTAACATTGTTCTGTAAATATTAATTTTTGGGTAATGAAGGAAGAAATTTAAAATATATATTTTCAAATGTGGTATTTACATTACAAGATTACAGTAATTATATTTCGATTTACGAATGCATCCTTGGTTTTAATGGATCAACAGAATAGAATATTCATGGAATATCTTGGAAATTTTATTGAGGTATTCGTTGTGATATTATGGTAGATTAAAAAACATATAATGAAATATAACTTGAATTTTATTTTTCTTACTGGGAAGATCATGTCAAGATTATAGACGCAAGAGAGCAATTGTTGGGAAATAAGATGACTCGTTTGGTAAGGGTTCCTCGGTGAAACCATAAATTGGAAGAAGAAATATGGAAAACTAACGATTCTATGAATAAGAACAACCTTCATCTCATTAAAAGGTAGTACTCATTAATATTTTGAAGTTGAATTTTTTCAACGAGGGCTAAAACATAACACCCTATGATTTCATGAAAAGTATCATATAAAATACATAAAATTTATTTGATATCATACATTTCATTAAATAATGAGATTAAATTAGCTATGATATACTATTATATATTATCATGACCTCTAGAATAGTGATGTGACTCTTAGGAAATTTAATCTATCTATTAGAATAATAACCTCACCTATGAAAGGATAAATAAAATTTATTTATCACATAAATTGAAATAAAATATATTTATATCATGGAATAAGTAATCTAATGTTTCAAAAATGATAAATTAAGTGTTTGCATTTTTTTGAAATGGAATTTTTTTAAAGTTTTATAGTTAATATAATTATTTAATATAAAATTTATTTTCATAAAATATAATCATAAATTTATATTTGAGGTTGTTCTAATTTTAAGATAATTTTATGAGACCTTATTTAAAATTTCAATGTATCTTAAAATCGGTTATCATGATAAAAAAGGAATTTTTTGAATAAATTATTATTTTTATTAAAATTTAATGTTCTCATATTTAAAAAATAAAATAAAATTCAGTCCATTTTTGAAATCCACGCATAGAAAAATTGTAAGGGTGATTTTTTGGGGGGTTTTAATAAATAGTTTAATTTTTTGTGACTATCGAAATATGGTAATTTATGGCATTTAACAAATACAAGAATTATTGAGTTATTAAGGACGTATGGATGAGTTAAGAACCCATTATTAAAAACTCACATGCATTTTTTCTATATTTCTTCATAAGAATCAACACTCTTGATAGTCTTGATCCAAAATAATTAACAAATGAATAAAATAATCAACAAACACCCCTCTCCTCCCCTATAAAATACCATCCCTCACCACCCCTCACCTCACACCTCTAAATCCTTGTAGCTTCCGTAAATTCTACCCAATTCCCTTCAGAAGTATATTCCCTACAACCATGACTTTATTTTCTTTCCAATATACCAAATACAAGTTCCTTAATGATGTTCTTAAAGACACAATATTCAATAGGTAAAATCATCCTTCTTTCTCTTTCAATTTATTTAATTTTATTTGTATCCCATCACCTCCCCTATCTAAAGTGGAGTGATAGCAGAAGTTTCATAAATATATTATAATTTTATTGTGTTAATGTAATATCCCTCATAAAATATATTTTGTTCTCATTTTTGTTCTTAAAATTAAGATAACAACAGCAAAACCTGAATTCACTACCTTCGAGAACGATGACTTTTAGTTTTTATTTAACGCCTACAAGGATGGTCAAATTCCCATTATTATGGTTAAATAATATTTTAATATAAATATTATAACTTTTATCATATTCTATAAACTATTTATATAAAAATTATTAAATAAAATGAAATTAGTTTTTGATAGTTGGAAAAACTGCCAAAAATAAACCAAACATTTACCATTAATGATTTCTCTAAAGAATCATCCTCTTATCTGATAAAATATTATATATGAGAACATTTAAAATGTTGGAATTATATTAATACCATTTTATTCCACTTATATATTATTTATTCGAATTTAAATAAACTCCCATAATTATTCACAATGGAACTGACCATAAAACCATGAAACCAACACACCTAGAACAACAAAACTAAACATTATTGCTCATTGAAATAGACAAAAATGAAATTAATACAACTATAGTAAATAAAATATATGTTCAATAGGTTATGAATTAATTAACTTATGAATAAAATCATATTATCCATGACATTAAGTATAAGTGTAGATTTCGTTCAAACATAAGGTAAGGGGTTTTTTCGTCTCACTCGTTATTCATATGGAACATATATCAACTTTACACTTAATTAATTTGTGTGATTCATTTACTACCCATTTGTTATATTAAAACATAAATATATATTTTTCAGGTTATTTAAATAATTTTCAAATGTTATTAATTCTTAGGGTATACAATTCAATTTTTTATAATGTGGTATGTTTTTCTGGTCTCATTTTTATTTTTATAGGAAAAATAAAATAATTCCACTTATTTCATTTGTGTGATATATTTAATAAAATATTATTATATTATAATATTAATCTCTTTATTTTCATGGTATTTAATAGTATTTAAATGTTATTCTTTAATGCAGCACTCAATTCAGCTTGTTACAATTTGGTACGGGTTTCTCACCCTATAATTATTTCTGTGAGACATGCCTTATTCACCCATTATTTCTTGTTTAGGTCTTATGTATACTTACCATTTATATACCGTATCATTAATATGTTTATATTCATGGTATTAAATGTTTCTTTTTTGACTTATTACTTTTATTGGGCATACTATTTGATTGATTACAATATTTTAAGGGATTTCTTACCTCAATTTTCTTTCATTAGCATAAAATTATATTTCATTGATCATATCTTCTTAACATAATATGTAAAATGAATTTTTATTTTCATATCTTCTATTTCATATTTATTTATTAGAGTTTAGAATAAATACACATAATTTATTCATTTTATTTATTATATGATCCTTATAAGGGACTTCGACTAACTGTTCATTCATTGAGGCATATTTTTGATGTTACGCACCTATTTCATTTTATATAGTTTTCATATTTCCCATTTTATTTATGAAAATTATTAATTTTGTATTTCATTAAATATTCATATTTCTTCTATCAAGGATATAAATTTTTCCTAAGATGTATAAAGTATTTTCATATGGTGTGTACTTTAAATGTTGTTTGATTAACTGTGGAAATAATGTTAAATCAATATATTTTACTCAATATGGATATTTTATATGGAATATAGATTCATAAATTATATAGATAATTTTGATATTTTAGTAATTCTTTATCTATATAGACACAGGTGGGTATAGGTCATAGATATCCCCTTGATGCATATGTAGTCTCTTGAGACGACAAAGATTCCAATATTAAAAGGGTTTTTACCCATAATGATTAAACTATCTTGTGAATGTTCTTGAAAATAGTGGTACCATGATACCATGGTGTCCAACTTTTTTATAATTTCCATCATTAATATTTCAGTCATTATTATGTATGACATTTTCAGTATGATATTATCTATGCATTCAGATTATGCTCATATTATTGATTATATTTTATTTGTTTCCAATCATTTTCATTTAACTAATTATAATGTCATATAATCTCATTATTGAAAATTTAATGATTAAATGGAATGTATTTTAGTTATATATACCTTTAAATAATGATTATATTAATTTATTAATGATTCATGAAGGGTTTCATTATATTTAACCCCTACTAAACATCTAATCACATCCTTTTATTTCTTATCTTTTTCTCGGGTTATGAAGATGAAATGATTGAATGATTTCAAGGATTAAATTAAATTGCTTTGTTATTTTTTATTTTTTGTTACCAATTCAATAAGGGTTCCACGTATGTATCTAGTTCATTAAAAATTCTAAAATAATCAATCCTTTGGTTTTTAAATCTTTTATTTATGAAGACATAATAAATTAAGGCACTATCTTCAGACTACTGGGGTCGGAGTCTTCATAGTTATTATTAGAGGTTGTTTAGTATAAACCTTGGGAACTATATTTTAAGATAAACATAAACAACGTGAGAACTATAATAATTTATTATCGTATTTTTAAATAATTTTTTACAATTAGAGGAATTTTTATTTTTTGGCTCAACACACATGATGATTGTGGGATAACATTGTTATGGAACATAATGGAAAGAATGGAATCAATACCAATTGAAAATATATATACTTTAACACTAAAAAATTAATCAATGTTAGTGTTGTATCTGAGAAGATAATAAACATATTAATATAGATTAATTAGGTTATAATGAAAAACCTTGATCTAAATGGATCAATGTGATGCTTCTTTACATGATACACCTATGTAGGATCATTTCATGTGTAAGAAGTCCATATCTATTAGTGGGACTACTGATCCGAAGATAGATGATAAAAGTATCAAGTCCCATGAAAATATATTTCTATTATTGGGATGTAATGAATATGAAAAGGCAGTACTAGAAGTATTTTGTCTGAAAGCATATAATGATCAATAGAGTTTGTTGATCCATAATACTTGGGTGGTAGATAATGTAGAACACATTAAATTGAAATTTTTAAAAGAATAATTATTCGACCAATAATTCCCTCATGGTAAACAAAGTGAAATGAAGAGAAAATTACTTACCATAAAGAAAAAGTAATAATAGAGTGATTTAGAGTATGAGGATACCATTGAAAGAATAGATATGTATTCTACAAGAACATGTGTAATTAAGAAATAAATATTGATCATCTATTTTGAGGCCTTAAGTTAAACCTATGAATGGAACTAGTTTCCCAAAATTCATCATCATTAGATGAAATAGAAATATGTTCCATAAAAATAGAGAATGAATTTTTAGATATTATATATTAAAATAAAATCAAGAGAATAAGAGATCATCTTGGAATTTTGAGAAAGGTAAAAATCAAAATTATAATAAGGGAATGAATCATTTTCAACCTTTTGGAAATTTTAGGAAGAAAATACTTGGAAAATCTGTAAAGCACATAAGAGTTTGTTATAAGTGCAGAGACAAGAGGAATGTATCTCTTATATCAAGGGAAAATCTATTGATATAATGTTCTTTAACTACAAATAAATGGGGAATTATTTGATCTAATTTCCCAAGATTAAATGGAATCTGACACATAAGAGGCCAAGAGGAAATGGGAAAGCTTATTTGATCACTACAGTTGATGTGGATATACCTAATGATGTTCTTTACGGTACATTAATACTATCTCAAAATTTATCCAATTCTTTGTAAGATTATAGATCATCATGATACATTATTTCATCATTGTTTTCCAAAAAAATAGGCATTTCCATTTTTTTTAATACGGGATTTGTTTGTCAATACTCCTTAAGTAAGTCTTGTTATAACAATAACGTGTTGTGAAGTCCACATTATGACATGTAAACATTATTTATTTTCTTTAATTGTCATCAAAAATATGGTTTATTTTTAAATAATTCTCGGTATGTATTGTATTTCAAAATATGATGTGAATTTTTTTTCAAGATTAAGAAAATAAAGAACTGTGAGTAATATATACTAATTTTTTACAATAAATAAGAAAATTAATCTAAATATTATTATCTAAATACACCCCCAATATCTCTACTGAATGAAATTCTTGGGGAATAAGATAAAAAAAATATCTAATGATGAAGAAGATAAGATTAAAATAAATTATGTTCTTATTTTACAAGAATACATTGATGAATTTCATTATGAATTACATAGAAACCCTAAGTAATTTAAAGATGAGTTTTTTATTGACTTAATCTCTGATGCAAGCGAATATCAATGACTCCTTATAGAATATCCAAGATATAATGAGAAGAGTTAAAAAAACTAGAGGAGTTGAGAAATAAGGGACTTAGTTTTCTTGAGTGATTATCTATGGGAAGCCCCTATTCTCTTTTTTAAGAAGTAGGATGGATCCATGAGTCCATGCATTTATTATAGAAAAATCAGTAAAATTGCAATAAATAAAAGTATCATATTCCTCAAAATGATGATTTATTTGTTAAACTTCATGGATCTCAATTTTTTTGATGATTATCCTTTAGTATGGATATAATTATTTATGAGAAAATAAGGAAGACATTTCAATGAAAACATTTTAGATGAGGTATGGACATTACAAGTTTAAATTAATTCTATTTGTATTGGCTAATTCACCCTCCTCTTTGTGGGATATGATCAATATAATATTTAAAGAATATCATGATAATTTTGTTATGGTATTCAATAAATATATACTATAATATTCTAAAGCCTATGAATAAATAGCACTAGAACTGGATTTTTTGTACCATGAAGAGAATATCACGATTCTTGACATTGGAGAGCTATTATCAAAAAATCAAACTGCTCAATTGGTAAAGGTTCAATAGAGAAACCATAAAATGGAATGAGAAATCTGGGAACCTAAGGATTATATGATGAAAACTACACTCATCTTTTTAAAAGGTAATAATTGTGAAAATTTTTATGAAATTTTTTTTAGAGGCAATAATATCACACACCGATATTTTACGGTATGTATATTCATAAATAAATTGATTTTACACGATAGATTAGATTTACGCAACACTAAGTTTAAATAATCTATGATATACTACTAAATATTATCAAGAATGTTGGAATAGTAATTTGAATAATAGGATTAGTAATCGGGGCATTAGAATAATAACCTCACCTATGAAATTATAATTATAATTTAGGTATTTTAAAAAAGAAATGATTATATATTTATATCATAGAATAAGTAAATAAATGTTTTAAAAATGATAAATTAAGTGTTAGAATTCACTATCAAATGTAAATGTATATTTACAATTTCATAATTAATATAATTATTTGAATGAAAAATTATTTTCATAATATAGATACATAAATTAATAATTTATTTTAATATAACTTTAATTTAATTTTATGAGACCATAATTAATTTTTGAAAGTGTCGTAATATTATTTATATTATTAAAATTGGTAATTTTTTAATAAATTATTATCTTAATTAAAATTTAACGTTCAAATACATGGAAACTTCTTTTCATAAAATAGAGTCCAATTTTCAAATATACTTTTCAAAAAATTGATAGGGAGAATTTTTTGTATTTTTCTAATATAGTTGAATTTTTGGTGAAAAGTGAAATACGTTAATATATAGTATTTAACAAATACATTATTTATTGCATCATGGATGATGTTTGTAGGAGGTAATTACCAATTAGTTTGAACTTATATTCAATAGTTATTGTAACTAGTCCCTCAAATCAACACTATTAATAGTCTTGATCAAAAATAATAAACAAATGACCAAAATTATCAGAAAACATCCATCTCCTCCCCTATATATATCACCCATCACCACCCCTTCTCATCATACCTTCAAATCCTATTATCATGAATCAATTGTACCTAGTTCATCTTCCGTGACACATTCATACATCCATGACCTTCTGGTTTTACCAAAAGTCTAATTCCAAGTTCCATATAGACGTTCTCAATGAAATAGTAGGTAACATGCTTTTTCATTCTCTTCTAATTTCAAATCATTTATTATCCCCTGATAACATCCCCTGTCCAAATAGACATGATAACTTCAGTATCATAAATAAAATTTATTTTCTTTTTTTAATGAAATATTCATCATCAAATATCTTCCCTTCTCATATTTTTCTAAAAATGAAAACAATGTCCATGATATATTGATTCACCACCTTCATGGATAGCGATTTTTATTTTTCTTTTACGGCCTTAAAGGATTATCATAAAACCATTATTATGGTTAAATAATATTTGAATATAAATATTATTAAATTTAACATATTTTAGAACAAATTTGTTGAAACAATAGTAAATAGAACAAATATGTTTATTATGGTCAGAAAAAACCACCCAAAATAAACCAAACATTTATAATTAATGATTTATCTAATGAATCATTCTCATATCAGAAAAAAAATATTGTGGGACTATTTAAAATCATGGAATTATATGAATACTGTTTCCATATAATCTTTAGTATTCATTCCTTTTCATGACAACTCTCTCAATTATACACAATGGAACCAACCATAAAACCATGAAATGAACACTCTTAGAACAACGAAATTACATACTATAACCCATCGAAATGGTCATAAATGAACATAAAAAATCATAATAAATAAAATATATTTTGAAAAGGTTATAAATTAAATAATTATTTAATCTAATTTTTTTATCAAGAATAGTAAGTGCAATTTTATAAATCTTTCATACATAAGGAATAAATTTTTATTATCTCACTTTTTATTTATGTGGGACATATGTCATATTTACCACTTATTTCCTTTATGTGATGTATTTATTGCACGTTTGTTAAATTATATCAAGAATATATATATTTTTAGGTTATTCAAACATTTTTTAAATTGTAATTTTTTTTGGGGAGTACAATTAAACTTGTTGTAATGTTGTAATGTTTTCTCATCTCACTTTTTATTTATGTGGGCATATGTCATAATTACCACTTATTTCATTTTTTATGTAGTTAATACCCATTGTTATATTATATCATGAACCTCTTTATTTTCATTTTCTAAAATATTTTTTAAATTTTATTCTTCCATGGGGAATACAAATCAATCGGTTACAGTGGCATGTGTTTCTCATCTCACTTTTATTTCTGTGTGATATTACTTATTAACGACTTATTTATTGTTTGGGGTGTATGTATACTACCCTTTATTATATTATATAATGAATCTATTTATTTTCATGTTATTTAAATATTTTGAAATTGTTATTCTTTTGTGGTCATAAAATTCAACATGTTATAATGGGGTATGGTTTTATTTTCGCGTTATTTATGTCAAACAAAAGTCATATTTGCCACTTATTTCCATTGTGTGATGTAAATACTTACCCTTTCTTATAGATTATCATGAATATATTTATTTTCATGTTTTTTTTAATTTTTAAATCTTATTATTTTTTGAGTAATACAATTCAACTGGTTACAAAGTGGTAAGGTTTTCTCATTTCACTATTATTTCGTTGTGATATTCCTAGTTCAACACTTTGTTTGTGGTGCCTGTATAATGACCTTGGATATATAATAATGTGAATCTATTTATATTAATGGTATTAAATATTTCATTTGATAATTATTAATTTCATAGGGCATATGGTTTGACTTAGTACATTATGGTAAGGGATTTCGTAACTCAGTTTTTTCGTAAGTTAAACAAATTATTCTTTTATTATGTCATGTGACAAGGAATCAAGAGTCATTTATGAAGGATTAGTGGTGTCACCACATTACTGGACTCCATTCTTCAACATGACTTCCCTAGAATGGAATTTATTATGGTAGATAGAATGTAACATCCCATTACCCAATTTCAGATAATTGGAATCTCTTTACTTATTTTACTCCATAAATGGGTGAATTGTTGGACTCTCGATGATAAAGATAATTTTTTGAGGAAAATGACTCAATGTTCATATATTTATGTTTGTTTGAATTAATGTAAATCGGGTATAAATGTTTAATATATTTTTGGGATTCTCCGTGAGTTTGAATAATAACCGAGTTTTTTTGGGTTTTCATGTAAGAATATACAGTTTCTAGAGTTTCTAGAAAATATAAATGTCATGTAATGGGATTACCCACCATGTGAGTTCTTCATGGGATAATTCATTAATCTAGAGAACATGGTAAATTGATTAAATTTCATGTACATATTACATGTCGTTTAATAATAAAATGATTTTTTAATAAAAAAACTTGTGTTTTTGTCATATGTGATACCCATGGATTCCATGTTGTGTAAAGGGATCTCACATCATGTTTTTGTCACAAAAAAGGATTTTACAGTGGTTTTTAAGTGATGTCTTATTTCATTATTTTGTATCTCTGTGGGATCTTGACCTAGAAATCATCTATAGTGATTTTGGGTGTCTCTTTTCAATCTAGATTTATTCGTTCAGTGTTTGATCACCATTGTTGTTGGGTTAAATAATTCCAAGTGAGTGAACCTTTCAACAACTTAGATGATTTAATTTCGATACATTTGAATCATTGTGTTATATGATATTTTGATTCATGGTCATGTTTCTTCTTATCTTCTTCTAGATATGTTGCCTGATCTTGTTCTGGGGGGCATTCATTTATTGGTTGTGGTATGGTAGGTGTACATTCATGAGGTATGTGTTGTTTACTATACTAAAATAACCCTTCTATTAAATTAGATCAATTATAATATGTGTAGAATGATTCTACGGACTCTATTTTTTTCGTTATTTTTGTTGGTGGATACATTGTGGGCATGTTCAACCAATTGTTTTGAGGTAGGTGGTTTTGTCTCTATTCTTTTTTGGTGAAATTCTTTCATATTTTTTTGATAAATTGTTTAATTATATTAAATTGAATGATATGATTTATTGTTTAGAGTGTGTGGAAGTAGGGTCTTATAAAAAATAGATTACCTTGGTTTTGGGTAAACTGAAAGGGTTTTCAAATAATTTTCAAATTGTTTAGTTAAATAGGTTTCAAAGCGTGAATCGATGAAAAGGATTGATTAATTGGTCTGAAAATATAGATCATAGGAAACCTTGGGAACTTAGGTTGAAGGTATAGAAATATTTATCATTCAATGTCATGATATTTTCTCACGGGGATTATTTGTGATCTATATTCTTGTCGTTCTAGGGACTTTTTAGAACTGTTTAGGGGAGATCACTTTTTTGGTTTGTTCCTCTTCCATATAGACTCGATGTATATCTTTAGTTTCTTGATGTGTATGAAATTTTATATCTTATATATGAGTGACCTAACTATCCTGGCCTAGTTTGATTCGTGTAATGATGTTACTCGTGCTTCTGCTTCTGGTTTGTACTGTTTTTTTCTATTTCTATATATTTTATATGAGAAATGATACATTATTTTATTGACTTGAAATATCCACTAAGATATAAGGATATAAAATTATTTTTATTTAATTTACCTTATTTATTTTGAAATGTGGGTAAATGTGAAATTAAAATAATTTTCCTTGCTTTTGATATAAAAAAGGATAAACTATTATCATGCCTTATTTTATTTTATGTTTAGAGTTCTTTTATTTTTGTTCAGATACTAGATATGAAACACCTGGGTGAAACCCTACTGAGCCTATTGACATGAACCCTACATACCTCTCTAGTGATGATTACATCTAGTTATCAATTTTCACGAAGGGAAATGAAAGGTGTATTAGTGAGGTGGTGATGTTTTTTTTCAATTAGGATGGGGATCTGGTTGAGAGATCATAGGGGTCTTCCCATAAAATCTCATAAATTTATTGGTTTTCGTTTTTTTGTATTCCTTTATCATTCGACTTATAATTGGATAGTTTTTCAACTATTGAGTTATTTAGTTTACACTATTTGTTTTTAGTTATGGCCTATTTTTATCTTTCTATTGTTGTATATGTTATAAATTTTTGTGTCATGTTGTTGCATCACGGTCGGAGAAATCATTCCCTCATTATTTTTCAAAGCCCAGGTGCAAGTTACAAACCTGTGAGGATTCAGATCACCCATCATGTTTGTAGCGTATTAGGTTTGATAATTGCATGAGAGGGAATTTAGGTTTTTTATTACTTGTAATAAGAACTCTAAGGAATGTATCGAAGGAACAAGAATATGTTTTATTATTGGATAAAAAGATCTCAAAGTATGTAATTTTTTATGAAAATTGATATTTTGAGTTAATGTAATGGATGAGAATAAAGGACTCTCTAAGGAATTATCAATTGATGAATGTTATAAATGTGGTTGGTGTAGGCCTTATGTAATTCAATTTACAAAGGAGGATGTCAAGAAGAATATCAACAATGTTGTATGAGTAAAAGTTGTTATGTTGGGGATTAAGATAAAACAAATAAAATATGAATGTAAATAGGTATTAAGAAATAATATAATGAATCATGGTTAATTTATTAAAGATGAAGTCAAATGACTGAAATGTTCATGTACTATAATACAAGGAAAATGTTAATCATGAAATATATATATATATATATATATATATATATTTCTATTTATTTCTTATTATTAAGTATATGAAATAATATTTTGGATGGATCTAATTACATAGAAAAGAAATTTAATATTAGGTTGTTACTTTGTGTAAAAATCAATAATTGAGGAAAATATAGTCTTAGATATTTGTTTTATGTTGAGTCAATTAGTTGATTTTTTGAATATAATGAGATGTATTGAAAACCGTAGTTGTTAAAAAAGTGATTTCATGAGAAATTTTATTTTTGAATATTATCATCATATTCATGAAAATATTATAAAATCATAGTGAATTTTTAATATTATCCCCACATATGATTTTACATAGACATAGAGAAATGTTAACAAATAAGTCATGTGACAGAATATTACGTCCACCAAGGATTTGGGGTTTGAACCCACAATTGAAGCGTGATAAGGGTGTAATGCCTACAATTATCCTACATGATTTACTAGATAGTATAATATTTTTTAGTTAATTGTTTTGTAAGTAAGTATAAATCTAATAAAATGATTTTTAGGTGAATAATGATATTTCAGGGGATATATTATTTGGTAGATATATATATATATATATATAACTGTGATGTTTAACATAAGTAATTATTTTAGATGAATTCTATTTTGTTTTTAGAGATATAAGCTGAAGAGTTTCAGTGATAGATACATATCAAACGGATTAAGTTTATGTTTAGGAGTTAATAATGATGTATTAGAAATTAATGTATTATATTGAATTACTTTTTCTAACCACATAGGTTTTCATAAATATAATAAGAATAACTTGTTACTCTTTTATGGATCTTGTGATCGATTAAAAGTTAATTTTAGAGATTCACTAATTAAAACATATTATCATAGATATTCATTTCTTGGAGTAAAAAATATAGTAGAAATTTATTGAAGAAAAACAAAAGATGAAATAGTAAGGGTATTTTATGGTGTTCTATATCATGACACTAAAATAATCCCTCAACTATAGGAAAATGATCATGAAACAAAAATGTTATCATGTTAAATTGTTATCCAATGATTTTTTTATATTAAAATTATCATGATTGTTCACTTTCTTTTGATCAATGACCTCTATCACCCTCCATAATTATTTATGAATTAAAAATTTCATATATATCCATATATTCACATCCCACATATATTCTCCTACATGAAATTCTAGTTATGTGGTATTCTAGATGCACATTGTGTTCCAATTTCCCTCTTATCGAGTGGATTTTTTATTAACCCATTTTAGGCTGTTCATTTACATCAAAGGTATTTTAATATTTCATACCAATTATTATAGAGATCCATATTATATTATGAGGATACAATTTATTAAAGTGGGTAGAATGTAACGCCCCATGATTTTAGTAGAATAATATTGTGTTTGATAGAATATAGAAATGAACTATAATGATTTAAACATAATTGATCACCCTAATATGTTAGTATATATTAATTTTTTAATAAATTAAAACTCTTATATAGCTCATGAATCACTCAATGATGGTTTTAAAAGAAATACGACACTCAATTATAATATTATTATATAAAAATGATGATAATAACCAATATGTTGAGTTGGAATGTATGAATATGACTAATTAAATTATAAATATAATTTTTTTATCTTCTATAAAATAAATTAAATGGATATCTATTAATTTGAAATATAATAAGAACCATTTTGAAAGTGAAAGAAATGTTTTCTAGAAAAACTATATTTTTCTAAATGTCGAATTAGTCATGATTTGAATGCATAATTTAAAAGTTATTTTTAAAACATTTATAAATTTTATTTTAAAAAATAATTTTTTAAATGTACATGTCAAAATTATCATTGGGTTAATTTTATATAATTTTCAAAAAAATATTTATTTTTTGAGGAATAGTGAAAAAATAATGATTTTTATTGAAAACTACATTTTAATTTAAATTATTTACAATAGTAAATTATTTTTTTATTTTTATTAAGTTTAAAATTTTTTAAATGATTTTATAAATTATATAATTAGTTTATTGGAAATAAATTAATATTTATTTCTTATATAAAACTATTTTTATACTTTTGAATGTTATTATTTGGAAAAAACATTTTTTGAAAAATCTGAGGGTTTAATTTTAAATAAAATTATGACAGTTATATGAGTTGAATTTGGAAAAATGTATTCCATATTTTTAATCATAATAATTTATGTTATCTAATAAGTTTAACTAATTTTTTTACCATAGTTAATAGAGAAAACAGTAAATATTATTTACCTTGGTTATGGTAAAAACAAGTTTATCGTGGGGTTAAACTAAAAATATAAGGGTTAAAATTTACCACATTAGTTTATAATTACTATTTAATGGTCATATATAGACTTTATATATTATATGTTCTGAAGATATTTTATTTTGTATCCTATTGGAAGGTGAAAATCATGGGTGGAATTATTTCTTTAATAAAATTCCAATTGTGTCTTCTCTCCACTTATAAAGGGACACCCCCTCTCATATCCATTCCAAACATATAAAACCTATTTATTTAGAAATAACCTACCAAAATAACTTCTTTAATTCCATAACCTTGTCCTATAGTCATTTTTTAATCTTAAATCCAACCTAGTAAGGATTTGGTGAAAACCCAAAGCAGTTGTTTGAAGAAAAGGTAATGTCTTTAACAGAGCATTTTATTTTATTTCTTCTTCCACATAATTAAAATAATATTAATCCATGATTATATAATTAAATAATTATCAGATATATACTAAAATTTTATTATTTTAATTTCATGACCTAAAACCATCTCCCCTCCCTCAAATGATAATTGAAATCATTGGTCGTATATACATACTACTACCACCTTGTGAAACGATGTGATTTGTTTTCCATCAATAATTTTCACAACTGGATATAATGTTTTATCTAATGTTTATTTAATTTATTTAGTATATAACTTTACTTATTTAATATATTAACATATATTCTTTATTAAATTCTAAAATATATAGAATGTGATAACATCACTTGTGTGTTTGGATGACTACCACATCACGAAGTGATGTGACTCTTTCTTCACATATTATTTTAATGGAAGAAAATAAAGAATATTTTTATTATTATATATTATATTTATTAAATATTAACCATTAAGTATACTTTTTATATCATATAAAATTTACATTAACATTAATTGAGTAAATCATAATGTCGATGGTGTGTACGGCGGACAACCACCTCCCGAAGTGATGTGATTCATTTTTTAAAGGTTATTATTACCCTATGACATGGATTGTATATGTGAGGATACATTATAAAATAATTTTATCTTTAGGGTATAATGATTATCCTAAAAGATATGATAAAACATACCTTTTTCCATCTTGATAATCAACAAAATGGAAATAGCGTTCATGCGTATGTACAACATATTGTCTCCTTGAATGATGTATTTCATTTTATATATCAATATTCTATGGATTAATATAAAAAATATTTATAAATAATATATAAGATATTTATATCATGTTTAAAAATTTGGATATTTTGGAACTATTATCAAAGTAATATTTATGAAAATACCAAATCAAAACATACATGAAAAAAAGCAATTATTACCCAAAAAATGATTTTAAAAATGAATTATTAATAAAAGGGTAAGAATGGGTCATATTTAAATATCATATTTTTTGATATATATAAGAAATTTTTTTTATTATATTTATAATACACATTTATTTATTATGCAGGATTTTGGAATGTGTATGAAGAATTTTGAGACTTAAGGTAAGGGATTTATAAACTCTCTTTAATTTCTGGGAGACTTCTGTCATATTCACCACTCTATTATTTTTTTTAGTGTATATAATTCCAATATGATATTTAATATCATGAATATAATTATTTTAATGATATATAATGTTATATTTAACATTGTTTAACGTGTCTTATGATTCATGACATTATCAAAGTGGTTAGGAATTTTTGTCACAATTTTCTTTCTTTAAGGAATATGTTTTGTAAAAAACTTATCATATACAATGAAATATAAGTATTACACATTTTAAATGGTATATAATTAGTATAATTCTATTAATTATATTAAGGTTTTAATTTTCTTATTCTTTATTCGGGCTTACCGTAGAAAATTCACCAATATTGTAGTGGTTTGATCTTACAATCTCATTAATTATCAGGGTTGTTTATGTTTATTCTTTATAGGATGAAATCATGTAATATATTTTTCATGAACTTTAGGAATTTTATTCCCCTATTTTTATTAATGACGTTTTCATGTATCAATACCATTTTACTCTCTTTTTTACATAAAATGAATGAAAATTTTATTTTTAAAAAAAACTACATTCACTTCTCTCTTCGGTCGAACATCCCTCTTCTTCCAAATCCATTTTTTCTAAAAATTATTTAAAAACATTTTTTTACTATGATTTCGGAAATTAAATTTTATGAATATTTTTATGTTTTAAAAAATTGAAAGGAATATTATTTTAGTTTTATGATCAAAGTTTATTTTGAATTTTATATATAATTTTTAAAGGAAGCTTTGTTTTTTAATGTATTCAGGATGAATGTAACTTTTCTTCTATAGTGACCAATCAATGTATTATATAATAATTTTTATGATTAGAATATAATTTTTAAAAAATAATTTATTTTTTTAATGTTTTTTGCTTTAAATAATTTTAATCAAAATGGAATGGATATTTTTCTCAATAAATGTTCGAAGTGATCTTTCAAAATCATATACTATCAAAGATGATATGCATTGATGTTACTCAAAGTGAAGTGGTAATATTAATCAAGAGTTTTTTTATTATTATTTTCAAAAAAATAGAAAACATTTATGTTATATGTATCTTATATTTATACCTAGTTTATTTTCCCTTATATATTTGGGTTAATACATGCCTTATGATCATTTCTCAAATACAATCATTATAAGATTTCATATGAATATGATATGAATATATATTATGTAATAAATTTTACTTATATGGGTAATTATTATATTATTCTGAATTATTTATTTCCTTTATTTGGAAAACATATATCATAAACTTGTTATGATAAGTTAATCTTGATAGAGATCCAATTAATCATTTAATATTATAGTGTCATGAGATGTCATGTTTATGATCTAGGAGTAAAGCTAATGAATTAAATGAATTTTTCCACCCTGTTGTATTGTTTAGTAAGTTAGCCTTGACTCATGTTTATGTAATTTTTTGTGTCACTATAACATTTTATCTGTTACCATGATCTTATGAATCCTTGTTCTTTTTGTTATTCATTAATGTTGTTTCTCATGTTCTATACCATTTATGATATCATCCTATTCCTTTTACAAACATGATATGTTTCTTTAACAGTTTTATTCCCTTACTAGGATTATTTTTTCACCCCTTTGTTTATGTATTCCCCAGGTTATTTCATGTAGTTTTATGATGTTAAATGTATTTTATGATCTCACTATAGATAAAAAAATAAATATTCAATGATTAAGATTGGTTTTTTGTGTTTTAAAACTAATCTTCCTAATTAACTAGTCTTTTATTATCCTTGTGTTGTACTAATTAATATTTAGGTTTAATAATCATGTAATAAAATGTGTTAAGGAAGTATTTCATTAGAAAAAAATTTCAATTCCCCCTTGAAAATAATATAAACCACTTTCCAAAGACGACCAAAAATAGAACTATTGGGGTCGAATCCCTCCTGTTAAAAACCTCTATGGCCCTGGAACTTGAAATATTCTACCAAAAACTCTTCAAATCAAGGAACCTTACTTATTACCCTCTAATGATAATCCACATCACAATTTTATGTACATGATCACCTCTAACTTATTCGAAACATACTAGTATTTTGGAAATATAAAAGGATTAATTGAAACCAGGATAGAATGGATGAGTGTCGCATCAAGGAATTGTGCATGAGAATACTCATAAAGGAAAATATGATAGGTGGAGTAAAAAAATTTCATTGAACACGATCCCTTGTTATGTCACTCATATGCTCCCCTAAAATATATATATATATATTTACCTTCTAATTACCTCCATAATCAATGATAATAACTCTTCTCTAAACTCTTTTAGGTATCCTACCCACAAAACATCATACTTCATCCAGTACAAGAGATACAATGCCCACCACTAATGTGATGTACACCTCATCTGATTAACTTCCATTGGGACCATATAATGTTATCAGACCTGAATCAAATTAATGGTGATATCATGCTCCTATAATAGATTCTATGTCTCTAGATCAAAGATACTTTCCTCTTACTTAACTAAATATTTTATTTGAAAGGCACAAAATGAATTTTTCCATTGATCGTCCTCCTTGGTCAGGTTGATCCTATGGTGGTCAAATGGGTGAGCGTAGTGACACTTACCAGCCTAGTCTACACAAATAATACATCCATGATCCATAAATGAAAATAAAACAAATAATCTGTAAGCTAGATAGTATAACATTTTATTAATTTGCATTTAATTTATTTAAATTTTTTATGACCAACCAATTTAGATAGGAACATAGATAATCATGATGCTTTTAACTCTCATATGTCTCTACCCTATAAGAAGAACAACCTCACATGGTCATTTGGTAATCTCGGTGCCCTTACATTGAATAATGGGGGGCCTAAAATCAAGTTTCTTAACAGGTATTCTATGTCATATGTCATGCACCAAGATCCATTGAAATGCATCCCCTATTAACCCAAGAATTTCTCATTATTAAAAACTCGAAACATCTTCTCATTGCTCATACAGACCTTCGATGCCAATTTTTTGTAACCCCCACCATCCAAAGGTACCCCTCATGGGTCATAAATGAAGGAATAAAGGTAATTAACCCTAAGTCCTTCCTTTAGTAGGCCCCATGTTGGAGACTATCACCTAGGGTATAAATATCTCAAATATAGAAGGAATTATCCCGAATAGATATAGTAGGATCGAGAGATAAGATATCATCCACTAGGAAAATCTATGAAATAAAATAAAATAAGGAAACCAAAACTATCCCACAATGCATGTGTAATGTAAAAAAATATAAATAGTCTACAATTAATTAACCAAAACAAAACATAAGGTGGTGACTTAGTAACCAATCAATAATTTTGGCTAGTATTGTCTAGCTCAGTTCTATTAGTATTCCTAGAAAGCTATAAATTAGTTTGTATATTTATTTTATTGGAATAATATTTATACTTGGTAGGATCATACCAAAGTCTCTCTTTGTGCATGTAAAAAGGAGAATACTAATGCACATGATAGAAAATAATACATCCAACAACACTTGAGTAGTTTAACTAACCAATCCAATCCTCACCAAGGCACTGCAACCAAAAACTACATCCATATATTGTAACATAATTAGAATAATATCAATAAAAGCACACACAAAACAACTTTCCCATTGATTTTATGCTCTGACACATTAAATATTCACATATTATGAATCCCATATCTTCCATATATAATTAGTTCTCGATTCAACAATGAAACTACATCCAACTAAGAACCCTAAATGAAACTGGTCATCACATTTCACATGAAGACACCATGGAAACCTCATTGTACCAAATACCTTGAGTTATGCCCCAAGATTTAAAAAGGATATAATTTTTTTTGATAGCATATCTGACATAGAAAATAAATAATGTAATGTGACAACATGAGACATTAAGAAATATATTCCTTTAAAATAAATTCATTCTCTTTGCTAGATTTTTATATAAGAAAAATCTAGTTTTAACGAAGCATGGTACCCTTTTAAATTATTTAAAATTAAACATGACCATTATAACAAGGCTCTTAAGTTGGTGTGTCTGAATAAGTATAACTAGAATTTTAAAATTGTATTGTTTACACTTGTATAAAATAAATTCAATGTTTATCAACTAATTATAAATAAAATAAAAACCATTTGAATGAAAATGAAATGTTTTCTAAAAACTTTGTTTTTAAAAGGTGGTTCATTCAAGATTTTAACAAATAATTAAAAAAAATTAACAATTATGAAAAACTTATTTGAAAGAAGTTTAGAAATATACTTTTAAAAATTATATGGAATGGAATTCTTTATAAATTTTTAAAAATATTAGTTTTGTAGGAATAGTGAAAATAAGTATTTTCTATGGAAAAAATTCATTTCATTTAAATTATTTAAAAAGTAAATTTTTATTTTAAATATGATTTAATGTATAATTAGTTAAATTATATTAATATTTTTCTAATTTACACCATCATAATGAATTTTATATTTAATTCTTACATAAATACTTTTAAATATTTTGGAAAACATTTTTTTGAAACTACGGGTTTAATGTTAAATTATATTTTTCCCAATCATTGGTTTTAATTTTCCAAAATATAATTAATATTCAAAATAATAATAATTTATATTATCTAATATGTACAAAATAATTTTTTGACCACATTTAATATTGAAAATCATAGAAAATATTTTCTATGGTGATGGTAAAGACGGGTTTACCGACGTGGTTAAATATACAATATATAGGTTCAAAATAATCCAAAAAAATTCTAAATCATATTATCTTTTCATATATGGATTTTAAAAGCTTACAAGGTTATAATATTTTCCATTTTTATCCTTTTTTCAATAGTAAAATGTGGGTATAATTCATTCATTTCAAAATATCCAAGTGTGTCTTATCCCCCACTTTTAAAATGTCATCCCCTTTCCTCTTCTTTCTAAATTTATAAAGCTAATATTTTGGTCCAATAAATGACCAAATAACTTCTTTAATACCCTTCACTCATCATATAATCATTTTATTTTACACAAATCAAACCTTAATAGGAATGTTTTCAAGCTAGAAGAATTTTTCCAAAGAAGATGTAACAACCCAAACTAAGTGTTTTATATTATTCAGGCGTCCAAATACTTCAAATATTATTAAGACATGATGATATAATAATAATAATATATTCCACATAATGTTTTTTTAATGATATTATGATGAAAAAAATCCATCACCTCCTCCCTCTAATGGGAAATCAAACCGTTGATCGTGTGTATGGTGGATAACTGCCTTACGAACCGACGACATTAAATTTGCATTAAGATTTTTTGGGATGGATATAATGATGTATCAAATGTGTACATATTTTATTTATCATATATGTATACTTCTATGATTATACAATAACATATACCTTATATCTTTATATTTCATTGGGTTTACAACAATGTTGATTGTGGGTGAGATGGACTAGATCCATGCAGAGCGATGTGATTCGTTTTTCACTAATTATTTACATAGAAGGTCATAAAAGATAAATTTCATGAATATATTTGATATATATTATATTATATTTATTTTTTAAAGTTAATATAAAATTTAATTCCTTACCATTTCATCTGTGAGGTAAATGATAATGTCGGTTGTGCCTACATACGACCTACCGTCACCATAATGGGATGTGATTCATTTTACATTTTAAGAATTCAAAAATGATTATAATGATCAATTGTAAGAACCTGACCCTTAGTTTTGAGGTATGGACTTCTTCCTTTTCCTTTTCCTTAAGCGTTTTTGGGAAAATATGGAAAATGGGGATAAATCCTAAATTTTGGAACTACACGTCGTGTACTTTTTCCACACGTCGTGTACTTCTGGCCGTGTGGGGAGAGTACATGGGGCGTGTAGCCATGCCGGAGACAAGGGGTGTAGGAACCCACGACATGCCGTGTAGTGGTACTTACATGCCATGTAGTCAGTCGGCAGGCCTAAACAGTAAGGCGGTGGAGCAGCCGACAGCTAAGCGAAAGTACATGCCGTGTACTCATGTCGACAGATGAACAGTGTGGCGGTGCCACCAGAGGAACAGTTAAATGAAAGAAGTACACGCCATGTACTTAGAAGTACACATCATGTACTTTGTTTTTTCGGCTTAAAACAGGCAGTAGCCTCCTCATTTGGAAAAGGAGACACTTGAGGCGATTTGGAGTCAAAGGAGGAGGTCGGACCTTTGAAGATCCGCTGGGTGTTCGTCTGGAATCCGATTTGCCTTCGGACGATCTCATTGGAACCGCACGGGTAAGGGCTTCCCCTACTTGTCGGGTTTTTACCAATTCTTCTCCTAACAGGAGTTATTTACGTTTGTATGGGGTTTGTTCTTCATCAGATCTACGTCGTTCTTGGGTGTTTCTAGAGTCGGCGTTCGGGTATAACGTTCTTTGGCGTATAAGGTAGGTGGCTTTGTGTTTATTTTCCAACTGTCGTGCCTTTTTGTGCATTTTTGTGCCATGAACCCATGTTGGGGTGTCATATGGATGAGGTTGTTGCTATATTTAATGCATAGAATTGCATAGGTGATTAAATTGTGATAATAAAATGCTGGTTGGGATCGCTGCTTGGATCCGGAACCAACCCAGGGGTGTGTTTCACTGTTTAGCAATTTGTCCAGGATACCCGAGGGTATGCCTTCAATGTAGTAATTGTAGAATTGCCTTGAGTGTAATTTCTTGTTTACTGCATTCTGATATGATGGGCATGGCCCGGTTACCTGTTTAGCCTGAGGGAATTGTTGTGATTAGCCTTTGGTCACTGCACTGTTTAGCCCAAGGGCTGTAGTTATTTCAGCCTGGGGGAAACTTCTTCCATGCCTAAGAGCCATAGACAATGTTCCTGAGGGCGACACTACCTACGCCTGAGGGAAAAATTCTGTTATGCTTGAGGGAAATTACCTGCGGGTTGGGTTTCGCTTACTTGGGGGTAAGGTTTTTCTTGTCTGAGGACGTAGAGTGTTTACGTAGAAATGCACTGTGGTGATTTCTAATATTTAATGGGTTAAATGAATAATAAGATGGAAATAGAACTGGTAATTATTGACTTTTGGGTACTGCTTACTTTATTTCATTTTACTACTGCACACTATTGTTGCATGCTTACACGCAGTTGGGCACAGACCTTTGGTGGATGCCTACTGAGAGATATTTCTCACACCCTATTTGGGTCATGTTTTTCGGCCCAAACAGATTACGTTTCTGCAAGTGTAGATTGAGGAAAGAGTCCCTATACCGGTACGTGACTGTTGCTGAGGAGTATGAGGGCATGGGACCGAGCCTAGGATCGTGATGCCGCTGCCAACTGTTTTCCTTGTTTGTTGTACTCTGTATTTTGTTGTACTGTATTGATGTATAACATGTTCTGGGTGTTTTATAGAACATGAAACATGTATCATTATCACTTCTATATTGTAGTTTATATCCACTGTTGTAGTTTATTTCAGTTGTGTATGTTTACTGCTTCCGCTTTCGTTGTATGTTTATTCTATATTCCACTACGCTACACTTTGACAAATGAGGGCATAGTTTCCCCACTATCAGACTTGGTCCCTCACTGCTAGTCGGCATCCTCTGGTGTTTTGGGAAATGCACTTGAGGTCACATGACGAACCGGGCACGGGGCACCCGTTGCGTGGCACCCGGGTCTGGGATGTTACAAAGTGGTATCAGAGGGGTTCTTTTATTTGACTTACTATTTGGAGTCGTAGTCAGGGATAAGACGAACGGTAGTTGGTAATAAATTGTCCCAGGTTGTAGCTAACCCGCGTACAGGGAAAAGCCAATTTACCTTGTGATTTCAATTTTATTGATTTTTCAATTTACATTTGATATGTTTTCACCGTTGGGTGAAACACTTTGAGATTGTGAAGTTTATATTTTATCTATGGGTTCTATTTAGTTGCAACCCGATGAGATGAGGGTATGCCGTCTCACGCATCATATAGGCACATGCTAGATATCACATTCCATTCATAGTTTCCATGCCATGTAGGTGCATTAGAAATTCACATGTTGTTGTGATATTTGTTGTTCTAGAGAAGCATTCTATTGTGATAACTGCTTGATAAATATACCTGTTGTGAGCCTGTTTATAGAATGGATGCCAAACTTTGGTTTTTGGGGAGTATGGGCCCCCATTTTCCGGAATTTGGTGGATCATTGACTGTTTATTGGTTATAACACATATAAGATGTCAAACTTTGATTCGTGGGGAGTATAGGCCCCCACGTGTCCGAATTTGACACTTAGGTGTTGGTTTTAGTATTTTCTAGGTTCCGGGGAATTTTCTGAGGCACACTATCCGGAAACCCAGTATACACGCCATGTAGTGTTTTTATACACGTCGTGTTTGTTCTTCTATTTGGGAAGAAAACTTATCTTTTTGAGTACACGCCGTGTACCCTGAGTACACGCCGTGTAGTCTCTTCCCGGGTCACAAACCATGTGGGCGGCAACACGGGGTAGTGAAGGTCTTGGGTAAAACATGTCGTGTACCGAATAGACATGTCGTGTAGTGTGACTCGGAGTCTGGTCGTGTAACTAACAACACGGGTCGGTGAACTCCATGACAGATCACGACGTGTCAATTATATACATGCCGTGTAGTGTGACCTGGGGACTCGGTCGTGTAACTAACAACACGAGTCGGTGTCACCTCTCCTTGAACACGCCGTATACCTGTGGGACACGCCGTGTAGTCTGGTCTAAGGACAGACTGTGTGGAGTAAGCCGTGTGGCTGGGAAACGGGGTGGTGTACACGCCGTGTGCGGGTGTAACACGCTGTGTAGTGTCAAGCCTAGTAGTGGGCCGTGTCATAGATGACACGGGTAGTTGTAAAATAACACAGTACATGCTGTGTAGCTATTATACACACCGTGTAGTTTTGTTCGACGGAATCCATGTGGCTTAGCCGTATAGAAGGGCCCGGGCAGGGGAAGGGAAGTCAAGTACACACTGTGTAGTCAGTGTGCACGTCGTGTAGTCTTGTTTTTCAAATTTTGAAATGCCTTCTTCCTCTTGTTACCTTGTGGTTCCTTCATTTCAGTCTTAATAATCATGAATCTGAGGCGTGCTTTTGACCTTGTAGTGTCATGTCGCCTAGACGACCGCAAGTTGTTCGCCAGGAGAGCGGCGACGACTATACTTCGGAGATGGTGGGCCATGTGATACTAGTGGATCCTCCAATAGAGCCAGATGCGGCGACAGCTGGTATACAGGACACTGGCGCGGAGGCGCAGTTCCGTGAAGGCTTTATTCGGTTCATGCAGACCTCTTAGGGAGCACTGTAGGCTGCCACATCTATGGATAAGCTGAGACTTATCTTTCAACAGCAGCATCCGCCTACGTTTTCAAGGGATGGTGGACCACAGGCTTCGGAGTATTGGTTGGGGTCGATGCAAACTATTTTCGAGCATCTTGAGACGCCTCCAGGGCGGAGGGTCAAGCTCGCGAAATATATGTTGCGTGATTCCACCAAGAGGTGGTGGTATGTTACCACCCAGTCAGAGCATCACAGGTACATGGCGTGGGAAGTTTTTCAGGCAGTTTTCTATGACTTCTTCTTTCCGGAGACGCTGAGGGAAGATAGAGCTCGAGACTTCATGAATCTATAGCAGGGCGCTATGTCAGTGACGGGCTATTATGCTCGTTTTACAGAGCTTCAGCGTTTTTCACCCGTGCTGGTGGATGATGAGACGCTGAGAGCCAGACGTTTTGATGATGGTCATTGTTATGAAATCTGAGCGCTGGTGAATGTTTTCAGGTTTCCTTTAGTACACGCTATCGTGAATAAGGTGCTGATTACTGAGAGGAACTTGCGGGAATCGAGTGGTGTGGGCCAGGGCGGATCAGCACCAGTTACGGGTACTATTTATACTGGCAAGAGAAAGAGACAGATGGACTTCTCTCAGGGTGGTAGTACGAGCCAGGCCTTTTCTTCAGGTGGCCCGATCAGGTGCTATCAGTGTGGCAGAGAGGGGCACAAGAGACCGCAGTGTCCATGTGACCTAGTGGACTATCGAGCTTGCAGAAATATGGGTCATTTGCAGCGCTCTTGCAGGGAGTTTCCACCAGTGGCTAGTGAGAGGGGTTCTGTGAAGACTTCGTGTGTGGGAGCAGGACCATTGGATTCTTACTAGTCAGGGAACTCGAATTCGTCAGGGCGTGCAGGTAGAGATGGTGGTCATGGATGTGGTAGCCGGACACTAGGATCTCAGAGGCAGCAGGGCGGGACAGCTCAGGGTAGCCAGGCTGTGTCGCAGGGCCGTAGCACTGGGCAGGCATATGCAGTGCAACAAACCCATCAGGAGCAAGATCCTAGACCTTCTACGGTCAGAGGTACTATTCTAATAGCTTATGTCTTATCTTCAATACTCATTGATACGGGTTCTACGGATAGTTTCATATATGTACCCATTATGGAGAGCCGTGGGCTCGATGTTTCTTCTTCTTCTGATATCATTACACTAGACACTCTGTTGGAGACTAGAACGGATGGTGTGTGTCAGTGCAAGGAGTGCCCCCTTGAGGTTGGAGGGTGTCACTTCCTTTGGGACCTCTATGTCTTGGAGATGACGAGATATGATGTCATTTTCGGGATGGACTGTTTGATTCCCTTTCGAGCCTTTGTAGACTACTATCGTCGCAGGGTGTGTTTCACGTCACCAGAGGGCGGGGAGTTTCTATACAAGGGTGAATGGAATGTTCAGGCGAGTCTAGTTGGACCAGAGCATCATGGGCGAGGTGGATTCACAGCACAGATTGCGAGTTTGTATCTGGATGATCAGGGGACTTGTCAGACATATTTCCCTCTAGTTGTCGATCGTTTCAGGGATGTCTTCCCGGACTACTTTTTGGGTCTACCTCCGGTGCGTGAGGTGGATTTATCTATCGATCATGTGCCAGGAGAAGCACCGGTGTCCATTCCTCCTTATAGGATGGCCACTCCTGAGTTGCAGGAGCTCAAGAGGCATTTAAAGGAGCTACAGTCGAAGGGTTGTATCCAACCCAGTACTTCTCCTTGGGGTTCTCCGGTCCTTTTTGCGAAGAAGGTGGATGGTACCCTCGGACTTTGCGTGGATTATCGGAAGCTGAAACAGTTGATGGTTAGGAACCGATATCCCTTGCCGACGATAGATGATCTGTTTGATCATCTCCGTGGAGAACGAGTGTTCTCGAAGATTGACTTGAGATCCGGAAATCATCTTCTACGCGTGAGACCATCGGATATACCGCTTACAGCTTTTTAACGTAGATATAATCTGTACAAGTACTTGGTTATGCTATTTGGACTCACGAACGCGCCAACAGTTTTCATGGATTTGATGAATCATGTGTTTCATCTGTATCTTGATTCATTTGTGGTAGTATTTGTGGACGTCATCTTGGTGTACTCTAACACTCGACACGACCATGACACCCATATTGAGATCGTATTGAGTACACTAAGAGAGAATTGGCTATATGGTATGCTCTCGAAGTTCCACTTTTGGATGGATCAGATTCACTTCTTGGGTCACATTATCTTAGAGGAAGGAGTTGCAGTAGACCCAGATAAGGTGAGAGCAGTAGTTTCCGGGGAACAGCCAAAGAACGTGTTTGAGATACGGAGTTTCTTAGGGCTGGCTGGTTACTAAATATGCTTCATATATGACTTCTCCCGCTTAGCAGCACCGTTGACAGGTCTGAATAAGAAGACTATGAAGTTTGTTTGGTCAACAGCTTGTGAGACAGCTTTTCTGGACCAGAAGGGAAGGTTGACATCAGCACCAATCCTAATACTCCCAGAGCAGGGGAAGAGCTATACAGTTTACTATGATGCATCAGGGATTGGGATGGGAGCCGTTTTCATGCAGGGCGACAGAGTTTTTGCATACGGGTCTTGACATTTGAGGCCACATAAGAGGAATTACCCGACACATAATCTTGAGTTGGTTGCAGTTGTTCATGCGTTGCGCTGTTTGAGACACTATCTGTTGGGAGAATATTTTGTGGTTTTCACCAACCACAAAAGCCTCAAGTATATCTTTACTCAGCGTGACCTGAATCTGAGGCAGCGATGGTGGGTCGAGTACCTACAGTCCTTCGATTTTTAGCATGCCTATACACCTGGTAAAGGTAATGTAGTAGCTGATGCACTGAGCAAGAAGACTCAGATACAGGCAGTGGAGGAGGCCAGTGGTGAGTGGCAGCTCATGGCTTTGTTCTCTGAGATGCATCTGGAGGTGTACGACAGTCAGGGGAAGGCTTGTCTTTCCTCTTTAGCTGTGACATATACCCTCCTGGACAGAGTGGGGATGAGACAGCTATCAGTTTCAGAAGGCCTAGTTTTACGGGAGTCGGTGGCAAGTGAGGACCCTCCTCCCGGTTGGACGATAGGCAATGATGATGTTTTGCATTTCCATGGACGTTTATGGGTTCTAGGGGATATACGCAAGGAGCTGATGTAGGAGTTTCATGCTTCAGTGTGGGCAGTTCATCATGGGGTTACCAAGATGTACCGTGACTTGAGGAGTCAGTACTGGTGGCCAGGTATGAAGAGGGAGATAACTGATTTTGTTACGAGGTGTTCCACCTGTTAGTAGGTGAAGGTAGAGCACCATAGGCCAGCTGGGCTGTTACAACAGTTTCCCATTCCAGAGTGGAAATGGGATGATTTCACTATAGATTTAGTGATGGGGTTGCCGAGGTCACCTCGAGGCAATGACACCATGTGGGTTGTTGTGGACAGACTCACAAAGGTAGCTCACTTCTTTCCGATCAAGGAGAACTTCGGTGCGGATGAGCTCGGAAGGCTGTATATCCGAGAGATCGTACATCTTTATGGGGTCCCTCGTTATATCATTTCAGATAGGGACACCCATTTTACCTCTCGTTTTTGGAAGAGTTTTCAGAGGGCTCTGGGTACACAGGTGCTTCTGAGCACAGCATACCACCCTCAGACAGATGGCCAGTCAGAGTGGACGATACAGGTGCTAGAAGACATGTTGTGCGCATGAGTCCAAGAATTTGGGGTCTCTTGGGAGAAGCATATACCCTTGGTCGAGTTTTCCTATAACAATAGTTTTCAGGAAACTATTGAGATGGAACCATACAAGACTTTATATGGTAGGCCATTCCGATCACCTTTGTGCTGGTTAGAGGCAGGTGAGGCAGCTTTACTAGGTCCACAGCTCGTGCAGGAGACATCTGAGCAGGTCTGGTTGATTCGGAAGTGGATGGCTACCATGCAGTCTCGTCAGAAGTCTTATGTTGATCGCTGCAGATGAACTTCGGAGTTTGTGATCAGGGATCAGGTTTTCTTGTGTGTTTTGCCGAGGCTAGGACACAAACGGATTAGGAGACAGGTTAAGCATTCACCGAGGTATGTGGGACCATTTGAGATTCTGGAGAGATTCGGGCTTGTTTCATATCGGTTTCAGTTACCACAGTGGTACCGAGCCATGCATGACGTCTTCCACATGTCGCAGTTGTGTCACTACCATTCAGACTAGTCTTATAGCATCCCTCCTTTTTATCACATAAACTTTCATTGCATTTTACAAAACTAAGGATCTTTAAGGTTTAGTGTCTTGGAAACCAGGAACTTAAATCATGAAAACATAAAACATTATTGTTAAACACTTGAAAGGCTTCTCCTCATGTTCATCCTAGGTTCATCACTGCATCTCAAACCTGGGGACATACATCAAATGAAAGGGTTAGCATAAGGCCCAGTAAGGGAAACAAGGTGAAACATTTAACATGTGAACTTGGGATACATCAACAATGTCATGAAAAGAACTTTAAGGCATGAGAAAGAAATCATGAGATATATCATAATAAAAATAACATTTTTCATAACTTGAAGATGTTGTTGCAACATTTAGTATTGACAATAATTTCTTTTCACCAAGGTCCATCCCCAAGGTTTCGTTAAAAATTACCAAGGTTATTCACCAAGGTATCAGTCTAAAAAGTCATCTCTAGAGATTAAGTCTTTACCCAATGCATTGGAGCGCTATCTGGGCGCACCCTTGTCATGTCTTTATTAACATGTGAGCCACATATATCATCATAAATCATTTCATAAACAACCCATATAGCATAAAAAAATGGGTTTCATTTCATAATCATAACGTTTAAAAAACTGCATTGAAGACATGATCTTTATGTCACTTTAAACCCACGGAAAAGGGAAAGTGGGTTTCATGTATGTAAATCCCAGAATTTAAAATAGAACATTTTGATATATATGTGAATGCCCCTTTATAAATAAGATCATTGAGTATTCAATTAATAACATAAAATAATTTTGAGATAAAGAGGGAGGCATTTTGAGACGAAAACTATGAATCATAACGTCTACGATACATGGTTTTAGAAAACATTGAAAAGAGAGGGGACATGGGTCACCCACTCAAAAATGATACATAAAAGAATAGGGGAACCAGATATAAAGAATTTAAGAACATGGTAATGAAATTTGAATGATATACCATATGAAACGAAGAACTTTAAAGGAAGACAAAAAAATAAGATTTCTCTTATGAGAATTCAGCAGCCTAACGACGTCACTTAAAACTTCCAAAAATGGATTGAAAAGATCAAATAGGGTCTCTCATCATATGAACATAAATGATCAGTATGATAGATATAGATATCATACCCCAACATAATTAAAAGGAAATTGAAAGAAATTACCAGAAAATATAGCTTGAAAAAGATAAGGGTGAACGAATCCCTTAAAAATTCGGCAGCCTAACGATGCCACTTAAACTTCAAAAAAATGAATTGACGAGATAAAATAGGGTCTCTCATCATATGAACATAAAAGATAAGTATGATAGATATAGAGATCATACCCCAACATAATGAAAAGGAACTTGAAAGACTTTACATTAAAGTAGAACTTTGAAAAATGAGAAAGGTGAACGAAGCCCTAAAAGTTTCGGCAGCCTAACGGCGCCACTTAAACTTCAACAAAAATGAATTGATGAGATAAAATAGGGTCTCTCACCATATGAAAATAAATGATCAGTATGATAGATATATATATCATACCCCAACATAATGAAAAGGAACTTTAAATACTTGACATGAAAGTAGAACTTTGAAAAATGAGAAGGGTGAAAGAACCACTTAAAAATTCGGCAGCCTAACGGCGCCACTTAAAACATCAA
The DNA here is from genome assembly GCA_963277665.1 of Viscum album. Lineage (NCBI taxonomy): Eukaryota > Viridiplantae > Streptophyta > Magnoliopsida > Santalales > Viscaceae > Viscum > Viscum album. The sequence goes on along the minus strand of OY728123.1, from coordinate 1,663,091,349 downwards.
AATACTGAATTGAAGTGATCAAATGGGGTCTCTCATCATTTCATCATAAAATATCAGTATGATAAATTTAGATATCATACCCCAACAAAATAAAATGGAACTTGAAATACTTTACATGAAAATAGATCTGGAAAAATTAGAAGGGAGAAAGAATCTGTTACAAAAATTTCGGCAGCCTAACGGCGCCACTTAAAGCATCATAAAACGAAATGATGAGAGTAAGAGGGGATATCTAATCATATAAATATGAAAATGGAAGTAAGATGAATATAAAAGAACATCCTCCCACATAAGAACATGGAGAATAAAAGAAATGACATAAAAGAGATTACTTGAAAAGAAAGAGAGAGGTCGGATCCCTTACCTGAAAACGTAACCCTTAATACTCAAAGGTTGGGACCTTGAGGGCTTGGGGGAACCTTGGGAGGACTCCTTGGGAGGTAATGAGACCAGAACATCATTTTGGAAGAGTGGGGAGTCTAAATGGATGAGAAGATGGCTTAGTATATATAGGGAAAGTGAGGGGACAAGGCATTAATGGCAAAGGGACACCTCACAAGTGGTTTTCTCAAAAGCATGGGCTCTCCCATGGTATTTCCCATGGAGTTAGGCCACATGGGGCCCCCCATACAATAATGCATGACCATTGGTCGACCATCCCTTAAAATATCTCATGGAATCATCATTACATAGTTATGATGTCATTAAACATACCGAAACCCTAAAACTTTATTTTTACTATTCACTGAAAATTCAACTTTCTCAGAAAAATCCCAAAATTTCACTTTAACCAAATATCAATGTTCTGATTTCAAAAATGAACTCCATTTTATAAAAAAAATTCTAAATATTTTTAATTTAATTTTTAAATAAATACAATATTCATTGAAAATTCATTTTTTCATAAAAACCCCCAAAAATTACCTTAACATAATATCGATGCTCTGAGTTTAAAAATGAAATCCATATTATAAAAATAATTTTCTAAATATTTTTAATTAAAAAATACTATTCACACGAAAAAACTAATACTTGAATAATAATTTATGAAACTGTTATTTAACAATTTTATTGAATCACATTACTTAATCAAGGTGCCTAGATTATATTAATACTTTATTTAAGTGAGATTACTAATCCATTTGGTCACATTACTAATCCTAAGCATAAAATCACTATTCATAATTTACTATTCATCAAAAATATGCATACTATATTTATCCGATCATTTGAAAATTCATAAACTTCATCATAAGAAGAAATCCCAATTTTTATTTAAAACAAAGGATTGCACAAGGAAGTTACGATCTCCTTACATAGCCCCTTATCACACCAGCATAGGACCTAAGTGTAAGGTGTGCTAAGGTTAGAGAATCTGAAGGAGGCTCGGACAACATCGCACGAGTAGTAATATCTATCAGTTTGAACTTCTCGCAAAGGTGATTATGTTCTAGCTTCACACGATTAAGTTCGGCTTGGGTTTGGTCCAGAGCAAAGCCCAGTGGTGCTACCTCCTTCCCATATTCTGTTAGATGGGCTTCGATCAGTCCAGGACAACTTGGTGAGGCCATAAAATCTTCTATCTATAATAATTAATGAAGATTAATTGTATTTAGAGAAAATAATCGAAACGTTTAGTTTACAGCGGTCATATTGAGCAATGGTCATATAACAGTAAAAACCTAATGGTCTCATTTTAATTATACTCATGTTATCAAATGAAACATTTTTGTTGATTATAAAAATAAAATAAAATAACACATAAAATTAGGAAACAAGATTTATTCAAAATTTCGGGTCGTTACAATCTTCCCCCCTTAAGAAATTGCGTCCTTGAAATTTTTTAAATTGGGTTTTGAAATTTCATTGAATGTCCCACATCGGAAAAGTATTCAGTAAAACTATTGCTTTAAAAGAATGAAAGTGAAGTACAAAGGTCACCCAAGTTAACCCACACTAGGATTCCATGTAGGAAAACATGGACATGGAGGAGAAAAAAAAGGGTCAAGTTCTGAGGGAGAGTGTAGAAAACATGATTAGGAGAATGTAAACCATAAAAAAATCCCAAACATATGATGTGTGTAAACGGTCTTTGATTACCTAGTAGGAAACTTAAACCAAAAATGTTTTTGTTTTACGTTCCTTTTCATAATTTTGAGGAATTCATTTACTACATAGAACAAAAACGTATTGAACTATACCTACCTTCAAGTAGAGTTTCTTCCTTTAATAAGTCTCTACCAAAACTAATCTTTTCTCCAAACGATGAGAATTCAAAAACACTTGGTCTCATGAAAAGCACAAGAATCATCTTCTAGAGAGTCACATAATCCACAAAAGATTAACTATCTATTTCTTCTATCTTTTAACATTATCCCAAAAATAGAAAGGGTAAGGCAAAACAACTCTTCAAAAAGAAATAATCCCATAGGAATGGAAACTAATTTTAAATCTTCAATGTTCCATGGTACTACCCAAAGTTCATCATAGACCATTCCATAAATAAAGGTCTTTAAAATTCCTCAAAATAAACCTAACTAAGATTGAAACCCAAATACAAGAAGGTTTTGATAACATAGTCTTCCAAAATAAACTTCATTGTTCATCTCCAAACAACATCAACCACTCCTAACATCTTATAACAAAAGTAGCTAACCTAAATATATTTTACCCAATATAGGTTAATCATTCCCATAAGTAACCTAAATTATTATAAGTCCACTTTAAATGATTGATTCTTCAAAATATAAGTCAACCTTACTCCTCAATGAAAATACCATAGTAATCTACTTACGTCGATCATATAGAGTCCCCAGAATAGTGAACGTCTTCCAAAATAATAATCATCTTTTAATCCCCTAATCATCTCTATCATATTAATATGGAAATCGTCGCATTTCCTATAACATTGGTTTTTGGGACATGTTCTTCCATTTCCAGCCATTAACTAAGAAAAGAAACTGTAATTAGGGGCTTAAATACTTAGCCAATAATCATGAAAAGGAACTTAAAGCATATAAGGATAACTTGTAGAACAAAAGTATACCCTAACTTGTGATACCCTATATTTCAAACTAGGTTATCCACGATCATATATTCTTATGTGAATCTTTATTTTATTTTATCTTTGTTCCTTTAATAATGGTTCATACTAAGCTTATAAATTTACCAAAGCATATCCCTCGGGAGTGTCGTAACCAAGAGTGCAGCAAGGCCCGTTGTCGTGTACCAGTTCCCATTCTAGTCTAGCTCAAAGCAGTGTTTTTGGGTTTTACCCCTGTGTACATCTGTTCGAGAGCCACCTCTACCTGCTCGTATCCAGACATGGATGTATTTTCTTGGCAACCCCTTACTCAATACTCACCAAAATACCAGGAAGATTTCCTATATTTAAAATATTCTATAGGTTTCTTCCTAAAGTTTTAATATCATAATTTCCAAAAATAACTAAACCATCCTTTGATACCAACTATAGCATCCCGCCTTTTTATCACATAAACATTCATTAAATTTTACAAAACTGAGGACCTTTAAGGTTTATTGTCTTGGAAACCAGGAACTTAAAACATGAAAACATAAAAAATTATTGTTAAACACTTGAAAGGCTTCTCCTCATGTTCATCCTAGGTTCATTATTGCATCTCAAAACTGGGGACATACATCAAAAGAAAGGGTGAGCAGAAGGCCCAGTAAGGGATACAGGGGAAAAATTTAACATGTGAACTTGGGATACATCAAGAATGTCATGAAAAGAACGTTAAGGCATGAGAAAGAAATAATGAGATATATCATAATAAAAATATCATTTTTCATAACTTGAAGATGTGGCTGCAAAATTTAATATTGACAATAATTTCGTTTCACCAAGGTCCATCCCCAAGGTGTCATTAAAAATTACCAAGGATATTCACCAAGGTATCAGTCTAAGGAGTCATCTCTAGAGATTAAGTCTTTACCTAATGCATTGGAGCGCTATTTGAGCGCACCCTTGAAATGTCTTTATTATCATGTGAGACACATATATCATCATCAATCATTTCATAAACAACCCATATATCATAAAATAAATGGGTTTCATTTCATAATCATAATGTTTTAAAATCTTCTTTAAAGACATGATCTTTTTGTCACTATAAACCCACGGAAAAGGGAAAGCGGGTTTCATGTATGTAAATCCCAGAATTTAAAATATAAAATTTTGATATATATGTGAATACCCCAGTAGAAATAAGATCTTTGAGTATTCACTTAATAACATAAAATAATTTTGAGATAAATAGGGAGACATTTTGAGACGAAAACTATACAGCATAACGTCTATGTTACATGGTTTTAGAAAACATTGAAAAGAGAGGGGACTTGGGTCACCCACTCAAAAATGATACATAAAATAGTAGGGGAACAGAAGATAAATTATTTAAGAACATGGTAATGAAACATTAATGATATACCATATGAAACGATGAACTTGAAAGGAATACCAAAAAAATAAGATTTCTCTTATGAGAATTCTGTAGCCTAACGGCGTCACTTAAAACATCCAAAAATGGATTGACAAGATCAAATTGGGTCTTTCATAATATGAACATAAATGATCAGTATAATAGATATATATATCATACCCCAACATAATTAAAAGGAACTTGAAAGACTTACATAGAAAATATAGCTTGAAAAATAGAAGGGTGAACGAATCCCTTAAAAATTCGGCAGCCTAATGACGCCACGTAAACTTCAAAAAAATGAATTGAAAAGATCAAATAGGATATCTCATAATGTGAACATAAAATATCATTATTATAGATATAGAGATCATACCCCAACATAATGAGAAGGAATTTGAAAGACTTGACATGAAAGAAGAACTTTGAAAAATGAGAAAGGTCGACGAATCCCTAAAATTTTCGGCAGCCTAACGGCGCCACTTAAACTTCAAAAAAATGAATTGATGAGATCAAATAGGGTCTCTAACCATATGAAAATAAATGATAAGTATGATAGATATAGATATTATACCCCAACATAATGAAAAGGAACTTGAAAGACTTTACATGAAAGTAGAACTTTGAAAAATGAGAAGGGTGAAAGAACCACTTAAAAATTCGGCAGCCTAACGGCGCAACTTAAAACATCAAAATACTGAATTGAAGAGATAAAATTGGGTCTCTCATAATATGATCATAAAATATCAGTATGATAAATTTAGAGATCATACCCCAACATAATAAAATGGAACTTGAAATACTTTACATGAAAATAGATCTTGAAAAATGATAAGGGAGAAAGAATATGTTACAAAACGTTCGGCAGCCTAACGGCGCCACTTAAAGCTTCATAAAACGAAATGATGAGAGTAAGAGGGGATATATCATCATATGAAAATGAAAAGGGATGTAAGAGGAATATAAAATCACATCCTCCCACATAAGAACATGGAGCATAAAAGGAATGACATAAAAGAGATTACTTGAAAAGAAAGAGAGAGGTCGGATCCCTTACCATAAAACGTAACTCTTAAAACTCAAAATTTGGGACCTTGAGGGCTTGGGGGCACCTTGGGAGGACTCCTTGGGAGGTAATGAGACCATAACGTCGTTGGGGGAAAGTGGGGAGTCGAAATGTATGAGAGGATGTCTTGTTATTTATAGGGAAAGTGAGGGGACAAGGCATTAATGGCCAAGGGACATCTCACAAGTGGTTTTCTCAAAAGCAAAGGCTCTCCCATGGTATTTCCCATGGAGTTAGGCCACATGGGGCCCCCCATACAATAATTAATCACCTTTGGTCGACCATTCCATAAAATATCTCATGGAATCATCATGACATAGTTTTGATGTCATTAAGCATACCGAAACCCTAAAACTGTATTTTTACTATTCACAGAAAATTCAACTTTCTCAGAAAAATCCCAAAATTTCACATTAACCAAATATCAATGCTATGATTTCAAAAATGAACTCCATTTTATAAAAATAATTTTCTAAATATTATTAATTTAATTTTTAAATAAATACACTATTCACCGAAAATTCATTTTTTCATAAAAACCCCCAAAAATTACCTTAACATAATATCGATGCTCTGAGTTCAAAAATGAAATCCATTTTATAAAAATAATTTTCTATATATTTTTAATTTAATTTTTAAATAAAAAATATTATTCACCCGAAAAAACTAATACTTCAATAATAATTTATGAAACTGTTATTTAACCATTTTATTGAATCACATTACTTAATCAAGGTGTCTAGATTATATTAATACTTTCTTTAAGTGAGATTACTAATCCATTTGGTCACATTACTAATCCTAAGCATAAAATCACTATTCAAAATTTACTATTCATCAAAAATATGCATACTATATTTATCCGATCATTTGAAAATTCATAAACTTCATCATAAGAAGAAATCCCAATTTTTATTTAAAACAAAGGATTACACAAGGAAGTTATGGTCTCCTTACATAGCCCCTTATCACACCAGTATAGGACCTAAGTGTAAGGTGTGCTAAGGTGAGAGAATCTGAGGGAGTCTCGTCCAGCATCGCACGAGTAGTAATTCTATAAGTTTGAACTTCACGCAAACGCGATTCCATTCTAGCTTCACACGATGAAGTTCGGCTTGGGTTTGGTCCAGAGCAAAGCCCAGTGGTGCTACCTCCTTCCCAAGTTCTGTTAGATGGGCTTTGATCGGTCCCAGACTACTGGGTGAGGCCATAAAATGTTTTTTCTATAATAATTAACCAATATTACTTTTATTTAGAGATAATAATCGAAACGTTTAGTTTACAGCAGTCATATTGAGAAATGGTCATATAACAGTCAAAACCCAACGGTCTCATTTTAATTATACTCATGTTATCAAATGAAACATTTTTTTTGAGTATAAAAATAAAATAAAATAACACATAAAATTATGAAACAAGATTTATTCAAAATTTCAGGTCGTTACACGTCTCACACCTTTCAGCTATAGGAGGTTGAGCTTCAGCATGATGCGTCCTTTGAGGAGCATCCAATCCGTATCGTTGACAGGAGCACGAAGGTTCTCGAAGGCCGGTCAGTTCCTCTCGTACGGGTGTTATGGCAGCATGGCTGACTTCAGGACGAGACCTGGGAACAGGAGGCCGACGTACGTTCTCAGTGGCTAGAGATGTTTTGAGCTATTCTTCGCCACCCTTGGAATTGAAATTGGGGGATGAATTGCTATAAGGGGGGGATGTTTTTAAGAACCCGACTCTTAGTTTTGAGGTACGGGCTTTTTCATTTTCCTTTTCCTTAAGTGTTTTTGGGAAAATATGTAAAATGGGGAAAAATCCTAAATTTTGGAACTACACGCCGTGTACTTTTTCCACACGTCGTGTACTTCTGGCCGTGTGGGGATGAGTACACGGGGCTTGTAGACATGCCGGCGATGAGGGGTGTAGGAGATGACTACACGCCGTGTAGTGGTACTTACACGCCGTGTAGTCAGTTGGAAGGCCTAAACAGTAAGGCGGTGGAGCAGCCGACAGCTGGTTGACAGTACATGCCGTGTACTTTAGAGTACATGATGTGTACTCTTGTCGACAAATGAACAGTGTAGTGGTGCCGCCAGAGGAACAGTTAAATGAAATAAGTACATGCCATGTACTGAGAAGTACACGTCGTGTACTTTGTTTTTTTGGCTTAAAAAAGGCAGTAGCCTCCTCATTTGGAAGAGGAGACACTTGAGCCGACTTGGAGCCAAAGGAGGAGGTCGTACCTTTGAAGATCCCTCGGGTGTTCATCTGGAATCTGATTCGGCTTCAGACGATCTCGTTGGAACCGCACGAGTAAGGGCTTACACCTTCTTGGCCGGCTCTTACCAATTCTTCTCTTAATAGGAGTTATTTATGTTTGTTTGGGTTTTGTTCTTCGTCATATCTACGCCATTCTTGGGAATTTCTGGAGTCAGCGTTCGGGTATAACATTTATTGGCATATAAGGTAGGTGGCCTTGTGTTTATTTTCCAACTGTCATGTGTTTTTGTGCGTTTTTGTTCCACAAACCCATGTTGGGGTGTCATGTGGCTGAGGCTGTTGATATATTTAATTCCTATAATTGCATAGGCGGTTAAATAGTAAAAATAAAATTCTGGTTGGGATCGTTGGTTGGATCCGGAACCACCCCGGGAGTGTGTTTCACTGTTTAGTCGTGTGGCCAGGATACCCGAGGGTATGCCTTCAATGTAGTAATTGTAGAATTTCCTTGAGAGGAATTGCTTGTTTACTATATTCTAATATGTTGGGCATGGCTCTGTTACCTATTTAGCCTGAGGGCGTTGTTGTGATTAGCCGGTGGGCACTGCACTGTTTAGCCCGAGGGCTATAGTTATTTCGGCCTGAGAAAAACTTCTTTCGTGCCTGAGGGCCATAGACTCTGTGCCTAAGGGCAACACTACCTACTCCTGAGGGGAAAATTATGTTATACCTGAGGGCAATTACTTTCGGGTTGGGTTCTGCTTACTTCAGGGTAAGGTTTTTCCTATCTGAGGATGTGGACTGTTTACGTATAAATGCACTGTGGTGATTTCTAATATTTAATGGATTAAATGAATAATAATATGAAAATATAACTGGTAATTAGTGACTTTTGAGTACTGCTTAATTTATTTCATTTTACTACTGCACACTATTGTTTCATGATTACACGCAGTTGGGCACAGGCCTTTGGTTGGTGCCTATTAAGAGATATTTCTCACACCCTGTTTGGGTCATGCTTTTCAGCCCAAACAGATTATGTTTCTACAGGTGTAGATTGGGGAAAGAGTCCCTATACAAGTACTTGAATTTTGCTAAGGAGTAGGAGGTCATGGGACCGAGCCTAGGCTCGCGATGCTGCTGCCAGTTGTTTTTCTTGTTTTGTTGTAATCTGTATTTTGTTGTACTGTATTGATGTATAAATTGTTCTGGATGTTTTCATAGAATGTGAAACATGTAGCATTATCACTTCTGTACTGTTGGTTATATCGACTGCTGTAGTTTATTTCGGTTGTGTATGTTTACTGCTTCCGCTATCATTGTATGTTTATTCTGTATTTCGATGCGCTACACATTGACAAATGAGGTCAAATTTTCCCCACTATCAGACTTGGGCCCTCGCTGCTAGTTGGTAGCCTCGGGCATTTGGGGAAATGTGCTTGAGGTCACATGGAGAACCGGGATCGGGGCACCCATTGTGTGGCACCCAGGTCCGGGACGTTACATCTATATAATGAAAAAATGATCTTTATTAAATTAATATAATTATACAGATAACATACCAATATCATATGTTTTAGACCGATAACCTTCATGATAAAATGTGCATGATAACATAATGCAATTAACATCTGAAGTAATAGTGCTAGTCAGATATTGTTAAAGAACAGGTGATATGATGTTATAAAAGGGATAATATATGATATTATAAATAATAATATGATTTTATTATATGATAATAACATTTTTAGTCCCACTATATAGGAGGTCAAAGAGAACTCAACTAAAGGGAAACAAAACGTAAGGGGGTTCATAATTAATTTTGAAACATTGGGTTATATGTTTACATCGTTGATTATATTTTTCAAATATTATGTGTAAAATAAAATTTAATTGATTTATATTGTATTTAAATTTTTTATTTTTTGGATCTAAATTTTTTACACATAATCATCCCAATTATCATCTCCCACTACAAGGATCTTAACTTTGTAAGGGTCTTTATCAAACTTCATTCTTTGAGACACATGTTCTTTTATGAACCTAATTTCTTTCGAATGGTTTATATATTTCACATTTACATTATATATCATAAATCCTTCGAAAATCATGATATTTTTAGTAACAATTCATATACTTCATTGATGGTTTATTATGATTCGAAATTCACCAAAGTGATATATGTTTTTATTTTAATCTCTTTTTATTCGGGATTTCTTATGCTTGAATTTACATAGAAGGATATTATTTAATCATTGTCTAATAAACCCCAATAATTTTTTATAATCGGGTTACTCATGATTTTTTCATGTAATAATACAATTTCTCTCTCTTTGTTTCTTAGATTAATTGGAGAAATGTTTTAAGAAAATTCATATTCATCTTTCTCTTCTGTCGAATTTTTTTTCTTACAAATCTAGGATTTCTAAAAATGTTATAAAAATCCTTTTTATGATTTTTTAAAGTAAACTTTATCCTCAATTGTATTTTTATAAAAAAAATCGAATATTATATTTATTTTCCAAATAAAGCACTTTTTCACTTTTATTACAAAAATGTGAAAGGAGTCGTTATTTTCTAACATATTTGGCATTAATGGAATACTTAAACAATCATGATTAGTCAATGTTTTTAAAAATTCATTCTTATGTTCCAAATTTAATTTTAGAAAAATATTTTCTTTTAACATTCAAATTTTTTTGAATTTATATAATTGTTTCCAAAATGTAAATGATATTTTCTTCAATAGGATTTCAAAATAATCTTTCAAAATCTTTTTCCATCTAAGATAAAATTTGTAAAATCTGTGGATTTTAAAATGAAACACTATGTTCTTAAATGAACAATTAATCACTATGTGTACTTTATAATTTATCCATTAAATAAAATTTTACAACTTCTGTGTTTTGAAATTTGAAAAACAGACATACATAGTAGTGATCAGTAAGTTATTTAGAGTCTAATAGCACCAACATATTTTTTTAGTGAATAGTAACCTACCCTAATGAATAGTAATGTTACACATATGAATAGTAATATGACCCTTATTAATAGTAAATTTAAAAAACGAATATTAACCTCACCAATGAATGTATAATAAAAAAGAATCATATACATGACAATATGATCATTATATAAGTGTGGGTATTTTTTAAATCAAAAATTTATAATTATAATTTCAGTATTTGTTAAATAATATAAATGAAAATTTATTTTCATAAAATTTATTCATAAATTATTATTATATTATCTTTTGGTTATAAAAAAAATTTGTGATACCACGTTTAATTCTTTGAGGAGTTATAAAATAATTTATAGTTCTAAAATTGTTATTTTTCAAATAAATTATGATTTTATTTAAAAATTAAATTCTACAAATTTGAAATATTATTTTGATAAAATTTAGTTCCCTAATAAAATATACAAATTGGAAAATGGTTAGTGCTAATTTTTGGGATATTTGTGAGATTATTGAATTTTTTATGAATATTGAAATAAGGTAATTTACCATATATATACATTATATATTATATACATTATTCCTGACATCATGAATGATGTAAAAACCCTTTCATTAAACTCAAATTATCTATTTGATATTTTTTTTGCAATAATATATACTATTTTTAGTATTGAGAAAAACTATTAAACTAATGATTAAAATAATGGAAAACCCCTCATCTCCGGCATTATAAATACCGCCCTCACCCCCCCCCCCCTCTTCCTCTCACACCTTTCAATATTTTACCATTATCTAAATTCCTCCCAAATATCTTTCCCATGGATATTTACCATGTCCAAGACCTTATATTCTTACCAAAAGGCCAATAACAATGTCCTTAAGTTGGATCTCAAGGATAAGAGACCAAGAGGTAAAAATCATCTTTCATTTTCTTGTGTATTCTTTTCAATTTTTTTCTTTTTTATAATTTCGTCACCTACCTTTATCCAAGAGGCATAATAGATCCTAAATCTTATATATTCTATATTTTATCATTTTTATAAAAATATTCATCATTTTTTCTCTCATATTCATATTATTCAAAAAATAAAAATGTCTCTGATGTGTCGATTTACCAAAATCATGGATGAGTTGCTTCAATTTCCTTTACTTCCTAGAAAACTGGTTGTAAACCCATTTTAATGGTTGAAAATTATTTTAAACTGTATAATATGACCTATATGATGTTCTTTAATTAACTTATATACAAAATATTAAATTCATATGACAAAACAAGTTTGTTATAATGAAAGAATCGTCGAAATTATCTAAACATCATTAATGTTTTTTCAAATGATTCATCATCATACATGATAAACAAAAATTATTTATGGTATCATTTATTATTATGGAAACATATTTATACCATTTCATTACACTTCTATAGTTTCTATTTTACTCAAAAATAAAACCCTTTACGAACCAACCATGGAAATCATATAAAGAATGCACCCAAAACAATGGAAATAACAAAATATTATTAATAAAAGTGTCGAATGATATTATAAAATGATCATATAAGGTGATATAAAAATGTAAATTCTTCATTAATGTTTTAATAACACTTTTTTAACTATTATAAAAGAGGTTTAGTAATGTTTGATGTTATATGAACCCGAGGTAGGAGAATTCATAACCCTGTTTCCATTCTTTGGGTTATCCTTCTACTTCATTGATTTTGTCATTATAAGATTATTTATAAAATGAATTAATATTATATTATGTTTTATTATTGGGATTTATGTTGATTAAACATATTCACCTTTTTTTATTAATTCTTGATTCAATGATATGGTATATGTATGGGACTATTCTTTAAAAATCCTCTTTTAAATTTCTCTTTTTTTCATCACTTCTGATATTATGATTATGATAAAAGGAATGTGTTTTATAAATTTTTATGGACTAATGGTTAAGTTCCTTTTTTTGTTACACTTACTGATATTTTTTTATCATCCAATGTTTTTAAACTTCTTTTTCATAGGATTACTCAAAAGTTAAAGGAATATTTATAATGACAGTGCAGATGAATCCAATTAGTTATTATTTTAGTAAATTATGATTCAATGTATATAATGTCTTGTATAATTCTCCATAACCTAGAGCAAAAAGGGTCCTCAGATGTATAATGTACTATTTATTTTTCTATTATCTTTTATATAGAAAAATACAAGTCATACATTATTGCTAAATCCAAAAGTGTGGGTTCAGGACATTACAATTATTATTAGAGGAACGGTCTAGATAAATTTGGATATTAGATTTTGTTTTTTATAAAAAAAAATTGTGATAAAATTTTATTTTTAACTTATAGTTAATTATTTACACAAGAGAAAATATTTTTTCTTTAAAATTTATCGATTATACATAATTTTGTTGCTTCTATATATTGAATTTTGAAAAACGGACAAACATGGTTGTGATCAGTAAGTTATTTATAGTCTTATAAGACCAAATTAATTTTTGGTTAATAACAATATACCCTTGTGAATAGTAATATTACCCTTATGTATATTTGTAGAGACCCCAAACTTGACGTACATGGACATTACATTACTTTTGAGGAATACCTAACATATAATAAAAATAGACACCAAAGGACCGGAATAGTTTGGTGTCTTTCGAAACACAGAATATAATCTTCTAATCGTGGTGAAAGATCTTCATCATCTTTCATAAAGATCTTCCCCTTTTGTTTTCTTACCTAAAAACATTCATTATATCCTAGGGAAAAGAAAACATAAAAAGGGTGAGCTCCAATTCTTAGTAAGGGTAAACATAGGGAATGTAAAACAATCCAAAAACATTTGAATGAAAAAACATGAACATAAATTCTAAACATCAAAATCTTGAGCAGTGACATTAATCTTTGAATTACGTAAAGCATATATCATAAAGGAACATAAATCATGATAAAATAGCATGGTAATAAAACATTTAATTGTGGAAAAACATTAAGAACATGATATGATTTCCATAGTAGCCAAGGAATTGCTTCCAAGACCATCTTAGTGGACAAAGTATCTTTCTGAATCGAGTACACTCCTCGTTCTAGTCCTGTATCACTGAACCAGATTAACTTACCATTCCAGCCATGTCTATATCATGAGATATAGATCTTTACCCAATTAATTGGAGGGATATATAGGTCCCACCCATCTCATAATGAAATCGTTCTTACTTGTGCCCCAAAATATACATAAATCACTCATCATAACCCAAAAAATAAAAAGGTTTTCTTATACATAATCCCATCATCACATAATCCATATAAAACAAATGGATATCATTTTATCATAAGAAAAGTGAAACCATGTAAATAATAGAAACATTATACTTGAAACATACACATATGAAATAATGTAATCATAGATGGAAAATGGTTTTGATAAAACACGTGAAACGAATTCTTGAAGAAAATATCCTTTCTTTTTTCAAAAACATTTTCTTTTCAAAAAATGCAATGAAATTTTAAAAGGAAAATATTTTTTTGTAAATATTAATTAAATATTGTAGAGTAAGCTTCATTAAATTAAGGTGTTATAGAACTGTAAAAATATTTTCATGCCGTATAAGTTAAAAAAACATTCTCCTCGTACTTTTGTCGGAAAAGTCAAAAAGTACCACGTATGGTAAACAAAATAAAGATTCCATCCATAACACAAAGTAAAAGTCAAATAGGGGTAAACATTACTTTAAACATACATGGAAGAATATTAAAAACTTTATGAAAAACATTTTTATGGTCATGGATAAAAAATATAATCCCAGTAAATACTTACGTATAAGCAATCTCGAATAAAAATGAGATTGAAAAATTATCCCTTACCTTATGTCTGATATGCTTCATGTGTATCCGAACCTCCTTTATAATTATTTAAATAATTTCATTTACTTATTACAGAATCATATTCATTTTTATGATATCATATATGGTTCACTTATGACATTATATTACCCATTCTTTTGTAAATTCCATGTTAAATCAGAGTTTTGGGTAAAATCATTTTATTTATCATAGGTGTTTGGACTTGTTGTTATTGATATTATTATTACTTATATAATGATTTAATTAATACCATAATGTAAATCATGATTTATATATCATATATATTCAGTATATACATATATATAATAGATCGATAAATGGAAGCAAATACACCGTTCATGGAGATGATAGGCCGTACGTACGCATGAACGCTGTTTTTCGTTTCCTTATTGAATTGAATTGAATTAAGTAGATGACATAAATATATATACATAAATACAGTAGAATTATTATTTCATATGTTTAATTATTAATTATTATATATACTTTATAATCATTCTTGAATTGTTAACATGGAATATGAATCTCATCGCGTCGTGGAGACGGTAATACGTACGTACACACGAGCGATGATATCATTCCCATATTTATTGAATGAAATTGGAGTGGATGATATAATATATTAGAATCTGTATGATGTTATAATAATCATATATAGTTATTATTTATAGCATTTTACCCATCCAAGTAATGTGGTGGTGGAAAAACTTATTCAACCACGGCATGGAGACGTTATTCTGTACGTACGCACGCGCGGTGATTTCGTTTTATGTAGGATGGATAAGAGGTGAAATAGGGTTGCTTCATATTTATAATAACATATCAGTATACAATTAATACTTATGTTATTACTTTATAATGAAGAAACTAAATAAGAGTAAATAGAAGAAGAAAGAAACTTGAAAGAGTCGATAGAAGAGATTACATCTTCCCCGATTATCCTCCTTTAAACTTCTTAGGGTACTAGTGTTGTTCTTTTGAGAAGACCAGAACATCTATGATATAAATAGAGAGTTTTAAAAGAGTAATTTTCAGGGGTTGGCAGATATTCATGCCTCAAAAGGGTGTGAAGAGAAGAGGGAAGGGGTGCCCTTTTTATAAGGGAGGAGAGGGGCACCTTTGGAAAAATTTAAATTTTTATTTTATAATAAAGTCATATTCAGTTTATAATAGCTCTAAATTGATTTATTTATAAGCTAAAGTTTGGATGGGTCTAAATACTCTCAACCAATAGGTTTTAGACAAGTTTAGATAACTATTTTAACCTTATCATTTATATTTAACTCTAAGTTAAATAATTTTACTTTTACCATGTCTTCTTGTTTTCTTACACTTTAGGGTTACTAAAAATGCTATTTCAAGAAAAAAGAACCACAAGTGGTTCATTATTAATATATATAACTTTATCTAAGTAATTTGGCTGAACCATAGATTTTTAGGAATATAATAACAATTAATAATATAATATTTGTTTTATAAACTATTTTATGTCAATTTTGACACAATTTGTTACTTAATTTTTGTGAAACTCATAACAGCATTATTAGTTTAAACAATGATAATTAAATCAATAATAACAAGTCATATTAACCTAAATTTTTTTTGTAATTCATAAAAAGTCTCAAATTAGATTTATTTGGTTGTTTATAATATCAATTATTTGAATATTTCATTATTTAGGTAATTACTACTTCACCATTGTGTCATAAATAAATTATATTATTTAATGTATAAAAATTATAAATAAAATAAAATTAGGTATTAAATCGTTTTACATTTCTAATTAATATTTATAGTCGAATTTATGTTGTGTATAACCTTATATTAAAAATGTTTTATTTATTAATCTTTGATTTTAACTATTTTAACTCTTTTTTAAATAAAATAATAATAAATGTCCTAATCTAATCCAAGTGGACCTAAAGGGTAATATATTATTCCTAAGATTTTTTTGGTCGAATTACACTTATTCAAAAGAATTAGGACATGTGTTATGGTAATAATAATATCATTTGTGCCCTTAATTACCCTATTTACTTTTAACCATGGTAAATAAATGTAAAAAGTTACTATTCAAAAAAAATTATTTTTATCGTATTGAACTAAATTTTACTCCTTTATATTAACTGTGTCTCTTGGATTTTCTAAATTCCACTCACAGAAGCAGTAAAATTATGTTTTATCTAAATTTTTAAATTCTCCTAGGAGGTGGGTAAAAGACGGTGAAAACTTCAATAATATTTTTATATATCTAAAATTATTATAAAATGACTCTATTTAATTAGATTTAACTTATATAGGTATTAGGTATCAATTTTGACCTAAAACAATATTAAATAAAATAAATAATTATTTAAATAAAAAGTAGGTTTTTAAATAGTAACCTAGTGTTTTCACTATTCATCAAAAATTGAAAGTTTTCAGAAAAATACCAAAAATTCACCCTAGGATAATTTCAATATTCCAAATCCAAAAAATGAAGTCCATTTTGAAATATAAAATTTATAAAATTTCAAAAAGTTTGTATTACTATTCATAACAGCTAGTTTATATAATATTTTAATAACATATCATTGTTTAGTGAAACTCGGTATTGCGTACAACACACGCTATCATGGAAGGTCGCGATTGCATATAATGAAAGCCAAGTCGGGGTTGTGTGTAGTGTAAGATTCATTTGTTTTTGCATATAATATAATCCCACCTTATTTCATTTATACATTGAATATATATATACACTCAATGTTGCGTAAAATAACTTCTATAAAACAATCTTGAAATTGTGTGTAACACGATCCAAGATTAGTGTTGTGTATACTCGAAGCTAATAAGGTGTTGCGTATAACGCAAGATAATCTTGGTGTAGCATACAACAGATGATATGAATGAAATTAAAAATAATATATCTCATAAAATCTCGGGTTGTTACATTCTACCCCCCTTAAAATAAATTTCTCCCTCAAAATTCATCGGGGTTATAAATCGTTTACTACTTGAAAGCCTTTTTTAATAGAAACCCACATCATTAAAAGGAACAAAAAATCTTAATTTTAAAAACTAATGTATGAAACGTAACGGTTACCAAAATTAACTTATCCTTGGATTTCCACATAAGAGGACATAGATGAAACATGGATATGGAAGAGAAATATAACCGTCAATTTCTGATGGAGAGTGGTAGAGGACAGGGATATAAAAAATCTAACAATCACAAAGCCCTAAATTTGTGATGATCTAAAGTACCATCTAATTTATCAGATATGAGGGAACTAGGAAAACATTTTTTTATTTTCAAGATCATTTCCCAAATGTTGAAGAATTTTTGAATTAAAACAAATACTTACATGATTTTTGTACAATATTACCGTTGCTCGTGCCTTGAATAATTTCCACATCACATCTTAATGAAATGAAGTTGAATTTTTCTTTTGAAAAGTGTTAGCAGATCATGCGATAGAATGATAGGACATTCCATCTGTCTCAAAAATAAGGTTAGCAAAAGATATATACATAAGTCCATCTATGGTGAGATTAATCATATATGGTTCAAAAAAATGCACTTATACTTCATCTATCATACCGCTTAATATAATAAAACTAGTTTTTACTAACCAGGGACATCATGTAGGCCAGTGGTAGGTGATAAAGGCCTGCCGTACTTTGGTTGTGGGTTTGATTCCCACAGCCTTGTCCGACATGATGGGTTGTTTCCCGTCCTGTAGGTTGTCGTTTTTTTAAAACTACATTATTATAAAATTCCAAAAATAATATCAAAAAAAGTTCTAGCCTTAAAAAATACTGACTTATGTCCAACATAATCTATTCTAATCTTTAGGCTTATCCAAAATACTTTTTTTCCAAGCTCATAGTATAATGAAAACAATTAATAGAAATGTCATCTACCGATCATGTGAATACCATCATTTGTCCCCCATATATCATATGATAGATCTTGTTTGTCAAATTACAGGCATGTGAATACCTTTATCATGTATTCTATTGAAAAAATATTACCCATTGACCCTTAGTGAAAACATGAATGCTGTCAAAAGTTAACACTTTCCACATACCAAAATCCCAAAATTTCTATATACTCAAACAATGATATCACTTTGTCCTTATATCAGTCATGAGCTCATTAATACAATCAAACATATTATTTTTTCCTTATCCCTTCATTATTCTCATATTGTCTACTTTCCAAAAATATTTCAATCACTTTCCATGGTTTCCAGTACCATATAATTATTGAATACCACAATAAACCAATACAAAGATATTCCAAAATTCCACGATTCCATAAACGAGATTCAATGATACTATTTTGGAATCCTATTACATACACACTTAATCATTAGACAAAATCATTGTCATAATCAACATCACAAATGGTGATCTCATGTGACTTCCCTTTGTCCTTTTCCTTAAGAGGTTGTTGATTTTGATCATCATTAACCCTTAGATTAGGGCATTGATTAGCATAATGCCCCATTTCTTTTCACTTGTACCATTGAAGTATTGGTGGAGCATTCTCTATAGTCTTTTCTCTATTCACGTCATTAGAATCCTTTTTCCCATTACATCAGCACTCAAATTCTCGATGACCATCTTTTCCACACTTGAAATATTTTCTAGTACCTTTTAGACAATCTCCACCATGCTTCTTTCCACACTTTGAGCATAAGGAAACAATCATCTTCTTTTCACCATTGTTCTGATATTTCTCCTTGAACTCCATCTTTCGTTTCTTTTCAAAACCATGATATGGATATGTAACACAAACTTCCATTTCAACCTAGATAGGAGAACTCACAATTTCTTCATAGCTACTGAAGTCTCTTATATCTAATTCCCTTCGAAGACTTGGTTTTAAGCCACTGAAGAATCGATCAACTTTACTTTTAGGTTGGATGATAATGCTATATGCATACCTTTCAATCCTTGTAAAATTCACTTTGTATTGACCAACATATTCATCATACTTATGCTTAAGCTCATGGAACTCCTTTTCCATCTTTGTTCGATGAATACAAGGGAAGTACTTATTGAAAAATAAGTTCTTGAACTCATCCCATTCCATGGATTCAATTTCATCCCGGGGCCTCGTATTTGTAATTAGAGTCCACCATTGATCTGCTTCACCTTGTAAATGGTAAATAGCTAGAATAAATTTTTCATGTTTCGATCAGCAAAGTATGGAAAATATCTTTTCAATGGTACTGCTCCATTGTTCAGCAACAAGTGGATCAGAATACCTACTGAAATAAGGTGGATGTTGCCTCCTGAAGGACTCAATAGAATATTGTTCCCTTCTCTGCTCATTTGGAAGTCCAGAATGATTCATAGCTTGTGTAAGTATAGTAATAAGATTTTTCACTCCATCTCCCATAACATTTGTCTGTTCAGGAGGAAAATCATTTAATTGTCCATTACATTGATCAACACGATTCCTTTGGGTTCCAGCAATCGTCTAAAACCCAAAAAGAATAGTGTGAGAGGAAAAATTCATGCTATGTAAAACAACATAATAAAGGGGTATTACCTTCAATATATAACATATTAGAGTTATTTAAAAGATTGTTACCTTAATTCTAGGACTATAACTTATACTTATACTTAACCATAGGGACATCCCTAGACGTACCTTAGAATTATCTCTAGATATTTTACTAAAGTTTTCGCATCCTAGATTCCAAAATTTAACTAAACCTTTCCTCTGATACCAACTATAGAGACCCCAATCATGACGTACAGGGACATTACATTACTTTTCCATAATACCTAATACATAACAAAAATATACACCAAAGGACCGTAATATCTTAGTGTATTTGGAAACTCAGAATATAATCTTCTAATCGTGGTGAAAGATCTTCAAAATCTCCCATAAAGATCTTCTCCTTTTGTTTTCTTACCTAAAACCTTTATTTATATCCTGGGGAAAATAAAACATAAAAAGGGTGAGCTCAAATGCTCAGTAAGGGTAAACATAGGAAACGTAAAACAATCCATAAACAGTTGAATGCAAAAACATGAACATAAATTATATACATCAAAATCTTGAGCAATGACATAAATCTTGGAAGTACGTAAGGCATATATCATAAAAGAACATCAATAATGATATAATAGCATGGGAATAAAACATGTAATTATGGGAAACCATTAAGCACATGATATTATTTCCATAGTATCCAAGGCATTGGTGCCAAGACCATCTTAGTGGACAAAGTCCGTTTCTGAATCGAGTACACTCCTCATTCCAGTCCTGTATCACTGAACCGGATTAACATACCTTTTAGCCATGTATATCTCATGAGATATAAATATTTACCCAATTCATTGGAGGGAGATATAGGTCCCACCCATCTCATAATGAAATCATTCTTACTTGTGCCAAAAAATATACATAAATCATTTATCATAACCCAAATAATAAAATGGGTTTCATAAACATAATCCCATCATCTCATAATCCATATAAAATAAATGGATATCATTTCATCATAAGAATAGTGAAACCATGTAAATCAAAGAGACAGTATACTTGAAACATACACATATGAAATAATTTCATCTAATATGGAAAATGGTTTTGATAAAACACTTGAAATGAATTCTTGAGGAAAATATCCTTTGATTTTTTTAAAATCATTTTCTATTCACAAAATGAAATGAAATTTTAAAAGAAAAAGATTTTTTTGAAAATATTCATTAAATATTTTAGAGTAAGATTCATGAAAATATGGCATTATAAAACTGTAAAAATCTGTTCATGCTGTATAAGTGAAAAAAACATTCTCCTCGTACTTTTGTCAAAAAAGTCAAAAATTACCACGTATGGTAAAAAAAGAAATATTCTATCCATAACACAATGTAAAAGTGAAATAGGGGTAAACATGAATTTAAAAATACATGGAATAATATTAAATACATTATGAAAAACGTTTTTATGGTCATGGATGAAAAATATAACCCCAGTAATTACTTACGTATAAGCAATCTCAAATAAAAATTAGATTGAAAAATTATACCTTACCTTATGTCCGATATGCATCGTACGTATCCGAAACTCCTATATAATGATTTAAATAATGTCATTTACTTATTATAGAATAATATTCATTGTTATGATATCATATATTTTTCACTTATGACTTTATATTGCCCATTCTTTTGTAAATTCCACGTTAAAGGAGTGTTTTCGGTATAATCATTTTATTTATCATACGTGTTTAGACTTGTTGTTCTTGATATTATTATTACTTATATCATGATTTACTTACTTCGAGAATGTAAATCTTGATTTATATATCGTATATATTCATTATATAGATATATAAATTAGATCGATAAATGGAAATAAATACACCGTTCATGGAGACGGTAGGTCGTACGTACGCCTGAACGCTATTTTTCGTTTCCTTATTGAATTGAATGGAATTAAGTAGATGACATACATATATATAAATAAATTTAGTAGCATTATTATTTTATATATTTAATGATTACTTATTTTATATACTTTATAATCATTCTGGAATTGTTAACATGGAAAATGAATCTCATCATGTTGTGGAAACGGTATTCCGTACGTACACACAAGCGATGATATCGTTCCAATTTTTATTGAATGGAATTGGAGTGGATGATATAATGTCTTAGAATCATTATAATGTTTTAATAATCATATATAGTTATTATTTACACCATTATACCCATCTAAGTAAGGTGGTGTTGGAAAAAACTGATTACACCACGTCGTGGAGACGGTATTCCGTACGTACGCACACGCGGTGATTTCATTTTCCGTAGGATGGATAGAAGGTGAAATAGGGTTGTTTAATATTAATAATAACATATCAGTATATAATTAATACTGATTTTATTACTTTATAATGAAACAACAAAATAAGAGGAAGTAGAAGAAGAAAGAAACTTGAAAGAGCAGGTTGAAGAGATTACTTCTTCCTCGACGCTCCTCCTTTAAATTTCTTCTTAGGTTACTAGAGTTGGTCTTTTGAGAAGTACAGAACCTCTATGATATAACTATAGAGGTTGAGAAGAGTAATTTTCAGGGTTTGGCCGAGCTTCAAGGATCAAAATGGTGTGAAGAGAAGAGGGAAGTGGTGCCTTTTTTATAAGGGAGGAGAGGGGCACCTTTGGAAAAACTTAAAATATTATTTTATAATAAAGTCATATTCGGTTTGTAATAGCTCCAAATTGATTTAATTCGAAGAAAAATTGGGTATGGGTAGAAATAATCTCAATAAATAGGTTTTAGACAAGTTTAGGTTACATTTATAACCTTATCATTTACATTTAACTCTAAGTTAAATAATTTAACTTTTTCCATGTCTTCTTGTTTTCTTACACTAAAGAGTTAATAAACATACTATAATAAGAAAAAATTACCCCAAGTGGTTAATTATTATTATATATAACCTTATCTAAGTCTTTTTTCCGAACCTTAGAATTTTAGGAATATAATAACAATTAATAATATAATATTTCTTTTAAAAACTATTTTATGTCATCTTTGACAATATTTGGTAATTGATTTTTGTGAAAATTATAAAATCATAATTAGTTCGAAAAAATTTAATTAAATCAATAATAACAATTAATATGAAGCTAAAAACGTTTTTTAATTCATAAAAAGGCTCAAATTACATTTACTTTTATATTTATAATATAAATTATTTTAATATTTCATTATTTAAGTAATTACTCCATCACCATTGTGTCATTACTAAATTATATTATTTAATGTCTAAAAATTAAAAATAAAATACTATTAGGTAGGAAATCGTTTTATCATTCTAATTAATATTTATAAACGAATTTATGTTGTGTATAACCATATATTAAAATTTTTTTAGTTTTTAAACATTAATTTTAACTATTTTAATTCTTTTTTAAATAAAATAATAATAAATGTCCTAATCTAATCCAAGTAGACATAAAGGGTAATATTTTATTCCTAAGATTTTTTTTGGTAGATTTACGCTTACCCAATAGAATTAGTACATGTGTTAGGATAATAATAATATCATTTTTACCCTTAATTACCCTATTTACTTTTAACCGTGGTAAATAAAAGTGAAAAGTTACTATTCACCAAAAATTATTTTTATCATATTGAACCACATTTTACTCCTCTATATTAACCATATCTATATAATTTTTAAAATTCCACTCACAGAAGTGGTAAAATTATGTTTTATGTAAATTTTCAAATTCTCATAGGGGGTGGGTGAAAGACGGTGAAAATTTCAACAAAATTCTTATATATCTAAAATTATTATAAGATGACTCCAAAGAATTACATTGAACTTATATAGGTATTATGTATAAATTTTGAACTAAAATAAATTCAAATAAAATAAATAATTATTTAAATAAAAACTCGGTTTTTAAATAGTAACCTAGTGTTTTCACTATTCATCAAAAATTGAAAGTTTTCAAAAAAATACCAAAAATTCACCCTAGGTTATTTTCGATATTATGAATCCAAAAATGAAGTCCATTTTGAAAGATAAATTTTATTAAATTTCAAAAAGTGGGTATTACTATTCATAACGGCTAGTTTATATAATATTTTAATAACATTTCATTGTTTAGTGAAACTCGGTATTGCGTACAACACACACTATCGTGGAAGGTCACAATTTCGTGTAATGAAATCCAAGTCAGGGTTGTGTGTAGTGAAAGATTCATTTGTTGTTGCATATAATAGAATCCAACCATATTTCATTTATACATTGAATATATATATATACACTCAATGTTGCGTAAAATAACTTCTATAAATCGAATATGAAATTGTGTGTAACAGGATCCAAGATTATTGTTGTGTATACTACAAGCTAATACAGTGTTCTGTATAATGCAAGAAAATCTTGGTGTATCATAAAATAGAATATATGAATGAAATTAAAAAGAATATATCTTATATAATCTCTCGGTGTCACAATAGTAATACGACCCTTATGAATATAAATATTCCAAAGGAATAGTAACCTAACCAATGAATGTATAATAAAAAGGAATCTTATAAGTGACAATATGATCATTATATAAGCGTTAGTGTTTTTGTAAATCATAAATAATTAATTACAATATTACGATTAATTAAAAAATATAGATGAAATTTTATTTACATAAAATTCAACCATAAATTATTATTTTATTGTATTATAGTTATCAGATAATTTTACGAGACCATTATTAATTTTTCAAGGTGTTATAAAATGAGTTATAGTTATAAAATTGTTATTTTTCTAATAAATATTTACTTTATTTTAAAATTAAATTAAGAATATTTAGAAAATTATTTTGATAAAACAGAGTTCCTTTTAAATTATACACAATGAAGAATTTTGTGTGTGTTTTTTTTGGATTTTTCTGAAATTATTGAATTTTTGACAAAAAGTGAAATACAATAATTTACCGTATATTTCATTATATGATAAATAAACTACTCCTAACATCATGTCTGATCTAATCAACCTTGATTAAAACTCTCCTGTCCCCTTTACTATTTTTGGATACAATAATCAAGACTATTCATAATCTTGAGAAGAAATATTAAACTAATGATTAAAATAATGGAAACCCCCTCATCTCTTCCACTATAAATACCACCCTCAACCCCCCTCTTCCTATCACACCTCTCAAACATTAATCATTTTATAAATTCTGCATAAACCAATTCCCAAGGATCTTTCCCATTTCCAAGACATAGTGGTCTCATCAAAACTCCAATACCAAAGGCATTATGGAGGGTCTCAAAGAGTAGAGCTCAAGAGGTACAAATCCTATTTCATTTTATTGTGTTTTCATTTCAATTATTTTCTTTTATTATACTCTATTCACATATCCTTATCAAAGAGGCATTAAATCTATATAATATTATATATTCTAAATTTTATCTGGTTTATGAAACAAATTCATCATTCTCCCACTCCCCTTGCTTTTATTCGAAAAAAACATCGTCTCTGATGTGTCAATTTACTAAAATCGTGGATGATGTGTTTACAATATTATTTAATTCCTTTGAATATAGATTTAAGAACATTTTAATGGTTCAAAATTATTTCAAAATGTATGATACGACCTCTCTTATGTTCTATAATTAACTAATATACGTAATATTAATGGTATATGAAGAAACAATTCGTGATTATCAATGAACCCCCAAAATGATCTAAACATCATTAATGTTATATCTAATGATTCGTCATCATATATTATAAAAAATTATTATTTGTGTCATTTAATATTCTAAAGACATATTAATACATTTTCAATCAACTTATGTAGTCTCACTTCCATTTGGCTGTAAAATCATTTACAAACCAACCATGGAAATCATATAAATAACGCACCAGAAACAATAGTAATAACAAAATATTATTAGTAAATGGGTCAAATGATGTAACAAAATTACTATATAATGTGTTATAAAAATTATTAGTCTTAATTAAATTATTAATAGCACTCTTTTAACCATTATACAAGAAATTTAATGATTTTTTAAGTAATAAAAACTCGATGTAAGAGAATTCTTAACCCTATTTCTATTCATTGGGTTATCCTTCTACCTTGTTGATTTTTTCATGACAGTATTATTTGTCAAAAGAATTAATATTATATTATTTTTTATTATGCGGATTTATGGTGTATTTACATATTCATCTCATTTTATTAATTCTTGATTCAATGATATAGCATATGTAACTTTAAAAATCTTCTTTAATATTTCTATTTTTTTAATTTGAAAGGAATTTTTTTATGAATGTGTTAATGTTTTATTATTATTTTATGGTTCTTGATAATTTTTATGATTAATGGTGGGAATATTATTTCCCTCTAATGATTTGGGTGTGATTATGTTGGAGGTCATCTGTATGGTTAATCCAAGTATAACTGTGACGGTTACACCATAAGGTAGCCCTGAGGGTTACACAATATGGTAGTCATGGGGTTATATTGTATAGTTTTTATGAGGGTTAAGAATCATATGGAATCTATGAGGGTTACAATCTTAAGTAATTAATTATCTAAGTTACCTATATATTTTATTTATACATGAGAATCTTTTAAGGGGACCTCTTTTTTTCATATGTATTGTTATTAAGTTTATGTTTGAATGAAAATTTTATATATATATATTTATAGAATAATGGTGTCTTTCCTTCATTTTATAGCCATTATTTAGAGTTTTTTCTTATCCCATGTTTTTAAAATGTTTTTCATAGTATTTTTTAGAAGTTCAAAGGACATTTACGATGCTAGTGTAGATGAATCCAATTAGTTATTATATTTGTAAACTCTAATTAAATCTATGTAAGTTGTGTATTTCTATGGAACCTAGAACAAAAACTTTCCTCAGATCTATAATGTATTGGGTATTTTTCGCATATCATTTATCAACAAAAATACACACCTTGTTTTATTTCTTAATATGGATGTGTGGGTATTGGGATTTACAAAATTCTTAGATCTTACATAATGTGATAATGTTATTTTTTTAATTAATTTTTTTAATATTTTCATTATTATTTTCATAAAAAAACCTTTTTTGTTTTCAATTTCTTTTAAATTATGTGTACATATTTCTCACCTATATACCAATTTTATTCTCCCTTCCTTTTATAGGGTAATATGTTCCTTATGATCATTTATCAAATGCAATAATTATAAAATTTCCATTGAATATGATATAAAGAAACATTAAGCAACCCACTTTATTTTCATAGGTAATTTTTATGTTGTTCATTATAAATTAATTCCTTTATAAGGAAAACATAGATTATGAACATGTAATGATGGATTCACCTATATATAACTCCAATGCATTTGGTAAATATATAATCTCCAGAGACATCGTGTTTGTGATTAGGTAGTAAACCTAATACATTTTGGGACTTTTTTTATGTGATATTGGTTAGGTAGTTAACATTGGAACATTTTTATGTCATGTTATATATGGATACCATATTTCCAATAATTTCATGATTTTATGATACCATTTTCTTTATATTATGTTTCCATGTGATTACCAATGTGCCTTCTATTTTGGGATAACATGTTATACCATTGTATCACATGATATGCTTCCATATAATGTTTATTCCCTTATTGGGGTTTTTAGCTCAACCATTTCATTATGTATTCCCCAGGTTATCCCATAATGATTTAAGAGACCTATTTAATTTTAGGTTCTCAATATGGAAAATTAAATAATTATTCAATGTTTTATATATTTGGGAACGATTTTTCTAAATTCCATAGTCCAATTTAATCCTTGTATTGTAATTATTGATTATTTATATTTAAGAATGTTATAATAATATATGAAAAGGGAATGGTTCTCTACAGTTGGTATAATATGAAAGGTTTATTTATCCTTTGTAAATTTGTTGAGAAAAAATTAGTGAGAATATTAGGGATATGTTTAAGGATGATTATAAGGATAATCTATATATTTGAAAATATAAGGGAATTTTGGTGAAGTATAGAGGGACAAGTTTCTGATAAATTACATCCCTATATAGATATTATAAGTAGAATTAGTTCTATAAAAGATGTACTTATGGTTAATTACTCCAATAAAGATGTTTGGGTCTTGAATAGAGCATTACAATGTGTATAAAAACATTTTTTTATTGTTCACCCGATTTGATACTCTTGGGGGATATGATTTGGAAATTCTCCAAACTTCAAGAACCATAATGATGGATTTGAATAGATGATGACAATGAATGACATAGGTTAAACATAAGGTGTCTCATATTTTCATGAATGTATCATAATATATACTTTATATATATATATTCATTATTATATTGTTCACCATAAGTAATATTGTAACTCAAACTAAGATTTATAGTTTTTGTCAAAGGAGGAAACAAAAAGGAACTAGTTTAACATTGAATGTGATAGGAAATGTGTCAATGAGGAACTAAAGGGGATGATGGCTAGAGTAATTGATATTGTGATTATAACTAATTAGTTATATCGATATATGACAATAAATATTCACCATAGACAACTCTCGGACTCCCCAAATAAGATAATGATTGAGTTCAATGAGAGTTTGGGTGGTGGAGATCATAGAGGAAAGAAGATTCAGTTTTCTATTTGTTGATAATGTGGCTAGAAGAACTCAAGGTAATATCTCAATAGAATGAGAATTTGTTATAGCTGTGGATAATAAGGTCGTAATGTAAGTAATTTCCAAGGGAAAATAAAATGTTTAATTGATAAAATGGATGATAATAATGGTTTCTCTAAGGCATTATCAATGGTTGTATATTATAAATATAGAATAAATAGGAATATTGATAATTGATTTCCAAGTGGGTAAGATCAAGACGATGGAAAATAGGGTTGTAAGATTAATGTTTTTTCATTTTAGGATGAAGATACTACAAATGAAAAATTAATTTAAGGAGGTATCATGTAATAAGATGACAATTACCAGTTAATAGTTTAAGAATGAAGTGGAATGATTCTAATGTTTATATACTAGAATTCCAAATTTGTTTAAATCATGAAATATATATATATAAGTATTGTTTTATATAATTTTTTATATAATTATTTCAAGGAATGTATTTAATTGTAATAATGAAATAGAAAGGTAATTTAATAGAAACATGATATTCAATAGAAAAACAAAAAATTTATGAAAAGTTAATCGTAAAGATGTTCTTAATATAGAGTTAATTTTTTTATGTTGTGGAAAATAATGATATTTATAGAAAACATTAGTGCTTAAAAAAATTTATGAATAATATTATTGTGGAATATGATAACCATATTCTTCAAAATGTTATAAGATTATAGATAAATATTAACATGATCATAACATATGTTTTTCCTACAAGCCATGCTGAAACCCATCACATCTAGAAAGGAAACTGGTCTTTAACTCACAACTGAAGGGAGATAAGGGTGACACACCAACCACTGGCCTATTTGATGTACTAGTTAGTATAAAAAATTTTTTACATAGATTCTTTAATAGTTAAATATTAATTTTATCAAGGGAAACATATTATTGGATCTTTTTATTTAATAATTAGGGTGAATAATGATATTTAAGGAGATATTTTATTAGGTCAATGTATGTATAAAATATTCTTTTAACATAATGTATCATTTGGTAATAATATTGTTATGTTTTTAGTGATGTAATTTGAATGGTTGTGAGATAAAATTTGAGTTTAAAAATGTTATTTCATGTTGAGGTTGTTGAGACTATTTTGGATATATGTTTAATTATTTATGTAATTATCTATGGTAAACCATTTGTTTCATTATTTAATTTTTGGGATTAATATATTCATATTCATTTTTTTTTATCTTACCTTGTCCCAAACATTTTAATTCTAATAAATTTGGGAGGAATAAATTTTTACACTTTTATTGATCTTATGATATGTTAAAAGTCAACTTTTTTTCTTTATGATTAAAAAAATTCATATGGGACATTCATTTCCTTAGAGTAAGAGGTATAGTAGAAGTTTTTTGACACAAAATGAAAAGTAAAATTTTTTATGAAATAATAATATATCAGCTATGTATTTTTTATGTTGTTCTAAATCATAATAGAAAAAAGTCTCTCAACAATATGGAAAGGATATTAAAAAATATATTATCCTAGTACAATTATTTCCAATTAATAAAATAGTCTTGTAACATTGAATATATAAATGGTTTTTAGGTTTCTAACAGTATATTAATAATTAATATTCATGTGATCAATTATCATTGTCACTCTCTATTAATACATGGGTGTTAGTATTCTATTCCATGTTATTGTTTTCATTTCCCACTTATTCTCTCCTACTAGGAGACCTAGTAAT
The DNA here is from genome assembly GCA_963277665.1 of Viscum album. Taxonomy (NCBI): domain Eukaryota; kingdom Viridiplantae; phylum Streptophyta; class Magnoliopsida; order Santalales; family Viscaceae; genus Viscum; species Viscum album. The sequence goes on along the minus strand of OY728123.1, from coordinate 1,663,060,919 downwards.
GAGTTTTTCTAGAATACCTTTACATTTTCCTTTAAATATTATAAATAGGATATTTTATCAATCATTATCATGATATTTTATTCCAAGAATTTTATTTTTAAAATTTCAGCCCCCTAATTCCGGAGATCAATATTAAATTGTGAGGATGAAATTTATTTAAGGGTAGAATGTAACTCCTTGATATTTAAAAAAATATTATTCTATTTTATGGAATATAAAACATGATAAAAAAATATTAGAATTTAATATCACATCCTGAAACTTTGAAATATATAATTTTTTTAAATAAATTCTATCGCTTTGATAGCATGTGATGCATAGAACATCAGGGTTAAATAGAAAAGAATACTCCATTAAAATATTGTTATTTAGACCTAAAATTTATAACATAGCCATTAAGTTGGTGAATATGAACATGTATAAATAAATTATCAAAATTATATTTTTAAATTATTTGTAAAATAATGTCTACTGTTATATAATGATTGGATATAAAATAAGGACCATTTTAAAGAAAAAAAATGTTTTATCAAAAACATTATTTTTTAAATGGCTGTTTGGTTGTGTTTTTCTAATATAATTAAAAACTAATTTATCGAACATATTGAAAATTTATTTAATAAAATAAAATTATTATTTAAAATGTACATTCCCTAGTAATATTTGGGTTACTTTTTTATAATATTATGAAAACATTCGTTTTTATAAATAGTAAAAAATAGTCATTTTTTATTGTAAAGTACATATTGTTTAGTTATTTACAAAGTTGAATAAAATTTTAAATTTGTTTTAAATTTCCATTAGTTTAATTATATTACAATGTAACTAATTTATCTTATTTTAATCATTTTTATATGGAATTATGATACATAAATGTTTTATACATTTGAAGTTCTTTCTTTTTGAAAATTATTTTTTCGACTTTTATGTGTATTTAAACATTAATTGAATTATAAAACATATGAAGGTTAAATTTGGAAAATGTTATTAAATATTTTTAATTATAACATTTTTCATTATTCTATAAAATCAAATTAATTGTTTACCATAATGAATAGTGAAAATAGTAAAAAACTATTTGCGATTATTAAGGTAAAAAGGAGTTTATCAGGGCTTAAACTAAAATGATAAGTGTTAAAAATGAAAAAAAATATTATCTAATTTAGATTATACGATAATATTTAGATCATATATATTTTATGGGGTATAAAAATGGCCCATTTGTTTGTCCTCGTGGCTGAAGAAAAAGGTAGGTATACTCGTTTCTTTTCAAAAACACCATGTGTGTCCTCTCCTCTAAATATAAAATTCCACCCCTCTCATCTCAATTACACACTTAAGAAAAACCATTGTATGGTAAATTACCCACCCAAATAACATTATTACTTCACTTACCTAATCATATAATCATTTTCTTAATTACAAATTAAACCAAGTAAAGATTTTTGTGCAAATAAAATAAGATATCTGAAGAAGAGGGAACGTCCTTAACGGAGAATTTTATTTTATGTCCTCACCCACCACCATAAAATATTATTAAAAAATGAAATTATATTAATTTCATTATCTAACATATACATATTTTTTTTAAATCCATGACTTATAACCATTTACTCCTCTCACAATTGTAAAATGAATATACTGATCATGTGTACAGTGCACTACCGCCTCATGACTCTACAAAAATCATTTTCCATCACCGCTTCACAAAGACTGATATAATTTTTTGTCTAATGTGTTTATATTATATTTAGGATATTATTATAATTATATAATTATAATATCACATATACATTCTTGGATTGTATTACATAGGGAATAAGATAACGTCGCTTCTGTGTACGGCAGAATACTGCCTCCCGAAACGATGTGATTCATATTTCCCCAACTCATCACATTGAAGGTAATAAATGATAAATTTAATGAATATATGTGATATATATGATATTATATTGATTATAAAAAATTAATATATAATCAACTTCATTACCCTTTCACTCATTACGGAAATGATAACGTCGCTCTTATTTACATGTATCTTTCACTCTCTATAATGTGATAAGAGTCATTCACCATGTTTCAATTTTAATGAGGATTATAAATGAGCATAAAATGATTAAATGATATTAACAACATTAATATAATTTTTTATATGATATTACTATTTCTTATATTCATGATTTTTTATGTTCATGATAAAACATGCATGATAAAATAAGGGAATTAACACCCATAACAATAGTGATAATAAAATATTTTTAAGGAATTGGTGATAAGATGTTAATATTTTATCATATATGATATTATATATAAAAATATTATTTTAATATAATTTAATAACATTTTTAAAACCATTATTCAAGAGGTTAAAGAGTTATTAACTTAAGGTTAGTGTGAGGTAAGGGGTTTTATAACCCAATTTTTATTCATTGGGTTTTACATCGACTTCATTGATTACTATTCCAATATTATGTTTGAAATTAATTTTGATTTATTTATGTTTTATTTCACTATTATTTTTTGGGGTATACATTCTTTACACATTTTAAACCCATTTATTAACTATCTCCCCAATGATATGAACTATGTAAGGGTTTCATCTGAAACATCCTTTTTTGAGACACTTGTAATGTTTTGCACCTAATTTCTTTTTAATGGTGTATATACGTCCCATTTACATTTAATAATTAATTCCTAACTCGTAATATTTTATTATTTAATTCACTTAATTCATTTATGTGAAGTTATTAATCAAAATTTACTAAAGTGGTAAGGGTTAAGTTTTCAATCTCATTTTAATAGAGATTACTTATGTTTGAATCCACCTTGAAAAAAATAATTTTATTATTATCAAATAAACCCATTTATGTTTATTAAAATATGGTTATTTATGATTTTTTTTCAAGTAATATTACCATTTTTAACTCTTTGATACATATAATTATTGTTAAAATTATTTTAAGAAAATCCAACATCCTTTATCTATTTCTTTGAAAAACAATTACTTCCAAATCCATATATTCAAAAAATGATTTCAAAAACGTTTTAAGAAGAATTTTAAAAATAATTTTTCCCATTAACTGGGTTTTAACAATCATTTAAAAATGAATATACTAGTTTCTCCTAAAAAATTCCTTTTTTTATTTTCTTCAAAAAATGTGAAAGGAACCTTTTTTAGCATATTAATCATGATTGGAACACTTTTTCTTTCATGACCACTAAATGTTTTTAAAGATTCATTTCACTGTTTCAATGGTTTAAAAAAAACTTAATGATCGATAAGATTTTGGATTTTAAATTTTTTTTCCCGAATTGAATTGATATTTTCCTCAAGGAATGTTCAGAGTGGTCATTTAGAATAATTTTCCATTACCATGAAATCCTTTGAAGTTACTCAAGATTAAAAGATTATTTTCCTCGAGAATGTTTTAATATTTTTTAGAAAAAATTATTAAGGAAAACAACATTTTATGCTATGAATAAATTTTAAATTATGTATATATGTTACTCATATATATACATTGTTTATTATTCCTTCCATTGATAGGGTAATTCATGACTTTTGATCATTTCTCAATTTCCTTCATTATAAAATTTCCATTGAATATGTTATAATGGCAGATTATACAACCCAATTTCATTCTATGTATAATTTTTATGAAATTAATTATTTTTTATTTCATTAATGTGGCACATATAGATCACAAACATGTTATAATGTGAGTCCAAATATAGTTCCCCAATGCATTGCATAAATTTTTATTCTCATGAGACATCATCTACGAGATTGTGGAGTAAACCTAATCCATTAAGTGACTTTTTCTGATATGTGACATTGTCTAGGAAGTTATACCTCAGTCATGTTTATGTAATGTTATATGTTTATACCACATTTCCTTTGATTCCATGATCTTATGATACTATGTTCATTACGTTATGATTTCATGTGATTACTCACATTCATTCTATTTAGTGATAACATGTAATAACATTTATTCACAATTCATTCTTACTTATCATGTTTATTCAAATACAAGGATTTTTTTCTCACCCTGTTCTTTATATATACCCCAAGTTGTCTCATACAGAATTATGATCTTGAATGGATTTTATGATATCAATATGGAAAATGAAATAATGATTCCATTTTTATGTATTTATAACCCAGTCATATATATACAGAAGGATTATATGTACCTTATGTTGTAAATATTGGAAATTTATGTTTTATAATTATGTAATAGAATGGAAAAAATATTCGGTCACTATATAATACTTGGAACTAGTCATCTCATCTGCATCTCTAATAACCCTTTCCACAACCATAATCGTAGGGTATTGTGAACCGAAAGGACAACAAACTTTTTCCCTCATACCATGTGTGATCCCTTATATAATAAACCTCATTAAACCAAACAAAAATTATAATTTTTCTATAATACATCACAACCTATTCATAAGAACCTCATATGGATAATAGACCATGAAATATGGGGTAGCCTTCCATCCAGCCAATCCATATTTATGTTCAGAAAAATCTCTAAGAAAATTGGGCTTCCAAACATAGTTTTGGATTTAGGTGGAGTTCAAAGATAAATAATAAGGAAAATACAATATATAGTAGTTTCATAAAAAATCCCAACCTATGGGATCACAATAAGTACACCATAACCACTCACAAAATCACCTCAAGACATCACAACCTTCACCACTTTATCATCCACCTATAAATTCATAAGAAAACACAAGAAAGACAATATCTATAATACATAATACATATTTTATTTTCAATTTAATCCTTTTCCATATTTTTTAACTAACTATAACGCCCTTACCCCAGTTACCCAGAGTCAATGCTTTATTACATAACATTGGAATGATTACAAGAAATCAAGTCCCGATGGATCGATCAGTTTAAAATTTCATAGAAACAGGTTATATAAATAAGTTCAGTATTACAACTAGAAAATAATTACAAAACTAATTTATTCCACTAGAAACATCCAAGCCTCAAAGATTATGCCTTCAAATCACTCATAACTAAATTCTTCATATCCTGGGAAAACGAAACATAAGAAAGGGGTGAGATCAAATTCTCAGTAAGGGTAAGAAATACATTAGAAGATAACACAAACATTAGTAATTTTTAATAATTCAAAACACATTCCTTTAAAAATAATAAATATGAACACTTTTTGGAAGGAATATGAGCAGATTAAATAATGTCATAAAAAAACATAGTCATGGATATTCTACTAGTAAAATACCCACATTATCCATCAATATTATATTCATAATGAGGGAATATATAATGCTGCACATTATGAAACATTTTATCAAGGTATAGGCCAAGATGTCTAAAAATTATTAAGGCCTCGGCCAAAACGATATATCAAAAATTCAGAAATGCCTCGGCCAATTCAATGTCTAATTTTCTAATGAGACCTACCAATGAATCGATAAGCTATGGTGGGCTCCACTCGTCACTTACTAAGTCCAATACACTCCTCATATAAATTGGTGAAACATAATCTAAGCATTCGTATTAAAACTTTCATATGAAATGTCAATATTTTATCCACAAACAATGAATGGCATAAAAATAGAATATCCAAAGTCAAACAAAACTCATTTAATACAATATGGATGATTGTATTATGATAAATCAACCTCAGTCAAGAATAAAATACACTAAAGGATATTGACATAGATGACAATATTCAATAGAACTATTTGAGAGAAATATCACATTTTTCCATAAAACATTCAAATGTCTCACTATTTATCAAAGAAGTCATTTAAAAGAGATTTTTGAATTGAAGTGCCTCATACCCCTTTGAAACAATTAAAAGGAATTTTAATTTTAAAACATTAATTTCTATATAAATAAATAATTAAAAACATTTTTAAAACATGGACATTATTGAGAATGATTTAGAAGAATAAATTTTTAAAACATTTAAACTAAAATTTTAGTTAGAGGGTTCCTAACAAAATAAAAGACATTTGAATACATGTAATTGAAGAATAAAAATAATTAAAACATTATAATATCAGGATAATAAAGGGATTCGTGATATAATATGACAAAGGATATTATATACACCATACAAAATTGAATCGGTGCATAACGACAATGAGTTCTCAAAGGAATGTCAATTGAGACGAAATACCATATAAAGACCGTATCATTAAATTAAAGATAAATCAATGAAATAATTATGTGTGAAAAAATATAAATACACTAAATATAGTTGGAAATTAAGTTTAAATAAATCAGATTACATTCACATATATTCTTGTAAAAAAACCAATGATATGGATGTTTGTCTCAATGAATGGGAATTGACTTTAGATTACCCTTAACAAGTTCATATCAATGGAATGTAAATTTATCAATGGAGTGATTATGTGTTTCAAAGGAATGTCCATAGAAATGGGAGTTTAAATTACTACATAAATAATAAATAGTGATTCCACATAAAAACATGGATTAAAATAATCAATGAAGTATGCTTAAAGCCCAATGAGTGGAAATTGAAATTTTACATTCCCTTACTGATTTGGAATCTTAAGAAACATACACCCTGTTAAAGAACTGTCATGAAATGAAGATGTAAATTACCATAAATTTATTTATATTACTCGAAGAAAACAATAATTGTAAGTACATACATCACACAAAAAGAAATAGTTGAAATATTTCATTAATCTCACAAGAATAAGAAGTGAGATGAAACCCCTTACCTTGTACTTTTCCTTAGTCGAGGGTATGTTAACCTCCTATATAATAGTTAAATAATTGTTACTAAATTATAATATAACTACATACATAAATACTATATCATATATGATCTACTAATATTGATTTATTAATAATATTTTTGTAGTATCATTGTTTCAGGTTTTAATTGATTCGTTTCATTTATATGTTCTGTTATGTAAGTCATGTTTGTTATGGATATGTTGTATTTGATTAATATCCCGAAAGATATTTTGTTGTTAAATATTATTTTTAATAACAAATTGAAAATTATTCTTGAATGTTTACGATGGGTAATGAACCTCATCTCGTTCGTGGATATGGTAATCTGTACGTGTGCACAAACAATACTACCATTTTTTTATTTTAAAACGGAATGAAAACCAAATGATATATAGGTATATTATTATTATAGTATAATATAATATTTTATATATGTTATTTATGTTCATTAAAACCATCCTTTATACATTCCATTTATGGTATGTACTGGTCATATCACTTTGAGGGGGCGGTAGTCCGCACTTCCTCAAATAAAATTATCATATATATACAACAGGAATAGAATAAGGTTATGCTATAAAATATAAATACAGAATATTATAGATAAAATAAATATTAAAAATATCATAAATAATTATAGTTCAACCATAATTTCCACCATAAGAGGAGGTAGTAAAATATTGAACAATCATCGTTTCGTGTGGCCATAGTTCACCATCAACAAAAACATTATGTTCTATACCCATTCGATGGAGGTGTGTGTAAGTGTAGTTGAAATACATCACATAAAAACAACCTTGTATATTTAGGATATTGTTGTTTTTATAAAAAAAAAAAAAAAAGAGATTTTAGGGGGTTGTAGAAATAAAATAATAGAAAAAAACTTAAGAGGAGATGTTACCTTTAAATCGAGTCACTCCCTTTGGTTTGAACCAATAGGCTTTCTTAAAGTGCCATCTGTCTAAGTTAAGGGTTCTAAAAGAAATAAAGGGATGTAAGGATCTTATTTTGGTATAGTTTGGATGAGCCAAGGGTCTTGAGAGGTGTGAGAGATGAGTTAGAAGTGAGGGATTTTTATAAGGGGGAGGTGGGCCTCTTTAGGAAAGTTTGGAAGTATTATTTTGTAATATATTGATTTTCGTTTTCTAAAAGTCAAAAACCTATTAAAGTCAAATATAAGATGACTCATGTTCGAAATAAAATAATACAATAAAAATTTGAGAGGTATTGGATATATTTTTAATTTTTATAATATTATTTATTTAAATCATTTATTATTGAGGTAAATACTGCATCATTATTGTGTTATGAATAATTTTATATATTTGATGTCTAAAAATTATAAAAAAATACAATGATTGTGGAAATCCTTTTAGTTTTCCAATGAATATTTATAGTCTAAAATATAACTTAAAAACCGCATGTGAAAATTGTTTTACTAAAATATATATATGATTATGTCATTTTTGTATTCACTTTAAAATAATTAATATAAAGTGTCACTATCACTCTCAAGTGGCTCCATGGGGTCACATAATAGACCAAATGATGCCTATGTTATAATATGTATCCTTAAATAGTAATCAGAAACATGTTAGGGTAATTTAATATTATTATAATATTATTTTTCTTGCCCTAATTTACTGGATTTACCCCTTTAACAACGTTAAACAAAAATTTTCTGAAGTGAATATTAATAATATCTAAAAATAAAAGTACCCTATTTACACAATTTGGACCTCATTATTCCATATATGGAATAAAGTTTTCCAAATTTCAAACACAGAAGTGGCATAAATTAATTTAAAATTAATTCTTGTTGTCAAAACAAAGAACATGTTATTTAAAAATAATACCTATCAAAAGATTGTCACTTGTTTGTGTCTAATATCAATGTGAAATTACACCCAATGACTAAAATTATATTAAATGTTAAAAATATAATCTAATGATACTTCAAAACTATTAAAATTTATAATTTAACATTATAAATTATTTTAATTAATTAAAGTTGTTTTCAATTAAAATTTAGTATTTTTCATTATTCATAAAATTTTGAAAGTTATCCGAAAAACACAAAAATTATATCCAAACTAAATTATTTTCTCCTGATTCTAATTAAGAATTTTATATTGTCAAATTTAATATAAGAAAATTTTGAAATATTTTATTTAAAAAAGGTTCACCATTAAAAAGTGGTAAAATTACATTTTTTTAAAATAATTGTTTTATCTGAAAAATTGAATTTGTTATTATATTTTATTTAAAAAAACATAATATTTATTTTAAAATTATATGGAGTATATAAAATTTAAAATTCACATAATAATATTTATAATATATTTTTGAATGTCTAGTTTGGTAAGTTGTGGTGCACTCAAACTTGGTGTTGCATGTAGCACAAGCTATTGAATTACTTTAAAGAAAATAACTTACTATGAAATCATAGGGTGCTACATTAACAATCATTAATATTTATCAATACCATTAATATTAATATTTAACAATAAATGGGTTAACCACACATTCCATTTTTAACCCTATAATTCAGTATAAATACCAACCCATACCATTTTAGTTTCTTCAGTAACATTCCATTCAACCACTATAGAGAAACTAACACACCATAGGACATCATAACACAATATAACATCTCACTCTCCCCATAAAAACCAACCCCCTGAATCAACTGCCACATATCGCAACCATATCTCATCTCAACCACATTTCATCACAACCACACAACATAACTACTACTCATTACTTCTTCCGCACATCAAAACAACTCCTCCTATTTCCTCCATATAACATAACACAACACAACAAAACATCTTGCTTCCCCCATTTCAAAAATCCCCACTCTTTAGCTTCCATGCATAAAAAACATATCTAATCTCAACAACACATCAAAACTATCATTTAAATCATAAATGCACCACATAATTAACATATATTATTCCAAATTAATCAATGGTATTTCACCATATTTATTTCAATATTATCAAGGGAATTCCCAAACATATTGAGGTTTCATATGCCTGCAATTATTATCCAAATATTCATTCTTATCCATTTTTATATGTGGTGAGATTCAAGTAACATTATCAATAAGATTTACTAATTTAAATAATAAAAAAATACATAAAAAATCATAATATAATCTAAATATTGAAGGATATTACATGTGATCAAAAAGTATATAGAATATAAAACTGGAAGATAATGTATATCCTTCTAATAATGCGTTTGACAAAGAATCTAGAAATGTGGGAGATTTAAAAAGGAAATTTTGAATTAAATATTATGAATTCCCCCTTTTGAGTCATAATTATTACTTGTTAATATTGTTAGGTACTGATGAGTTGTGTGATAGTTATAGTGTGTGGTTAATATGAGATGTGGTTGTGATACCTGTCAATTTCAGCATCAGGCTTCTTTACATGATGTAATTGTTATGTTTTCCTTTTAATTTTGTGTGTTATATTTTATTATGAGGGGGTTGAAATTGGATTGTTTGATATTATTAGAGGTGGTGATGAGAATTAGTTTTATTGTGTGGTTGGGATGTAATGTGTTTGAGATGTGATATGGTCTTCACATGTGGTACATGAAGAATGGCTCTAGTTTTTGTGACAAAATAGGGATGTTGTGTAATTATTTATTGTGTTGTATTGGGCTAGTTTCATTATAGTAATACAATTAAATAATAATAAACAATCTAAAATTTTAAGGGTAGGAATGTCAAATGAATTAGGGGTTAAAAATAAAAAGTGTGGGTGACATAATTTTTTATCAAAAAAAATTAAAATTAATATCCTTGATAAATGAATACAGTTGGTAATTAAAAAAATTGAAATATAATTACTTGAAAACAAAATATTTAATGTGGCTTGTGCTATATAGATTGATTGTATGACATTGTTTAGATAGTCCAGGAAGAAAAAGTTTTAAAGGTTTTAAGGAATTTTAATGATGTTGTGAGTGGGGATGGTTCTTTTGTTATGGATCAATAGGTTTGTATTTTTTGTGTGACTATTATATATTGAATTTTCCATATTATTTATACACATACCCCGTATTTTTGGTGCATTGTTTGAGAAAAAACTAATATTTGGGGGTTTTTTTCCAAAAAACCAAGATGGTGAGGCCATATGGCTGGTTACCCTCTCTTCTCGATGTTATCTTCTAGGAAATGCACTTACGAATGGACTATGATGTCTTGAATATATTTTTCACTTTTGGTTTGGTATGATAATGTGTCTTTTCATGGGAATCATTCATTGTAGGAAGAGTTAATGATGTTGATTTTATTTATGTTCATCATATCTTAATATTCATGTCATCATAGTAGTTATGAGAGGATATAAATGGGATAACCAGTTTCACATGGGGGGTTTGGTATGATGATGATTCCCATGTGACTTTATATGAGATGTGATATCTAGTTGTGTACGGGGTTATTGTCATGATATTGTTTCCCAATGTTTCTTTGGGAAGGATTCAATATGTAATTTATAGTAGATTAAGGGTATATGATTTTTGGGTGTTAAAAGAGAAACTCATTTGGAATATATTGTTGGGTGAAATTTTGTCGATATGCTTCTTATTATGTTACTAGAATTGGATACATTATTTGGTGAGAATTTCATGGTAAGGATCATATTTTTTAGTTGACATGTTTATGTATTATTCATTACTTTATTTTCCCATGGGTGAATTATTATGTTCTACTCACATGTTTCGTATAGGCATTTTGTATGATTCTCTTGAGTACATATATTATTCTCATCCCTTTTATACAAAAATTATTTTCTCAAGTTTTTTCGTGAACTATAAGGATTGATATAGACATTACTTTCTAAACTATAATGTTTTTTTCTAATTTGATGACTTGGTTTTCCTTTTTGGTTTTTATTTGCAGAATCTTTGTATTTTTAAACTTTACACATGAATTGTGAGATGGAATTGGTTGTATTCATTTATAGAAATATCATGGAGTTTTTTTTGTGTGGTTGATATACTATCATATGATTCTAATATATCCATTGAAGATAATATCTTCCATATGTGATATTTTTATACCCTTAGTGATAGTCATTGACCTATGTGTTACTGATGATAGGAATCAGTTTCCTTATATATCTTCCTTCATTGTTGTCCAAGGAGGGGTACCTTTCAATGGTGGGGGTCCTACCACATCCCATTTATTGGGGTAGTCCATGTACATGCTAACCAATTTTTGACACATCCCTTTTATGGTATATCCCAATAAGAAAAATCTACACACTCAACTATAGAAAAAATGAGAACAAAACATATATATAATACATGATAAAAATGTTAAATCAATCATCACATAAAATCAATCAAGTATCCTTACCAGCATAATCCATATGCCAGAAAGACAAGTATAGGTCAACAATCATGTGATGATGTGTCAATATAGGTCTCATATGGATACTTACTTACACCAAAAAACATGACAATAATTGATACCAAAAATGTTCTAATGTCTAAGGATTAATACCTCAATATTGTCAAAAAAGAAATCTAAATTTCTTCATGGAATCGTCAACTAAAACACATATTTGTATTAATCAGTTAAAACCTCTCATCAGGTAATTTTAAGACCAATTAAAAATATTTTATTTCCAAAAGAAATTAAAACACCATATGTGATAAAATAATTTTCTCATTTATAATTTCTAAATTATTTATTTTAGAATGTGATTAAAGTTTTCATTCATAAATAGTAAATATAATTTTACATGAGGTAAAATTCTCTCTCTCTAGAATATTTTGAGATGAGCATGATAATTATTTTTTATCATTATTTTATAATTATAGGTATTTTATAATTTAATAAATCATTATCATTTCTTCATAAACATTTTTAATGCTTATCATTATTAATCTTTCAAGAAAATTTTTAAGATGTTTAGGTATTCCTACATAGAAGTTTCAATTAACACTTCACATAAAATAGAGGATAGGAAAATTAGTATTATTTCATCTTTAGGAACCGAATGAATAAATCATAATGATCAAATAATATTTCACAGATCTTCTAATTTTTAATTCTAGACTACCTAGAGAAAATAAGTGATAAAAAATAAAAATATATAGATATTTTTTAAATGGATTTCGGGTTCTTCTTCATAGTAATATAAACAAAAATCAAATTAATCATTTAATTTTTATATTACTAAAATCATTAATATAGTGCTATTAAAATCGTCATTTTTTATGAGTTATGAATTTTAATAGTGTAAAAAGAGGCAAATATAATGATTTTCTGCTTATTAAATCCATCAATTTTCTTTGCAGTTTTGTTTTGGGAAAGGATAACTCGAAAACCTGGTTTCAAAATAATTTTTCCTAAATGGGTTTTGTGTAAGGGTGGTATGGTTTTACCCTTACACTGCATAATTTTATGGGATTATGGTATTAGGTTACCCTTGTGCATCATTTTAACTAAGGAACTACCCTTACATAAATCAACCTAACATAACATTGTAGCTAGGTTACCATTACATAAACCTTATATTATAAGGTTACCCTCACCCAACTCATAGAAAAATGGTTTTTCCCTTATGTGAATATGCAAATATCCTTACGCAGTGCATGAAACATATCACTTTCCTTTATAGAACTGAGGTAAAACTACTCTTAACATTATTAATCCTTTGAAAATAAATAATTTCTATTACTATAAGAAAATTTAAAGAGAAGAGGTAAAATTTAATTGATAATTGTTTATTTCACACAAAAATTATTAAAAATTAAAATGAAATTTTTTTAAAAAAAATGATGATGTTACATAATATTGGTTCCAACATTTAATATATTTGAATTAAAGATGATATATAATAATAATAATCCTATCCAATATGATTTAGATAAGTTCTTATTAATTTTAACCTTTCTCTCATTAGATTAATTTCTTGTTAACCCTTTCTATCCTGAACTATGGTAACACGTTTTTCAATAATTAAAGGATGAAAATTTACATATAAAGTAAATATTAGAATATAAATGTTCAAGGGATAATATTTTAAATATTATTCCTTCCCCATTGTAATATTTTAATGTATATATAATTTTTATGTCATTTAATAAAATATGATATCACACAAAATATCATTAATATCATTTTTGGGATTGTTTATTTAATTTGACTTTTTTATTAGAATATAATCAATATTTTTAGAATATAGATGCTTTATCAATAACTTATACGTTATAATTTCCCATATCACTCATGTAACACTCGAATTGATCCAAATAATATTAATTTTATGGTTTTTAAACTTGTTTATAAAATTTTTCTACTTCTTGTACAAGCCCTATTTCGACGTTAAATAAGAATTTAAGGTAATTATACAATAACTAAAGGATAATAATAATTTAGTAACATAAAAATAATTTATTAATATTCATAATATTAATTTAAAACTATATTTAGTGTCATTTTATCCTCATAATAATATTGTTACAATTTATAAAATAAAATAAAGGATTTTTTTTACTTTTCATTATTTAATGTAATATTTAAGTCATTATCAAAGTAAAATTTCCTAAAATAGACAAAACATAGAATATTGGATAAGTTGGTTGAATCCAATTAATATAGAAGTATAAATTAATGTTTTATGGTAATTTAAAATACCTACACCATGTATTTGACCATGTTTTACACATTTTACGCTCATTAATGTGAAAATTGTTGACTAGAGTTACTACTAATATTGAATAACAATTTAAGGGGAATATTTTAAAATTTTCAAAATGCTATTTATAATTTTGGAATCTATTTTTCAATATTAAAATTTTATAAATATATATAAATTATTTTAGTATAAAATTTAAAAATACAATGAAAATAAGTTTTTTGAAAAGTACATTTTTATGAAAAAATATCAAATTATATCCATTATTGATTATTTTTTATAAAAATATATTTAATTATATTATTTATGTTTTAATTTCTCATATTTAACTTTAATACCAAATACATGAAATAGTGGGACATTTTAATTACTTGATTCAACAAAAAGAAATGAAAATATTGGAAAAATATGTATTTTCCACTTTTCACAGAAATAATGATACCTTTTAGAAAAAGCCCAAAATTTCACCCAAAGTTATTTTTGAAATTTTTATTTCAAAAAATAAGTTCACTTTATAAAATGAAATTTATAAAATTTATCAAAATTATTTATAAGTTTCATGAACAAAAATTTATAAAACTCATTTTTGAAAAAAATGTATTTTTTGAGTGCAAAATACATTTTCGGAAAATCATGTTTTTATTTTATAATAATTAAAAAAATACATTTGTATTGAATAGGGTCATTATTAATATATTTTATAATTTAATTAGTAATATAAATACCCTCCAATCCAATGGCTAGGTTATAATATTCATATTTAAATAATAGTGTTTCTATATTATATCATAAATTGTATAAGCTCAGTGTTTCATGTTAAGAGCGCTTTCGAGCTTATTATTCTCCTAAAATAAATTATCTTAGTATTTAATTCCCCCAAAATTAATTTCACTCTCATAATTTAATCTCAGTCATTATTGGTTCAATATTTAAAAATATATCTGTTAAAAACTCACACCGTTCAAAGGGATTATAAATCTATATTTGAGAAATGAGAGTACTAAAAAACAATTACTTGAAAACAAATAATCCAATTCCCATATAATGAAATAATTATATGTTGGATAAAATATATACATTTATGAGAAATACAATTTACAATGTCTAATATATAGTGATAGAGATCATGGTTGTGAGAAAGTAATTAACCACAAAACCATAAATTAGTGATGGGTTAAAATATAATCAATTCATAAAAGATGAAGATAAAATAATAACACTATATTTTAAGGTCCTTTTCAAAATATTTATGGATTATATTACTATCATGATGATGAACATTAAAACATTAAGTCAATTAAAATATTTCCATTTCATAAAAATTATTTCATAATTTTATTGTGCATTTATCAGTTTCTACTTTATCTCTTAATCCATGAAATGAATATTAAATATGATTTTTTTATTCTTAAAGCACTAAAAATATCTTTTAATTGATAATAAGATCTATAGAATAATTAAAATTTATTCCATATATCTCTAAATATTGACCAAAATTAAAATGTTTAGCAAAAGATTTCAAATAAGGATAATTATAATACATTGATCTCTAGAACCTAAACAATAACACCCAAAGGTCAAATTAATCCATTCTATAAAACTTTATCCTTGTTAATCCTCCATAATAGATATGACCAAATTCAAAAACCAATAATATAACATATTTTATGGCATGTTTTTTCCAATATCAACATTTACATTTATCCCAAGACAATATGAAGTAGCTCATAATTTCTCTCACCAAACATGTGAATCCCTTGAACCTATATTCCCCAAATATATACTAATAACATAAATCACCATAAAACATCACATAATACATATATTTTTAAAAAAATAATCATATATATATTGATAGAAAAATCATAAACCATTAAATATATATATTTTTTTAAAGGTGAAGTTTTTGTCAAAAGACCAAAGCACATTTTATTGGAAGATAAAAAGGATTAAAAGAGGAAAAAGTAAGGGATTTTTTTAAAATCTCTATCAAAGAGATATAATAAGTCAGAAGGAATAGAGTCTATCCATGTCTAATGAGCATACGCAGACAGTGTGTTGATTATACCTAAATCTAGTAAGATTCACTAATTATTTTGGAAAAAAGATGTTTAGAGAGAGTCACTCCATGTCTTTCACACTACCTTCACAATAGTTTAGTTATAGCATATTACCTCCCTTGTAACACATTTTTCGATTCCCCATAACTCACTTATTTGGGTGATGTCTTACTTTGTTTAACGAATTGAAGGTCTCTTCAGAAGATGTGAATTAAATTAGATTCCACTAAAAAGAATTATACTCTTCTTTCACCATAAAACTATATTGATTCACTTGAAATGACCTTTCATGGGAACAAAAATCCCAGCACTATTATTCATAAATATACTATCCTTCTTGAAAACCTTTTTTCGTGTCAACGAAACACCATCCTTTGTGAACCAACACACTTTCAAAAAGCTCACAACCATCATGAAGCTCAAAATCCTCATGAGAAAACTAACTTTGTAAATATCACTACCTTCATGGAACAAAATAATTTCACGAAGCTCGCTTCCTTCACAAAACATTATGTATTTGTTAAGCACCCATTCCTCACAAAACTCCCATTAGTGAAAATAATTGACATCTATTAAGACTTCACTAGTATTTTCCTAATGCTCAAGCCACCATTGAATTCCAAAATCATGAAGATCCCATCCATCATGAAATCAATTTAATTTATCCTTTTCTCTAATTCTCTTCACGTGAAATGAAGTGGGGGTAGCCTCTTATTTATAGGAACATCCCTATCAAAATATCTTATTCCTCTAGTAACCTTTTTAAGAACCTGAAAAAACAGGTTCACAAAGACCCATTATCCACACATCTCTAGTAAAATTTAACTCATTAATCAAGCTTCTCATAGTCACAAAGACTCACTATCCACCAAACACGCACTTGTGATGCATGTCATAGTCGCGAAGAACACTATTTTCATATTGCACGTTCGTAAAGCTTCAAACCTTCACAATGCTAAAACATTTTTGAATCCAAGCCCTTTGACTTCGCCTTAAAATAAAAATATTTTCTGCAAATTATAATTAAGTTTCTAATGATTTATTTAATAATATTTTCACTTTTTGTTAATTAATTTCATATTTTGTTATTTTATAATTTAAATCATTAATTAATAATTTTTTATAATTAATTATTTATTTTTAGTTTTAAAATTATTAATTAAATATTTTTTATTTTTTTTATTTTCATTATAATTTTTAAATTATAATTTTTCATAATAATTATATGCCTTTTATTATATATTAATTAATGAATTAAATTATCTTAATTAACTCAGACTTTCATTTTATATTTCATCTCTAAATTGCCTTTTCCTAAAATAATGTAACTTTTGTTATCAATTAATTTTTTTTAATTTCCATTCAATTAATAATTTAAATCTATTTATTTTAACTCTTAAATTCAATTTATTATATAAATTTTATAAGTTATAATTGTTTTTAATTAATTTTAATTAGTTTTAAATTTAAGTTTCAGTTTAGTTTTTATTTTTGATTTTTTTTATTTATTATTTACTAAATAGTTTTAATTTTTATTAATTTAATTTTTAATTTAAAATTTATTAATTTTATTAACTAAATTAAGTTTTTATATTTCCATTTCTTATTTCTTAATTTTTTTAATTTTATAAAAAAATTTACTAATATATTTTACAGTTCAATTTTTTTGACCCCAGAAGACTAATAAGGTCTCCAAAAAGTCATTGTAAGACCCCAAGTATCAATGACTCAATGAGTCACTATTACTGCTAGATTCATGTACATTATTGTCGTTGGATAACAATAGAAACTAATCACCAATGTTGTTTCCACCTTCTGACACCACTAGTTTATCCATTGATTTGATAGACAACTACAAGTCATCATTACACTTTCATGAGTTACCATCACTACCTCTTCTTCATCTTATATTTTTAGTGTTCTCCCAGTAACTTCTGGCATTCCAATCCTCTCACCATTGTAGAACATCCATATTTTGTAAACACTACCAAACTGTAACACTCCGATAGATCCTTTACTCTTAATCATCTTCACCTGTCCTACCGCCGAAGTTGCTTCTTGTTCATTTTTCATGGAGGACAAGGAGTCATATCAAAATCTCTCACTATCAAAATAAAGGGATTCCTCCATATATGAAGATGATTCTACGACCAGGTACTGCTGATGGAGGAGTATGCCTCAGGAAGGGGAAGCTAAGCCCCCACCCAAATATATTTCTTTCAAAGAATTGAAGTATGAACCTCTAGAGAATCAAACCACCGAAGCCCATCTGAGTCACCACGCCACCTACCTTTGTCTCCATGACTATGGGAGGATAAGAAAATCCACTAGAGACAAGTTACTGATGATCCAATTCCATATGTTTCATGAGGGAGTGTCATCACAGATATAGATGTTGATGCCACTGTCGTTGTAGAAAATTAGTTCCAATTGCCATCACAGTAGACACTATCGTGCACCTTCTTCGTTAGCTGAGTAGAAGAGATGTGGGTGATGTCTAGTGGAGGATATACAAGGATGACGATGAAGTTCAATGCCATCAGGCGTGGAAGAACGCCGGCAGTGGTTTACAGAGGAATCTAAACCCCCTTGTAGAGTTGGATAGGGGTAAGGGGAGAGAAATAAATAAATAAATAAATAAATAGATATATAATTAAAAAAATAAAAAAATTAAATAATGAAACTAATTTAATATCACAATAAATAATTAGTAAAATTCATTATTAAAATTAAAGAATCTAATCAACTAAATTATTATTAAATAATAATCCAATGAAATTAATTTGACTTTAATAATAATTTATAAACGTAGTTAATAACATTAATATTATTATTTAATAAAATATATAATTAATTAATTTAATAAAATAATATGTTTTAATTTTAAAATAATAAAATTATTAATAATATTTAATAAAGATATTAAAATATTAATTCTAATAATGTTTATTAAATAATTTAATTAACAAAAAAAATTAATAAAATATTACATTTAAAAAAAAAATTGTTTTAATCGTTCTCTATCATTTTTTCATTTGTAGATACATGAAAGAGACCAAATCTTGTCTAAATTTATTCTCAACTAACTACTCGTCAAGGAATTTAGGAGGGTTTTGTGAAGATTTGGTGTAAGTGAAATTAGTTTCAGATGAGTAGCATATGTGTAGTGACTAGGTGAAAGACCATGTTGAGTCAATGGAGGGTGTGGGTGACATACAGAGGACAATATATGACATAAAATAGAAAAAAATAGTGTAAGGATATCACATTCAATATATTCAATACATCTGTCATCGCCAGACATTCTCACACACACCTAAGGAGCAGTAGAGAGACTTTTTAGAGGTCCAGGGGAGTATAACTAGGAAATAGAGTAGGAGATAAATGAGAGGGATAATATTTATCGATTATTTTTACTTTTATTTACCTTTTAATTTAATATTTTCAATTCATAATATGAACATTATCAAAGGATGATTACTTTTACTTCAATAGAAATTATTTTCTACTGGTAATCATTAATTCAGTTTTTCAATTTTTCGGTTCAATGTTTTCAGAATTGATCAGCGAGATTAATTCAAAATTCATTCAATTGTTTCATACTACCAGTTCTAAATTTTAAAATCCATAATCAATCGGTGAGTTTTATTGTGGATGCAATTTATTTAAGATTTAATTTCATGAATAGAACTATATACCATTCAGTGAGTTTTTTTCCGTCAATAATTTTTCTATTAATGATTCACAGTTAAATATTTCTTGGAGTGGAAAAATTCATGAATGATCAATCTGTGTGATTTATCTCTTAGAGAGGTAGATGAATCATTCCTTTTATGCGATTACGCTTGAATTAATTTTTGGTAAAGGGAGGACTTTTAAAGATGTAGGATAGATTTACCCCAAGAATATCGTCAAAATTGTTCATTCTAATCCATTTATACTCTATGTTTCTCATTGTTTTCCTTATTTTCTCAAGTTTCATCATAGATTTTGAAAAATATAAAAAATATAATTGTGTTCAATTACTACTTTTGTCAAATATCTAAAAAAATGATATTAAAATTAAAAACAATTGTTACCCCACTTCTATCATTTGTGGGGTTCGTTTTAAAAAACATGGTCACCCAATCTCATTTTTCCCTTCCTTATGGGTTCGACCCTACTTATCACAAAACAATAGTACGAATTTTACATCTATTCAACAACATATGGGTCATGTTTTTTGTTTCGGGTTCAGGGATGTATTCATAAAACCACATATATCGAAAAATTCAAAAAAAATAACATATAAAAAAATTATAAAAAAATGATTAATTGAAAAATATTTTATAAAAATTATATTCTATTTAATTCCACCTATTTTTTTTGTTGTTACATTTTCTGTTACTTTAAGGGTTCTCTCACTGTATTTCTATTGTTTTATTCCTTGAACTTTTTTTGTGATGAAATTTATTTTTCATTACCTATTCCATGAGCACAAGAACTTATTCTGTTATACTAGTGACCCTAAACCCATAATTTTAAAAAAAAATTAACATATCTTAAAAAGAAAAATAAAATTGAAATGGAGAATTTAAAATATATAGTACCTATTAAAAATCAACTAAATTTTCTCCCTAAACTCATAAAGGGGAATGAGAGGCCTAGGTTGAGGGAGTTCAAACTCTTTCAATATTCAATAAAGCCATCTTATTTTATAATTTCCCCTAGAACCAGAAATTACGAACTCAAACAGTCCAAAATTTCACTTTTACCAACTTTCGATGGACTCTCTAATGAGGACTCATTAACCTTTATTGGAGAATTCTATAACACATTGAAAAAAATTCAGTTCTAGGACTCAATGAAAATAAGATAAGAATGAGTATATTTCCTTTTTTCCTTAATGGGATTGATAAAAATTTGTTATTGAGTCTAGATGAGAATATATTTGAGAACTGGGATAAAGTGTATAACTCATTCATCATGAAATTTTATCCTAAATACATAATGGATAATTGAGAACCCAAATATCAAGTTTTTATCAAGAGGATAGGGAATCCTTTCATGATTCTTGGGATATATTTAGGGACCTCCTAGGATGTGTCCCAATCATCAACTCCTATCCCATGTTCTTTTAGACACCTTCTATGAAAGATTGTCCTCATGTTCTCAAAACCCTATTAAAAAATCAGTTAAGGAAATTATAATTAAATGACTGATGAATTTTTAAGAAAAATTTTTAATAACCATGATTTAAATTCCTTACAAAAAAATCAATAAGGAAAAGATTGAATAGAAATGTTAACACTCATTTTGGAGTATACATTCAAGCTCAATATACTAAAATCACTAATAAAATTCAATCCATAATGAACGAAAATTCCAAAAAAATAATTTAATCAACTAGGTTGTAAAAACACATTCCAAATACTTAGGGAATAATGTTCTCAATGTGGGATGTTGAGTCACAATAAAAATTTATGTCCCAACATCGATATGCCATCCCAACAACATGAAACTTAAAACTATTTCAATTATAGTCCTTGGATGCCTACCAAGGATGGCCCATTTTAAAAATTTTACAATCAAGGATATAGGAACCATCGTAACTTGTTTTGGAAAGGACAAGGAATGAGTAAGTTACCCACAACCCATGCTTACCAAAACCAAACTATACAAAACATTCAAAACCAACCAAAGGAAGAATCATCTAATTCACAAGGAGATTCTGAGGGTAAAATGTTTTTAAAACTAGATCAAATCTTAAATATAATGGACTCTAAGATGAATAATTCAAAACTCAACTAAATAAACCAAAAGAACAATGTGAATTTGATTAAATTAAATCATATTCTAGAATGAAAAACGTAGAAACTAAATTATGTCAAATAGCTATAGACATGACTTCTAGTGATAAAACAAGGCTTCCTAGAATAAATTAAATAAAGCTTAGGTATAATTTCATGGCTATTGTAATAATAAGTGGGCTTAAAACTCAAACTGAACAGGAAGAAGTCTCTATAAATTCCAAAACTAAATAACTTCATGATTTTGGAAATAAAAATTTACTCTTCACACAATATGGAAACCAACATGATAGTGTTTAAAATGAAGAAAATATGAATTTTTCACAAGAAAATCAATCTGTAGATACCCAAGCTTTACTTAAATGGACATTAAATTATTTTTGTGGAATAAAAAACAAAAACCAACACACAAGGACCATAATAGTTTAGTGTCTTTGGAAACTCAGAATATAATCTTCTAATCATGGTGAAAGATTTTCAACATCTCCCATAAAGATCTTCCCATTTTGAATTCTTACATAAATCCTTTCTTTATATCCTGGTGAAACAAAAACATAAAAAGGGTGGGCTCAAATTCTCAGTAAGGGTAATCATATAGAACATAAAACAATACATAAACATTTGAATGAAAAAACATGAACATAAAATCTAAACATCAAAATCTTGACAAAAGACATAAATCTTGGAAGTACGTAAGGAATATATCATAAAGTGACATCAATCATTATAAAATACCATGGTAATAAAACATGAAATTGTAGAAATCCATTAAGCACATGATATGATTTCTATAGTATCCAAGGCATTGCTACCAAGACAATTTTAGTGGACAAAGTCCCTTTTTGAATCGAGTTCACTCCCTGTTCAAGTCTTATATCACTAAACCGGATTAAATTACCGTTCCATCCATGTCTATGTCATGAGATATAAATCTTTATCCAATTCATTTGAGGGAGATATAGGTTCCACCCATCCCATAATGAAATCATTATTATGTGTGCCACAACATAAACCTAAATCATTCATAATAACCCAAAGAATAAAATGGGTTTCATAAACCTAATTCCATCAAAACATAATCCATATAAAACAAATGGATATCATTTTATTAAAAAATAAATGAAACCATGTAAATAATAGAGATATTATATCTGAAATATACACATATGAAACAATGTCATCTTAAATGGAAAATTGATTTGATAAAACACATGAAATGATTTCTTGAGGAAAATATCCTTTATTTTTCCTAATAATTTTCTTAAAATAAAATTCCAAAAAAAATTAAAAGAAAAGGATTTTTCCGAAAATAGTCATTAAATATTATAGAGTAAGCTTCCTCAAAATAAGGCATTATAAAACCGTAAAAATCTGTTCAAGCCGTATAAGTTAAAAAAAACATTCTCCGCGTACTTTTGTCGGAAAAGTCAAAAACTTCCTCATATGATAAAAAAAATAAAGATTACTTCCATAACATGTGGTAAAATTAAAAAATGGGTAAAAAGGAATTTAAACATAAATGAAACCATTTTTATAAAATAGGTACATGGATGATAAATATAACCCCAACAAATACTTATGAATAAACAATCCCGGATAAGAATGATATTGGAATAATTATCCCTTACATTATGTCTGATATGCTTCGTATGTATCTGAACCACCAGTATAATGATTTAAATAATGTAATATATATATTAAAGAATCATATTTATTGATATTATATCATATATGGTTCACTTATGACTTTATATTACCCGTTCTTTTGTAAATTCCATGTTAAATCAGCGTTTTGGGAAAAATCGTTTTATTTATCGTACGTGTGTGGGCATGTTGTTCATGATATTATTATTACTTATATCATGATTTAATTACTTCCATAATATAAATAATGATTTATATATCATATATAATCATTATATATGATATATATATATATATAATAGATGAAATACATTGTTCATGGAGACGGTAGGTCGTACGTACGCATGAACGTTGTTTTCCTTTCCTTATTGACTTGAATGGAAGTAAGAAGATGACATATATATATATATATATGAATAAATATAGTAGATTAATTATGTCATTTATTTCACTATTATTCATTATATATACTTTATAATCATTCGTTAATGGTTAACATGGAGAATGAATCTCATCGTGTCGTGGACACGGTAATCCGTACGTACGCACGAGCGATGATATCGTTCCTATAATTATTGAATTGAATTGGAGTGGATGATATAATATCTCAGAATCATTATGATTTAATAATAACTATATATAGTTATTCTTTACACCATTATACCCATCCAAGTATGTTGGTGGTGGAAAAATAGATTACACCACGGCTTGGGGATGGTATTCTGTACGTACGCCAGCGCGGTGATTTCGTTTTCCGTAGGATGTATAGAATGGTGAAATGTGGTTGTTTAATATTTATAATAATATATCAGTATATTATTGATACTGATGTTATTACTTTATAATGAAACAACTAATGAAGAATAATTTGAAGAAGAAATAAACTTGAAAGAATCGGTAGAAGAGATTACCTCTTCTTCGACGCACCTCTTTTAAGATTCCTCATAAGGCACTGGAGTTGGACTTTTGAGGAGATAATACCCCCTATAATGTTTCTAGGGAAGTTTATAAGGGAAATTGTTTGGGTATGGCTGAGCTTTAAGGCTCAAAATTGTGTGAGGAGGAGAGGGAGGAGGTTCCCTTTTATAAGGGGGGAGAGGGGAACCTTTGGAAACCTCAAAAATATTAATTTATAATAAACAAACCCAATTAAAAACCACCAAAAATGACTCGTATTCTAAGCTTAGATGATATAGGGTTGTAATATCATCAAAAAATAAGATTTAGACATTTTTGAAATTTCCTTTAAACCTTATCAACTTGATTTATCATTATTTAATCTATTTAATTTTATTTGTGGTAATAAGATTATAAATTTTAAATTGTTATAAATAATTACTTATGTGTTTGAATTGTCCATATTTGGATGATATATGAAATTTTAGACCATATAAATTTTAATTTATAATTTTTAAATATGTTTGTGATTTTTAACAATTTTATATTACGTTATTTTTATAAAACAACAATAGTGTCATTTTTGACACTATTCAATAATTTGAATTTAAATAAAATCCACACTAAAGATATGTTCAAAATAAAAGATTTAATAGCTTCCAAAAATGTTATATTTATCTATAAAATTAGTTTATCTCATTAAATAGTCCATATAGTTTTTATTTTAATACTTATAAAAACATTTACTTGATATTTGAATGAATAAAATAATATCAATATCACTGTTGTGTCACCTTTAATGATAATTTTTCAATCCTTAAAATTCTAAATAACTTCAATTGATGTAGATAATTTTATTAGATTTCTTTAGACTATTCATTTTCTATGTTTCATGAAGTTTTTCACTAAATTAAAATTATTATACTAATAAGATTTAAGAGAGTGACATGTTGTCACATTCTTTGGTTTTAAAAATAATTAAATTATATTCATGGTAAAAAGTCCATAACATTATTATATTCCGACCCTTAGGTGATATGGGTCGACTTTTAGGCATCCAATAAAATTTTGGAAGGTGTTAGGGTAATTTTATAATCTTATTTGTACCCTTAATTACCTGATTCACCTTTAACTGCAGTAAATAAAAATTATCGTAGTTACTATTCATAATATCAAAAAAATAAAAGTAACCTATTAAAATAATTTGTAACCAATGAATTAAAATATGGAATCTAATTTTTAAAATTAAAAAAAATATAAGTTTCAGTAAATAATTTAAAATTAATCTTGTTGCTAAGAAAACAAGATTTAAAAGTTAAAACATTGTCAAAGATTGATATGTTTTTACCTATGAATTCAATGTAAAATTAATGGTAGTGACATACATTATATTAAATGGTAAAAATATATTCTATTAATTCTTTAAAATCATCCAATATTATAATTTAACAATATAAATTATTTCGATGAAAAAAAATTAATTAAAATATAGTGTGTTTTTACTACTCATTAAAATTTGAAAGTTATCCGAATAATATGAAAATTTTATCCAAAGAAAATTTTTATATCCTGATTCCAAATAAGAATTTTATTTTGTCAAATTTAACTTATAAACATGTCAAAAACTATATTTAATGTTCGTGATCCATCAAAAGGCATCAAAAATCCATTTTTTTAAATAATAATTTTACCTGAAAAAATTATTGTGTTCTTATACCATGTTCTAGAAAATGTGTAAGATGATTAATAATTTTATAAAATTAAAATTTTAGTTAATACTATTTATAAAGTCTAGTTCATCATAATATTATAACAATATATCATTCTTTAGTGAATCCGAGTATTGTGTACTACACAGGCTATCGAGGAAGGTCGTGATTGCATGTGATGCAAGCCAAGTCAGGGTTGCATGTAGTGTAAGCTCCCTTTAAGGATTCATATAACATAATCCAAACATATTTCATTTATATATTAAACAAAATCTCTAATTAATTTTGTGTAGAATAATTCCCAAAAAATGAACTTGAAATTGTGTGTAACACTACCCAAAAATTGTGTTGCATATACTGCAAGCTAATACGATGTTGCATATAGTACATGCTAATCATGGTGTAGTGTACAATAGAATACATCAAAGAAATTAAAAAGAATATATCTCATAAAATATCGGGGTGTTACATTCTACCCCCCTTAAAATGAATTTCGCCCTTGAAATTGGTGGGGGATATAAATTGTTTACTACTTGAAAGTTTCATTCATAGAATCCGACATCGTAAAAATGAATACTATAACTTAATTTTAAAAATTGAAGTATTAAATGTAAAGGTTACCCAAATTAATCCATCACTGGGTTTACACATAGGATATCATATGTGAAAATGTGGATATGGAAGAGAAATCTAACCGTCATTCTCTAATGGAGAGTGGTAAAGAACATGGCTATGAAATAGACAACAATCACAAAGCCATAAATCTCTGATGATCTAAGGTACCATCTAGGATAAATTTTTTGGTTTTCAAGATCATTTCCCTAAAGTTGAAGAATTTTTGAATTAAAAGAAATACTTACTTGATTTTTGTACAATCTCATTGGACTTTGTGCCTTGAACAATTTACACTTCATCTCTTAGAGAAATGAAGTTGAATTTGTCTTCTGTGAATTGCTAGCAGATCATACGATAGAATGATAGGTCATTCCATCTGTCTCAAACATATGGTTAGCAAAAGTTATATACATAAGTCCATCGATGGTGAGATTAATCGTATATGGCTAAAAAATGGACTTATACCTCATCTATCATCCTGCTTAATAAAATAAAACTAGTTTCTACTAACCAGGGACTTCCTGTAGGCCAGTGGTAGGCGATAAAGGCTTTTCGCACTTCGGTTGTGGGGTCAATTCCCGCAACCTTCTCTGACACGATGCGATGTGTTTTCATCCATCCTGTAGGTTGTCTTTTTTTTTAAAACTACAATATTATAATATTACAGAAATAATATCAAAAAATGTTCTACCCTTAAACAATAATATCTTATGTCTAACATAATCCATTCCAATCTTTAGGCTTATCCAAAATACATATGTCTAATCTCATAGTATAAAGAAAATTATTACTTGAAAGGTCATATAACAAGCACATGAATACCATCATATATCCCCCATATATCATAAGATATATATTTTTGGTCACATTCCAGACATGTGAATACCTTAATCATGTATTATTTTGAAGAATGAATGCATATTGAACCTTAGTGAAAACAAGAATGCAGTTAAAAGTTAACTCTTTCCACATACCAAAATCCCAAAATTTCTATATACTCAAACCATAATATCACTTTTCCCTTATATCAATAATGAGCTCATGAATACTATCAAACATATTATTTTCTCCTTATCCATTCATTATGCACAAATCATCTAATTTCCTAAAATATTTCAATCACATTTCATGGTACCCTGTACCATATAATTATTGAAAACCATAATGTACCAACACATAGATATTCCAATATACCAAAAAAGTACCTAAAAATCATTATTCTTGAATACCAACACATAAAAACTTCAATCCATCCTCTTTAGTGACTTAGATGGAATAAGTCATTCCTTGATTTATAAGTAACCTCTTAGGTCAGGGCATTGAGTTGGGTAATGCCCATGTTCTCCACATATAAGGCATTGAACTCCATAACAGTTTGTCACTCTATGACCCTGCTCTCCACATAGATAATATCTCCCCCTCCATTTGATATATTCATCAGGGTTCTTCTTCCCTTCTTTAGAAATCTAAATCTTCCATTATCTATGCTCCTCACCATGCGAACATGCATAAAAGTACATCTTCCTCTTATTTGATGAATTAGTAATTCCACTAAAGTTGACCTTGTTAATGATATATCATGATGACTGATTCGGTATAATCAAAAAATCTTTCTTTCTAGGCATTACACAATTTCGTTTCTCATGGTCACCAATTTGCCCATTGAATTCAATGTTGACCCAATTCCTTCTGGTTCCCTTCATGGAATAAAACCAAAAAACATGGTGTAAGAAACATTTAAAATAACAAGGAACCACGTAATCATAATAATTCACTTATGGGATGTCTCACTTATCACAAGTTCTTTAATCCCTGACACCCTAGGTTCACCCTAGGTTATTCACGATCGTTAACATAATTCTAGTACATTAACCTATAGTTATCCAAAACATTAAGGACATTCCTAGACATACCATAGAAATATCTATAGGGATCCCAATAAATTTTTTGCATCCTAGTTTTCAAAGGTTGACTAAACCTTTCCTCTGATACCAACTGTAGAGACCCATCCTTGATGTACATGTACATTACATTACTTTTGCGGAATACATAACAAAAACCAACACACAAGGACCGTAATAATTTAGTTTCTTTGGAAACTCAAAATATAATCTTCTAATCATGGTAAGAGATCTTCAAAATCTCCCATAAAGATCATCCCCTTTCGTTTTCTTACCTAAAAACTTTCTTTATATCCTGGGGAGAAGACAACATAAAAAGGGTGAGCTCAAATTCTTAGTAAGGGTAAACCTAGAGAACATAAAACAATCCATGAACATTTGAATGCAAAAACATTAACATACAATATAAACATCAAAATCTTGAGAAAAGACATAAATCTTGGAAGTACGTAAGTCATATATCATAAAGGAACATCAATAATGATAAAATACCATGGTAATAAAACCTGAAATTATGTAAAACCATTAAGCACGTGATATGATTTCCATAGTAGCGAAGGCATTGCTGCCAAGACCATCTTAGTGGACAAAGTCCGTTTCTGAATCGAGTTCACTCATCGTTCCAGTCCTGTATCACTGAAGCAGATTAACTTACCATTCCTACCATGTCTATCTCATGAGAAATAAATCTTTACCCAATTCATTATAGGTAGATATTGGTATCACCCATCCCACAATGAAATAATTCTTACATGTGAAACAACATAAATATAAATCATTCATAATAACCCAAAGAATAAAATGGGTTTCATAAACATCATTCCATCATAACATAATCCATATAAATCAAATGGATGTCATTTCATCAAAAAATAAATTAAACAATGTAAATCATAGAGACATTATACTTGAAATATACACATATGAAATAATGTCATCTTAGATGGAAAATGGTTTTGATAAAATACTTGAAATGAATTATTGAGAAAAATATCCTTTATTTTTAAAATTCATTTTCTTTCACAAAATTCCATGAAATTTTAAAAGAAAATTGTTTTTTTTTTGAAAAAATTGATGAAATCTTGTAGAGTAAGCTTCATTAAAATAAGTCGTTATAAAACCGTAAAAATTTTGTTCATGCCGTATAAGTTAAAAAAGACATTCTCAACGTACTTATGTCGGAAAAGTAAAAAAGTTCCTCGTATTGTAAAAAAACATTCCTTCCATAACATGTGGTAAAATTAAAAAATGGGTAAAACGGACTTTAAACCTACATGAAACCATTTTTAGAAAATAGATACAAAGATGATAAATATAACCCCAGTAAATACTTAGGAATAAACAATCCCGGATAAGAACGAGATTGGAATAATTATCCCTAACCATATGTCTGATATGCTTAGTATGTATCCTAATCTCCTGTATAATGATTTAAATAATTTCATTGACTTATTATAGAATGATATTTATTGTTATTATATCATATATGGTTCAATTATTACTTTATATTACCCGTTCTTTCGTAAATTCCATGTTAAAGCAGCGTTTTGGGTAAAATCATTTTATTTATCGTGTGTGTTTGGACATGTTGTTCTTGATATTATTATTATTTATATCATTATTCAGTTACTTCCATAATGTAAATAATTATTTATATATCATATATATTCAGTGTATATATTTAATAGTTTAAATACATCATTAATGGAGACGGTTGGTCATACGTACGCATGAACGCTGTTTTCCTTTCCTTATTAACTTGAATATAAGTAAGAATATGACATATATATATAAATACATTAGCTTCCTTATGTCATATATTTCATTATTATTCATTATATATACTTTATAATCATTCTTGAATGGTTAACATGGAGAATGAATCTCATCGCGTCGTGGAGACGGTAATCCGTACGTACGCACGAGTGATGATAACGTTCCCATAATTATTGAATTTAATTGTAGTGGATGATATAATATCTCAGAATCAGTATTATGTTATTATGACTATATATATTTATTCCTTACACCATTATACCCCTCCAAGTAAGGTGGTGGTGGAAAAACTGATTACACCACGGCATGGAGACGGTATTCCGTACGTACACACGCACGGTGATTTCATTTTCCATTGGATGGATAAGAGGTGAAATGGGGTTGTTTAATATTTATAATTACATCTCAGTATATTATTGATACTGATTATATTATATTATAATGAAACAACTACATAATAAGCAGTTGAAGAAGAAAGAAACTTGAAATAATCGGTAGGAGAGATTACTTCTTCTTTGACGCACCTCTTTTAAGCTTCCTCTTAAAGCACTAGAATTGGTCTTTTGAGGATACCATAACCAGTATAATGTTTATAGGAAAGTTTATAAGGGAAATGGGTTGTGGTTCGCCAAGATTGAAGGCTCAAAATTGGGTGAGGAGGAGAGGGAGGAGGTGCCCTTTTATAAGGGAGGAGAGGGGACCTTTGGAAACCTCAAAAATATTAATTTATAATAAATAAAACTCCACTTAAAAACCTCCAAAAATGACTCATATTAAAAACTTAGATGATATCAGGTTGTAATATCATCAACCAATAAAATTTAGACATGTTTGAAATTTAATTTACACCCTATCAACTTGATTTATCCTTATTTAATCTATTTAATTTTATTTGTGGTAATAAGATTCTAAATTTTAAATTGTTATAAATAATTACTTATGTGTAGTTAATTGTCCATAATTGAATACTTTATGATATTTTAGACCTTATAAATTTTACTTTATAATTTTTAAATATTTTTTGTGATTTTTAAACAATTTTATATTATGTTACTTTTATAAAATAACAATAGTTTCAATTTTGGCACTTTCCATTTATTTGAATTTTAATAAAATCCACACAGAATATGTTCTAAATAAAAACATTAATAGATTAAAAATATGTCATATGTATCTATAAAATTATTGGGTCACATTAAATTGTTCATATAATTTTTATTTTAATATTTTTAAAACCATTTATTTGAGATTTAAATCAATAAAATAATTTCAACATCACAATTGTGTCACCTAAAATGATAATTATTTAATCCCCGAAAATTATAAATAAATTCACATGATGTAGATAATTTTATTTTATTTCTGTAGAATTTTTAGGTTTGATGTTTCATGATGTTTTTCACAAAATAAAAATTATTATACTTATAATATTTAAGAGTGACATGTTGTCACTTTCTTTGGTTTTTATAATAATTAAATTATTTTCATGGTGAAAAGTCCATAACATTTATCTATTAAGACCCTTAGGTGATATGGGTAGACTTTTATTCATCCAATAAAATTTTGACATGTTTTTGGTTAATTTTATAATCTTATTTTTACCCTTAATTTCCTAATTTAGCTTTAACTTCAGTAAATAAAAATTACCGTAGTTACTATTCATAATATCAAAAAAAAAGTAAACTATTTACATAATTTGGACCCACTGAATTCAAATATGGAATCCATTTTTTAAAATTCAAAGAACATAAGTTGCACTAATTAATTTAAAATTAATCATGTTGTTATGAAAACAGGTTTTAAAAGTCAAAACATTGCCAAAGATTGAAAAGTTTTTACCTAGGAATTCAACGTAAAATTAATGGTAGTGACATACATTATATTAAATGGTAAAAATATATTCCATTTATACTTTCAAACCATTCAATAATATATTTTAACTATATAAATTATTGCGATGAAAAAAATTGTTTTTAATTAAAATATATTCTATTTTTACTATTCATTAAAATATGAATGTCATCTGAATAAAATGAAAAATTTCTCAAAAGTAAATTTTTATATCCTAATTCCAAATAAGAATTTTATTTTGTCAAATTTAACTTATAAACATGTCAAAAACTAGATTTAATGTGGGTGCACCATCAAAAGGCAGCAAAACTGCATTTTTTATTAAATACTTATTTTACCCGAAATATTTATTTTGTTCTAATAACATCTTCTAGAAAATGTGTCAGATGAATAATAATGTTATAAAATTCAAAATTTAGTTAATACTATTCATAACGTCTAGTTAATAATAATATTATAAAAATATTTCATTGTTTAGCGAATCCTGGTATTGCGTACTACACACGCTATAGAGGAAGGTTGTGATTGCATGTGATGCAAGCCAATTCTGGGATGTGTGTAGTGGAAGCTCTCTTTTGTGTTGCATATAACATAATCAAAACATATTTCATTTATACATTAAAAAAGTCTATACTTAATGTTGTGTAGAATAATTCCCACAAAACGAACTTGAAATTGTGTGTAACACTAGCCAAGAATAGTGTTGTGTATACTGCAAGCTAATACGGTGTTGCGTATAGTACCAGATAATCTTGGTGTAGTGTAAAATATAAGACATCAAATAATTTAAAAAGTATATATCTCATAAAATCTCAAGGTGTTACACAATTTCAATGTTTTTCTAAAAATTACAAGAATAAGAATAAAGAGAAATATGTTGAATAATTAAGGATCATACTTACTATTCTTATGAATTCATCCCCACCCATCCCATTCCCAAAATAACTGAGAACAAAAGGCAACAACAAGGATGAACTTCTCCAGTTCCTTGGGATTTTAACCAAGCTACATGTGAATATCTCATTCATTCAAGCCTTTATTCAAACTCTATCTTACCTTAAATATCATAGGAAATTGTTTCAAATAAAAATACTCTTCATGAATTGTATACATTTAGTCTCACTAAATAGTATCGTAATTCCCTCCAAAAGAAAATATCTTCAAAGCTCAAAGACCCAAGTAGTTTTTTCATACACATCGCAAAAGGAAATTCTAGTCAACTCAACATCATTTGTGACTTAGGTGATAGTATCAATATTCTCCCATAATCCCTATTTCGTCATTTGAGATTGGGTTATCTCCAACCCTATATTTCCATCCTATAGTTGGATGACAGTTCATTCACACATCCTATAGGGAGGGTAAATGATATTCTACTTAGAGTATCCAAGCTGTATTTTTCAGCTAGCTTTCTAGTTCCTAACATAGAGTGTGACTAGGAGGTTCCCATCATTCTATGTAGGCCCTTCTTGTCCGTAGGTGGAGTTGTCATAGATATGTTAAAGGGTCAACATTTTTTTGAAATTGGAGAGCAATAGGAGGGATTCAAGGTCTTTAAAAATATAAAATGACCAAATTTTTCAAAAAACTATTCAAAGATATAGTTCCTAAAAGATGTAAAATTAGTTCAAATCTAGAAGATTCTGAAAATAAAGAAAATAGAAAAAATATTCATAGATTATGAAAATTACCTTCCATATTCTGATGAATTTAATCAAACTAAAAATCTGGAAAATTTTCTAAAATTGGATAACTTTCTAGTTTCTGATTCTTCAGAATATGTATCATCTACTTATGAACTTAATGAATTTTCAAGTGAACATAATGTTGTTTCTACTGTTGATAACCATTTTGAAAAAAAAAATTAAAGTAAAGCAAGAGATGATTGAATAAATTGATTCTTTTTCTTTATTAAATTTAAAAAATTCTAACCTGGAAAGTTATCCAAGCGAACTATCCACCATGGATAGATTTGAGGAAAAAGTTAAAATTGGATATGAAATTGAATATTATTCCACATTTCAAACTCCTTAAAAGTGATATGTTTAATACCTTACACCTCCCAGACCATAGATCCCTCTTTCGAGTTAAGAACCACCCACTCTTGTGCTAAAACTAATTCTTATACATTTCAAATAATCATTTTTAAGAGAGAATTCCAGACTTCCTTTTATAATTTTTATTTAATTGCATGAAAATAAAGAAGAAAATATATTGGATGTTTTGAAAAAAATATAAATATGAAATATTTTTTTTATTGTATTTGATATCAACAGGATTATCCCACAATTTTGTATGCATAATATTCATATAAAACAAGATCAAAAACCTAGAGTAAAATGTCAAAGAAAATTGAACCCCAATATGAAAGAATTTTATTGAGAGGAAATCATCAAACTATTAGAGATTAGTATAACCTATCCAATATCTAATAGTACGTGGGTCAGTTTGGTCCCAGTAGTCCCTATGAAATGAGGTTTTACTGTTGTCACTAATGATAAAAATGAATAAATTCATGTTAGGAATGACACTGAATGGATAGTCTGTATAAACTATAGTATGCTCAATTCATCCACTATGATGGACCATTTTACAATGGCCTTCGTTAATAATAAGCATTAGAGGCTTTCTGGGAATGATTTATTCAGTTTTCTGGTTGGATATTCTACTAACAACCAAATTATAGTTGCACTAGAGGATTGAGAGAAAACTACATTAACATGCCCATTTCAGATATTTTCCTATCGGGGGATGACATTTTAGTTGTGTGGTGCTCCAATAATCTTTCAAAGGTGTATTATTTCCACTTTTAATGTTATTATTCAAACGATTATTGAGTTTTTCATGGATGAATTATCCATATTTGGTATTATATTTGATACTTGTCTGAAAAATCTGGAATTTGTGTTAGAAAGATGCTTGTTGACCATCAGTGTTATCTACTTGGGCAAAATCCAGTTCAAGGTCACTAAATGGATAGTTCTTGGGAAGAATGTTTCCAAGAGAGGTTGTTAAGTAGACACTTCCAAAGTAGATTTAATTCAAAAATTAATACCTCCTAAGAAGTATTAGGAGTCTCTTATGGAATGCTGGTTTTTATGGGAGGTTTATCAAATATTTCACAAAAATAACAAATCCCTTATGATTTCATCTTTTCAAAGATTTTCTATCCAATATTGATTGAAACTATCTATAATCTTATAATATTCTTATGAAAAAACTCATTAAATATTCTATAATCAATGCAACTCATTAGAAACATCATTTTGAATTGATATGTAATGATGGTGATATGGTTGTTGGAAATGTCAATGGATAGAGGAGGGATATAATGTTTCATGTGGTTTACTATGAAAGTAGTCTTCTATATGAGGCTAAAAGGAACTATACCATTACATAAAAGGAGTTTTTATATATAGTCTTTACTCTAGAGAAATTCAGGTGATATATTCTAGGTTCAAAAGTCATCATATTCACTGACCATTTTTCCTTAAAATATCTATTTTAGAAGAAATACACTAAACCTAGGCCGATTAAATGAAACCTCTTGTCGTAAGAGTTAAAAATGAAAATAATATCTATGTAGGGAGATAAAACCTTAGTTGCATCCCACCTTTCATGGATTCCTCTTACCCAATGTTAAGATCCACCAGATCTTAACTCTTCATTTCCTAATGAAAATATTTTTACTAATTCAATAAGGCAGTATTCAAGGTTTATAGACTATGCCAATTTCATTTTAGCAATTTTCATTCCTAATGACTTATCTAATAACCAAAGTATTAATTCATTTTATAGATCAAGTATTTTCTATGGGATCTCCCTTTTTTATTTAAAAGATTCACTAATGGAATTCAAAAAATGTGTGTGTCAGAAGAGTAAATGCATCATATACTAGAAATTTTTCACTCCTCAAATTAGAGAGGACATAATAGTGGAGAAAGGACATCAGAAAGTGTTCTTCAAGATAGTTTCTATTGGCCCTCCTTATTCAAGGATACGAGGAGATTTGTTTTAGAATGTGATCGATGTTAGAGTTAGGGAAATGTTTTTAGGAAGTATGATTTACCTCTTAAGTGTATTTTAGATGTTTGGATTTTTGATGTTTGGGGTTTATATTTCATGGGTCCATTTCTATCATCATAGGGGAATGATTACATTACAGTGGATATATATTATGTATCTAGGTGGGTTGAGGGATTATCTCTACCCAACATTCAGGCTAGCAGTGTATTTAATTTTGTTAAAAATAACATCTTTTCAATATTTGCAGTTCCAAAAGCCTTTATAACTAATAATATAACAAACTTTAATAAAAATAAAATTTTACGGATTTAATGGAGAAAATATTGATAGGTTCATAAAATGGGTTCTACCTACCATTTTCATTCTAGTGGATAGTTAGAAATCTCTAGGAAGGAACTAAAAAAGAACATAGAAAAAATTGTCTGAAAGTAAAATAAGGATTGGTCTATTAAGTAAGATAATGTTTTTTTGTAATATTGAACTGATTTTAAGTTCCTAATTTGTATGCCTCTATATAGGATGTTATTTGGGAAATGTTGTCATTTTATTATGGAGTTTCATCACAAGTCAAATTAAGAAGTTATGGTTTTAAATTATAATTTTAAGAGTTATAGAGAAAGGATATTTGATAGAGTTGAGTGGTCTTGATGAAATAATGAGAGATTCATATGATATATCATGGATATATAAAGAGTGGTCTAAAATTTTCCAGGACACTGTCATTTAAAATAAACATTTTAAACCTAGGCATAAGTTTCTTCTCAATATTTCAATACTTAAGCGCTTTCCTTGAAAATTAAAATCTAATTAGAATGTACCTTTTACAGTAGTTAGAGTGTATAAGAGTATCACTGTAGAGATTTTTGGGGAGGAAAACGAGCCCAAGATTATTAATAGACAAAGATTTCAAATATATTTTGAAGAAAAGCTGAAGGGTTTGGCTCCCTTCACTGTACTGGAAAATTGAACATAAATAATGTCAAATTGAAGACATAAAATATAGTGCTTCATGGGATTCAACCCATGGTCCATTATTTGTATTTATTTTTACTATATTTTATTATTTTAATAAATTGTTTCTTGTTTTAATCCTTTACATCTCTTTATATGCTTGATATGTGTTCTTGGTTTTTCAGGTTCTTATTATAGGAATAAAAATTATGCTACTACTAGTGTCACAGAGGACTATAATTCGTATTATTCTTCAAGTCAAAAGGATTTTCATAATGAATCATCTTTGGAAAAAAAATATAGAATTTTATTCTTTTAATTTCTACATTCATTTTTCTTAATCCATATTACTATATAAAATCACGGTTAGGTCACTCTTCCTCCATAAGGTGTGGTGCCTTTGAATCACCATTTCACTTGAACTACCATTCCACTCCTTATGGTGACTCACCAAAATGGTGACTCACTAGTAAGATAGTCGTGGTGTGTTAGTTATTTTCTATTGCTGCAAGAAATTATTATTGTGTTTGTTGGATCATAAAAAATTTAGTGATATAATGTTTTTAATCTTCACTGTGTGAAATTATTTTGTGGGGGAATTTCCCATCGATGGATTTTCTAATTTAGGTGTTTAGATTATGTTTTTTATCCTTTCTAGAAAAACTGTTTGACTCAAAATATTTAAACTGTTATCACCTTA
This sequence comes from Viscum album, assembly GCA_963277665.1. NCBI lineage: Eukaryota > Viridiplantae > Streptophyta > Magnoliopsida > Santalales > Viscaceae > Viscum > Viscum album. Next base: position 1,663,022,564 of record OY728123.1, on the reverse strand, counting down.
TTCATAGTGCAATGAAATGATTCACATTCTATTTTTTTAAACTTAGTTAAAAATTTCTATTTATTGGATTAAATTTTAATGCATGTGAACTTGTTGTAATAGAATTTTTTTTGGAAAACACACTGTTTGATCATCAATGTGACCATTAACATGTCATCAATATACTTTAATGAAACTCTTCTTGGATATTAAAATGTAAAATTGTCTTCTACACCTTTAAATTCAAATTTTTGGACAAATTTTGTTTTTCTATGTGGGGGAGGGGGTCAACATATGTTGAGCTAATATGTGATTTAATATAAGCACAGAAAATCCCCTACTTCTATTTTGTTTTCTAAAAAATGGTCATTTGTTTGAAATTCTTTCGCAATTTTATTTTCTTTAGGATTCACAATGTACTTCATGTATGTATTTCAAAAGGATAAAACTTTAATAATAGTTAAGAGTATCCTTGAATCTAAAATTTTGGAGGATGAATGATTCTTATTGATTTTTCTAAGTGATATTAGGAATATTAACTTTAGGAAATAGTTTTTAGAGTGATATAGGATACCTTTTTGTGGAGTTATGATCATAACATCAGTAAACTAGATGATTTAACGTTTTCCATGGGGAATCACTTTTTAATTAAAAAACATTAATAACGTTAGGGAGCCAATGTAAATAGTATTCATATAAAATTTTTGAAAATGAAGTAAAATGCGCATTTGGGAACCCATAGTGAATCTCGGAGACACTTGGTAGAGTGTGTGTGTGTAAGACCTATGTACAATTTTAAATAACTTCACATTCATCATGCTTATCATGTGTTAATGGCTGAGAAAAATTAAAAATCAATAAAGTGCCTAGTTTTCAAAAATGTTTTCATTAAGGTGAGAGGAATTATTAACATCATATAAAAAATGGGACATTATATTTGATTGAAATCATTTATGCTATATCAATAAGGTGATTAAAAAAATTAATTTTTATCTTTTAGAAACTAGTAGAAAGACAATTTATAAAGTGATTTTGGTTATGTTCTTAATTCCACTTATTTTCATTACCCTTTAGAATTTTTAGATTGATAACTTATGCTTAAATTGTAGTAATTCAGTTGGTAGTTTCATAAATAAGGCATGACATCCTCAAAAAGGGAATATTTTCTTCTTACTTGATCACTAGTGAGTATTTGATGTTAGGCAAGACTTAATTTTACGATTTCATTATAAAATAATATTTCACAGTACGAGGTCCTCTAATTATAAACATTTTTACATGTTTAAATACGAGTTTATTAATAAAAACATTTTTCTACTTTTCAATAGATACTATAGTATGATAATTGATTGAGGAAAACCTATAATTATGTGTGGGGGAATTTGATGTGGTCATAAAATCTATATATTTTCCACATTTTAATTATGTTTATAATGATTTTATTAATTAATTTTTCACTTTTTGTTAATTAATTTAATTTTTTTATTTTATAATCTAATTAATTAATTAATAAAGTTTTATAATTAATTTTGTATTTTTTATTTTAATTTTTTTAATTTTCTCTGTTCTAGTTTTTTTTAATTTTGTTTATAATTATTAAATTTTAATTTTTGTAATAATTATATGACTACTTTTAATACATAATTAATAAATCAAATTATCATAATTAAATGAGTCTTTAATATAATATTTAATATCTAAATAGTTTTTTCTTAAAATAAATTTACTTAAATTATCAATTCATGTGTTTAATTCCCTTTCAATTAATAATTTAAATATATATAGTTTATTGCTTTAATTGAGTTTATTATTTTAATTTAAAATGTTGTTATTGTTTTTATTCAACCTTAATTAGTTTTTAATCTAAGTTTTAGTTTAGTTTTTATTTTTAAGTTTTCTATTTTGAATTAATTAATTATATTATAATATTAATTTTTATTAATTCAATTTTTAATTTATAATTGATTGATTTAATTAATTCAATTAAGATTTTATATTTCAAATTCTTATTTCTTAATTTTTTTAATTTTATAAAATTTATTATTGATTTGTTTTTTGGTTAAATTTTTCTTTGACACCAGTGAGTCACCACCAGAACTATGTAACAGTGACTTCAACCAGCTTCCCCTACCTAGTTTTCACTGGATGACAACAAAAACTCCCCAGCACCGTTGTTGTCTCCTTCTGCCACCAGCAGTTCTTCATTTTCTTGGACACATAACTACCAATCACCATTCCTCTTTTGTGAGTTACTATTATCCCCACTTCTTCATCTCATATCGTTACCATCCGCCTAGTCACCAAAGGAATTTTAATCCTCCCACCGTTGCAGCACATCCATGGAAAGCACATGCCACCAAACCTTAACCCTCTCATAGATCCTTCACTCCTGATAGTCATCATTGGTCCAGCTTACAAAGCATTTTCCTTCTCTCTATTCGCAGAGGGTGAGGAGTCGTTGCATGATTAGTCTCCACCGCAATAAGGGGATGCCAACAGATCTGAAGATGAGTTTGTGGTCAAGAAGGGGAAGTTGATCCCTCACCTTGATCTATCTCCATTCATAGATATAAAGTCCAAATCTCTAGATAATCGAACCACAAAAGCCCTAATAAGTTTCCGCGCAAACAACCTTTGACGCCATGACTTTGGGAGGATGAGCTGAGCCACCTGAGACATAGAACCAGAAAGATGATCCCATCGATTTTGTGAGGGTTTGTCGCCATGGATGAAGATACTGATGTCACCACCGTTATGGAGAAGTAGTGATAGTCACTTTCATTGTAGAAGTTGTCATATTCATTTTCTACAAGCCAAGAAGTAGACTAGAGGGTGGATGTTTGGAAGAGTATCGGTGGACCTGATTCCCCCCCTACAATGCTCGATTGGGATATGGGGGATTTTTTTTATACGCTTTCTAAAAAAATTAAAAAACGTCCTCGATTATTTTTTTAAAAAAACTCCATGGTGGCAACACAGATGCCTCCAATAGGGTTATGCGCAAAGGTGGCATCATCGATGCCACCTTTCTGCATACTTTCAAAGGCGGCTTCTACGATTCCACCTTTTCCCTAAGACACTAAATTTTTTCTATTTTAATTGGGGGTTTTAGATATTTAAAATTTTAATGTTTTATTTTCATTTTCTTATGGTTATATATATATATATAAACCATAATGTTTGAACATAATTTACATTTTATTCAAGTATGTGACTTTTCTATCCTATATAATATAAACTGTATGACTAAAATTAATGAAACATTAAACAGTGCTTAAACATATAACTAATAGTCCAAAATATATATAATTTCTTAAAAAATATATGTGAAAAATTAATTATAAGCTTTTTAATCCACCTACTAGAAACTTAAAAATGATTCATGTATGTGAATTTTCTGGCCCATAAAATATAAACTGTACGACCGATATAAATAAAATTTTAAATAGTCTTTAAACATATAACTAATAGTCCAAAATAAAAATAACTTCTTAAAAAATCAATATTAAAAATAATTTAAATGATTTCTAATCCACCTACTTGAAACATAAAAATGTTTCAAGTACATGACTTTGTTGACCAATATAATATAAACTATAAGACCAATATGAATGAAATTTTAAACATTTCTTATAAATATAACTAATATTCCAAAATAAAAATAACATCTTAAAAAAAATCTGTGAAAATTTATTTATAAGTTTTCGAATCCACTTACTTGAAACTGAAAAATATTTCAAGTATGTGACATCGCTTGAAAATATAATATAAATGATAAGACCGATGTGAATGAAATGTTTAACATTTCATAAACATATAATTAGTAGTCCAGAATACAAATAATTTCTTAAAAAATGTTGGTGAGAATTTATTTATAAGTTTTCTAATCCACCAACATGAAACTTAAAAATGTTTCATGTACATGACTTTTCTAGCCTATATAATATAAACTACAAGACCGATATGAATGAAAATTTAAAAATTTCTTTAACATATAACTTGTAGTGGAATTTTTAATTTTTATTTATATGGGTCCTATAGTTTATATTTTATAGGCTTTAAAATTAAAGTATGTTTCTTAGGATCCTCCTTGACATTCATTCTTTCCACTCTCAATTCTAAGTTACATTTCTTACCGTCCTTATTATTTATTTATTTTATTTATGAAACTCATTATTTTAAACAATTTTTTAGATAATAAGGCTATATTATAAATATTATTTACATTGTCTTTATACTGTAGGTGTTTTTAATCTTTTATAGTCGTTTACTTGATATTTACTAATTATTTGTTGGTTTCATGTAGTCGACTTTGAAAGTTGTCAAATATAAATTGTGCCTAAAATATAAATGAACAATAAAATTCTCGTTAAACATATAATAAGAGATAATAGTAATAATAGTAATCTGATTTCAGTAGATATAAAACATGTATAATCAAAGTCTATGTTTGTGGAGAGGAGATTCTATTCAACATGGCGGTCTGCGAATATGACGTCTGCATCGAGTGCATAATGGAGTCTGGTAACCTAGAGAAGGTTGACCCCCAGGAACTAGAACGTCGACTGGTGCATCCTCTATTTGTGTTTCTATAGTAGGATCTATCAACTGCATCTCGTACTACCCGCTGGATCCTTCTCCCACTATGATGGTAGAAGGACCGTCCACCATCGCAGTGGGAAACCAAGCATGCGATGCAGTTATATCGCAAGACAAATATGGATCTGGAATCCAAGGTTGTGGTGGATCCCATGGATATGAAGGATATAGAACCCAATATAAAGAGAACTACGGATATCCTATTAGGAAATATGCATCCCATGCCACTTGAGGCACATTCGGAATCAGATGATCCTAGACTACTAGAGGCTCGACCACTGCCTGTGGAACAGGTGAGGCCTCACGTGCAGTGCGAATCTATATTTATCACCGTGGTTGTGGCTCCTCAGCACAAGAAATAGCAGTAGGACGTTCCTCTAGGGCAGGAACCTCCACTCTTTAAGCCTGACATGTGATGATGCTCCAGGAAAGTGCATGAAAATATGCCCTCACCTCCAACGTTGTGGCATGGACGACTGCTTAGCTAAAACCCCCTCCTCCTATTAATCAATCATGTGAACAAGCTATACTTTGTGACTTCCATGTAACTAGATTAAAATTGAATTAAAAAATAGTTCAATAAACAAACTAATGGATGTTTATTGACTCACCATCATCTGCATCTCTATTTTAGATTGGGTAAGATACAGTATATACTTCAGTCTATACCATGGCACATACTCAACCTACACTGAAAGAGAGAATCAATTCATAGGAATGACCTGAATACGATACTCTTTACATATGTTCCATCAGTCAATAAATTTGGCATGTACTCGGGACCAGTCAGTATCCTTCCTCCCAGTCAGCTTCATCCCAATAAGCCAGTTTTTCTGTCTTGATGGAAATTGAATCGGCTGAGTACGAAAAAACTGGAGCATTAATTTATCAGGCTCATGCCACTAAATAATATGGAAGTGAATGAGGGGTACTACAACCATAGAATCTTCAAGACCAACAGTGTAGTATGCTGGCAACTGGTCTGTAATACTTTAGTATGGATGCCATGAAATCTGAAATGAAAAGTGATTTTTTCAAAAAATCACCTAACTAAAAACCAAAATTGATGTTGTCATTAAGAATGTTATATAGTGATAGATTGAATATACAGACCTGATCTGGTAAGATACATTACAACTGTAGCTGATATGTTCCCAAATGTTGTCTCCGAACCACATCAAAATTGTGTCGCTAACACCACCTGTAAAATTCATCAATGGTTGTGATAAATAATGAGAAATTATACTCAATAACTAATGTAGAATTAGAAAACAATAGAAATGACTGATCATAGCAGTGTCCACACGGAGCATCATGCAGCACCTCCATTGCGACCGGTGGACCAGCAAGGTCAGGGCAGAATGCTGGCATGCGCTCCCATACCCACATCTGAATAAAGATTCCACATCACCCAAGATCTGTGCAGTCCCTGTGGGATAGCATGAATAATTCTCTATACGTGTATTCCAAGAAGGCTGATTCCCACATATATTTATAATCCCGATCAAAGTCACCTAGTAGGGGAAGATAAATCTTGTGCCTGTGCATCCCTGAGTGATCAGTACACATGATCCCACCAATAATTCGTAATATATATGCATGGGTGTAACGCATGACAGTCTGCTCGTCATCATCATCCTGAATATGTAGAAACTGTCACTCTAACCAATACATCGATATGGACACTTCATCTATATCCCTACGGTCAGACAAAATATCAAGTCCTAACATGTGCTGAGCATGGTCTGGCCAAGCTGCACGAGTTAGCCCAATAATTGTTCTTCCCTAGATAGGAAGACTGAGAAGCATTGCCACATCCTTGAGGTTGATGGTCATCTCTCCCTCAGCCAGGTATAATGTGTGTGTCTCTGTTCTCCACCTCTCAACGAGGGTATCATGTAGCTAATGATCTATAAATGTGAAATCAGGCATGGCAAGCCATAGAAACCAACACAACGCAAGTATGGTCTAATAGCATGTGGAGGCTCCTTGTGATGAAAATGGTGTGCTCAATGAACCTTGATCAATTGATCTAGATGACCCTCAAACACGGCCTGTGAAATATGGGTAGGTTATTGAGTGATTATTATGGTTTCATCCATCTGCAAATAAACCAAATAAAATGAGTTGTAATTGTAAAATTTAAATAAAACATCATTGTTAGAATAATGTAACTTCTTGTAGAATAAAAGACATGACATGTTTATTCACATTTTTTTATGAATTTATATTTTCCAAAAGAAATATAATTCTCTATTTATTTTGGTTTTGAAAGGAATAAAGATAACAAGAGGAAGGAAGAGAAAAAAATATATAGAAAATATTATGTTGTGAAATAATTTTATTAATGAAAATATCTTTGTAATAATTTTATTATGGTTTTGGAAACATTTTTCTTGGTTAAGTTTTATGCTTTGGGGTTTTGGGGTTTAAAAAACCATGAAAAAAAAGAGATAACAATATTTAATTTACAATATCGGTTACGTGTTCTGCTTTTGGATATATGAAATAAATTCTATTATCAAAGATTTAATTCATGGAATACAGAGAAAGTTATTTCTTGAAACAAATAATATTTCTATGAAATATGTTATATTATCTAAAATATTGGGTCTTGAATTTGGTTCAGACATATTTTGGAGGAGCTTTATGATTAACTAATTATGGATTGGATTAAGATAAACCATGTAAATTACTAATGATGTTTTAAATTTTTATCTAATTATATGTATTGAAGAACTTATGATAACCATTTTTATTCTCTTATTTCATTATAAACTATTTTATTAAAATATCACACATAATTTTACCAAAAACCATGTAAAAGAGAAGATGTTTTTGGGTTGGGGTTTAGGTTTGAGGGTTTATGGTTTCCAATTTTGATATTTAGGTTTAGGAAATATGTTTATGGGTTATGTTTTATGCATTTGTGTTTTGGGGTTTAGAGAACTGAGAAAAATAGAAGAGATAACAACGTTTACTTTACAATATGGGTTATGTATTCTACTTTTTGAGTTATGAAATAAATTCTATTATATAATATTTTTTTAAGGAATATTGAGAAAGTTATTTACTGAAAGTACGAATTTTTTTATGAAATAAGTTCTATTATCTAAAATATTGGGTCTTGAATTTGGTTAAGACAAATTTTGGAGGAGCTTTATCATTAACTAATATGATAATGTCTCAATGAAGATAGATAAAAAAATAAGAGATAACAACATTTACCTTACAATATAAGAATATCAGAATGAATACAATACATCATTATTGATGAGACATTGAACTCGACCCAACAACGTTTGGGCATAGTCTCCATTTATGACCTTATTTATGACATATCGGGCATCGCAAGCCCTACCCTTGTTCTTTAGGCGATTTGATCTCATTACGCATCCTACTGTCCATCGGTCTCCCATGAGTACATAACTGATTCATGTCAGGTATCACTATCGGCTGTCCTTGGGGAATTGGGAAATAACAATACTCCACAAAAGGTGTCCATGGGGTAGCATAACAGTTCGCAATGGAATCCATCTGGTACAATGTATCAACATATGCTTCCCATGATATGTTCACAGAGGCACATGCTGCGATGGCATGTGTGCATGAAACCATAAGGTGTAAAATATTCCACATTTACATTGCCTTGGTTCCAATAATACCACAATTTTTTCACTGATGCATTCTGTGATGGGGTCTGAATGCTCTTGAAATTCAAATTGGGAGTCTTCTCATTGAAAAAGGAAGACGTGATAACCATAAACTTCTTCAATATTCTTTTCAATCTCTCATTGAAAGTTTCTTTCGTACCATAGCCCCTTCTGTATTCCGTCTGATGCTAGTTTTTTTCTATCAAAATAATACTTCAGGCATCGATTTAATGTCTCATGAACTAGTAAGGTTATCGGTAGATTTCGAAGCTCTTTAAAGACATCATTTATACAATCCACAATGTTTGTCATCATGTGTTCGTACCTCTTCCCTCGTCATATGCAAATGTCCATTTCTCTTTTTGAATCTGCATCATATAATCATAAGCTTCTTGATAAGACTAATGGATTTGTTCAAAAATTTATTCAAATCATCATTGGTCTGAATCATATTCTACACAGAATAGATGATATTTCACATAAATTGATTTTATCTTTATGTAGAAAAAGTAAACATTAACGAACACAATACGTACGATGCCTCGTGATTCCCTTCTTCATCGGTTCATTGTGGAATTTATTTTTGCACATTACGAGAAATGTGTCTATTTTAGAACCGATGATGCACATTTGGGTATCTCTATTTATTAGGATCCACACTGATTCCCTCATTAATTTCCCAATGGAAATTAGATAGAAAAAACAAACACCCCGAATATTGGTGAAATGGTTACTGATAAATGCCAGAAACAATCTCCATGATTCATATTTTTCTTTCTGTACAATGGAAAAGGAATGTGGAAGAGGTGAATAGTTTCCATCTTGGGTTTCCTCAATCGACAATACGCCCTTGTATTTTCCATAAAGAAATGTTCCGTCAATATGAATAAATTGTTCACTAAAATAAAATGAAGAGTTACCAAGAAAGAATTCCCCAAACAACTAATGAAATTGAACATGAGATGGATCAAGTCGGTTATCATGAGACACATTTTGGTTAGTATCGAGATGGAGTAAAACTTGGTTATGATGCCTTATTATATCTAGAAATAGCGGTAATAACCGATATGTGTTGTCCCAATCACCATAGACCTTCACAGTTGCCTTTTGTTTTTTCATCGATGCCTTATTATAAGAAATCTTACAATAGAATTTATGTCGAATCGTGTCTTGCACAAGGGCTATTGGAACATCTTAACATGTCCTAATCATCTCAACAACAATAGATGATACAAATTCTGTATCCAATGAGGTATGATCTTGTGTCAGGCTTGGTTGAACGCTAGTATGAGCTGCCTTAATCCACTAGATTCTCCAACCTCCAAATGTAATGTCTCGAATCTCACTCAAGAGAAATATATAATCATCCCCATAATTCTCACATTTTATGTCATATTTACTATTTCAAGATTCATGAACTATATAGTTGCAGTGCCTCTCAATATGAAATCTCTTAAGAATTATTTTCGTGGCATATTTACGTGAAAAATTCCTTCCAATATATAAGATTGTGTACAACTCACTAAACCTTTCTAGTACAACTCTGGGGAACTCAGTTGCTGGTGTGAAAACATTATTTTCAAATTCAGGAACACATGTCATTACTTCTGAAAATGATGAACGAAGTGTTGGATGATTTATTGTATGTTTAGGTTGATGTACATCTAATGCATTTCTCGAAGCCTCCTTCCTAACTTCATTTGATCCCTCCACATCAGCACTATTTTCACCATCTGATCTATCATTAAGAAACTCCTCATTCGAAGTCAAATTGACATGTATATCCATGATATCATGTAGGTTGTCCTCTTCCAATGCATAATTTGGAATAGGCACAATTTCTTGGGGTGGACTGTCTTCAACCACTCTTGTAATTCTACATCTTCATACAACTGGACATTGTTGTTGTAAAGTTGCATCATCAAATTATAACTCCATAATGGTACCATATGACCATTGAGAACATAAATTAATTCCTTAGACCCACTGTGCATCAGAAACAAATAGACAATCTAGATGCCACATTGTTGAAGGTAATTGAAAATGGCTATAACTTATAGACTTGATCTCTTGATCGGGTCCCAAATTTAAAGAACCACAAATTCTCTCTTAAATTTCACTTACGGTTACACAGTTAACTTTACTAACCACCGTTATTAGTAGTGTATTATAAGAAGCTCCTTGGTGAGTTTGAATAATCCCCCCCATAGCAATACACATAGGAAAACATGACTCACTACATCAAAAATGTTACTTGTATCCGAATTATGATACTATTACAAATATTAATATTTAATTATTATTAACTAATCATATGTATTCATTTTTAATCCTAATTTATCATTAATTAATCTATAAATAATCATTACTAATAGCATTTATTATTTATAGACTATATATAACTATCTAAACTTCTTAATACATAACATCTTTAATTACAAATAATAATTGTTTTAACTAATCTCCCATTCTTTAATAACTAGTTAATCAATATTAAGTTATTCTTTAATTATTTATTCTATAATCCTTAATCATATTGTATTAATTAGTTATTTATAATTAACATATCATATGTATTTCTTTGTAATCCTATGTTATCATTAAATAGTCTTTAATTAGTCATTACTAATAATAAGTATTATTTCTAAACTATATATAACTAATTAAACTACTTAAACAGATTTAATTGCTAATAATAACATTCAATAATTAATGCTTTTGTCCTTATTTTATTCTATAACTTCATAATTATCATTTTATCATTGATAAATATACTAATTCAACTTCTTATTTCATGGATATTTTAGTAGTTTATAAAGAAAATATGAATCATCTTAAGCATATCCCCCAAAAGTATCAAACCAGGAGTACAGAAAGGCCAATTTTCATGTACCAGGATACCCCAGGTGAAGCCCAAAACTCCTTGTTGGAGTCTTCACTCCTAGGTACATCTATGCCAGAGCCACATCCACTTGTTTGTTTCCGGACAGGGATTTGATAGCTTAGAAAGCCACATAATTATTATGCATCCAAAACATCACAATACTTAATCCAAAGTTAATCATATGTTAATCTATACATAATATATACTACAAATAATAATTATTTCAAACAATTTATAACTAATTATAGAACCTAATAGACTAAATATAATGAACTACTAAAACTACTTAAAAATGAAATATTTAATACTAAAACGAATTAAATTCAATTAATAAAAAAATTAAATTAAATTAATAAAAATACCTCTAAATGATGATTCCCAGAAACCCGCATAGAAAATGGATTTTTTAGAGAGAGACAGAGAGAATTTAGGAGACATGAAGGAAGGAATTGATTGAGGAGAAGGGGACTTCCCTTTTATTGGGAGTTGAGGTGAAGGTGGCATCCCCCGCCACCATTGCAATGTCATCGATCCAGGCCATAGCCGGAATGGGGGAGCAAAGGCAGCATCTTCAATGCTGCTTTTTCTCAACAAAACTAAGGCGTCATCAGTGATGCCACCTTTGTAGCGTATTTTTTAAAAAAAAAATATACCTACGCTGTAATTTGTTTTTTACAAAAATTTATAAATAAACTAGATACAGGGAGAAAGAAAAAATTAAATAAATAAATTAGTATAAAATAAAATAAAATAATAACTATAATAAAAAATAAAATAATTAAACTAAATAAATATCACATTTATTAATTAAAATTTAATTAAAAATCAATTAATTTAATTATTTAAATAATTATTAAATAATAATAAAGATAAATTTATTTAACTATAATTATAATTTATAAACTCAATTAATAACTTTAATATTATTATTAAAATAAATAATTAATTAATTAAATTAATAAAATAATAACTTTTGATTTTAAAATAATAATATTAAAAATAATCATTTATAATGATATTAAAATATTAACATTATTAATGTTAATTAAAAAAATAATTAATAATAATAATTTATATAATATTACATCTAAAAATCTATTTTAATCATACTCTATCATTTTCCATTTGCAGATACACGAGGGAGCTCAAATCAAATCTAGATTCATTCTCAACTAACTGATATTCCAGACAGTTATGAGGGCTTTTCCATGATGACTTGCAAGTGATATTATTTTGTGATGGGTACAACATGTGCAGTGACATGTTCTAATATCCCGATGAGTTGGTGGAGGGCGTGGTTGACATACAGAGGATGATAGATGACTTAAAATTCACGGAAATAGTGGAAGGAGATATCATTCAATAGATTCACAACATTTATCATTGGGTGACTTTCTCACAAACACTTGTAGAGAAGCAACTAGACTTTCAAGGAGTTCCAGGGGGAAGAACTAGGAAACATAGTAGCAAAATGAGAGGTAGAATATTTTTCCTTTATTTTTAAATTTATTTAAATTTTCATTGAATTTTTTCAATTCATAATATAAACAATATCATAGGATAATTACTTTTAGTTCGGGGGAACTTCTTTTCTACTGGTAGTCCATAATTCACCTTTTCACCTTTTTAATTCAATGTTTTCATAATCTATCAGTGAGATCAATTCCAAATTCACTCAATTTCTTTGTTCCCACTATACTAAATTTTGAACATTGTGATCAATCAGTGAGATAGATCATGGATGAAATATCTTTAAGCTTTAATTTCCTAAATATAACAAAAGAACATTTGGTGACTTTCTTTCTATTGATTCTTTTTCAATTAAATAGTTGAAGTTGAATCATTTTTTTAGTGGAGAACATCAAGATTGATCAATTTGTGTGATTTATATCCTTTTTAGGGAGATAAATAATTCATTTTCAATTATTATTTTTGCATTCATTTTTGTGAAAAGGATCCCTTTTAAACTAGTAAGATATATTTACCCTGGGCATATCTTCTTGATTTTACATCCTAATGAATTTATACTCTCTATTTCTCATTGTTTCCATATTATATACTGTTTCATCATATATTTTAAACAAAAATATTAAAATTCATTGTGTTCCATTACTTCATATATCAAAATATATAAACTAATTAAAATAAATTAAAAAGAATGTTTACCCCACTCCTGATAATAGTGGGGTTTGTTTTGAAAAACATGTTCACCCAATCTCAAATATGCCTTCCATGTGGGTTCGACTCTACTTATCACTGTAAAATAGTAAGTATGAAATAAAAAATAATTAATCTTGGAAACATGTTCATTTATATATAGGTCACCCTTGAAAAACCTATTCATTTAAAAAATATTTCTTGAACCATATTTTAGAAGATTCGATCCCAGAAAACCACATTTCCTAATGCTGACTCCTTCCATGTGATTTTTGAGCCCAAAAGTTTTAAAAACTCTACGAAAATATGCCACAGTTAACATTGTATCCATCATGTATTGTAATATATCCTACCTTTAAAACTCCATAATGAACCTATTGTTGATTAAAAATGAAAACTAGACACCATTTACATCCATGAAGGTCGTTGGATCCAACAATCCAACCCCTTGGTGTTTGTTTGTAATATATAACTAAATTAAATAAAAATACCATCCTTTAACAATAACCTTATAACCTTATGTGTAACGCCCCGACCCCAGTTACCCAGAGTCGGTGCATTATTGTGTAACATTGGCATGATCACAAAAGATCATGTATCGAAGGACCGATTAGTTTAGTATCCTTGGAAACAATAGATACATTCATAAGTCTTACATTACATCACAATGTAAAACAAAACTACAACATCTTCTCTTCATATCCACTTATATTATCCCTGAAGGTCATTCATAATATACTTCTTCACATCCTGGAAAAATTAAAACATTGAAAGGGGTGAGCTCAGATGCTCAGTAAGGATAACAATATAGCGGAAGCTTGGGTAAATAAACATTAACATTAAAGGCAATGTATAACCAAAACATAAGCCTTTTAAACTTGAACTTTATCATAATATGGCAAAAGTAAAATGAAATAATTCCATTTACTTACTCACATGGATATTCTACTAGTCGAATAATCACATGAAATATCAATAACCACTTTCATATTGATGGAATGCATAATGCCAGACTATCATAACCACGTAGCCAAGGCCTCGTGCCAAGTCTACAAAAATATTTTATCAAGGCCTTGTGCCAAGACACTAGTTTGTCTCATGAGACCTACTGATGCATCGAGGAGCTATAGCGGGCTCCACCCGTCACTTATTAAGTCCAATGCATTCCTCATATGAACAGGTTTAAACATATCATAAACCATAACATAATTGTATCACATATATCATGCATAAAGGAAACATAAGATTTCCACACTTCAATCACAAGATATCAAGACAACACATTGATATAATAAAAACTTTATCAAAACCATTTTCAATACCAAAATAAAAGAAAAGTAAAACATGATATTTATTTTTCTTTTAAAAAAATTTGTGGCTTATATAGGAAGCCGAAACTCAAATAATAGTCATTGCGGCGGAGAAGTCGTTGTCGCCATATACGTAAGAAAAAAACATTCCTTTTGTCGTTTAGTAAAAACTCTTCGTATAAAAAGATTCATTTTGAAGAAAAGTAAAAGTCAAAGGGGTTTATACACCATATAAATGAAATTTGTGTATAAAACAAAATATTCCTCAATGAATGGAGATTGAGACGAAGTCCCTTAAAAAGATAATTTTAAAACAAAATATATCTATTATTTGTATTCACTATAATTACACATAAATAAATTACAAATAAGAGATATGACATAATAATATCATAACATAATTTGAATGTAGGAGATTAACCCAAAGAATAGAAATTGGGTTAAGAAGTTCCCTTACCTCGTGTCCGACTTGACTCGACCGCTCTTTAACCTCCGGAATAATAAACTAGAGTTAATCTATACTTTCTTAAGAACCTTTTTCAATTTCATTATCCCTTTTATATCCCTTATTACAATGTTACAAAAATTATGTAGTCTTTTAAGTTAATAACAGTCGTTTTGTCGATCTTTGGTACTTGAGTCAACAATAAACTTCTTATAATTACAATTTGTTCATGTGGTAAAATATCCATTATATCCCGAATTATATTCATGATTTAGATATCATATATATCATATATATCCATTATATACATTCATTCATAATATTACGTAACATTTAGAGGTAAGAAATGAAATGCACCATTCATGGAGACGGTAAGCCGTACGTACGCATGAACGCTACGTTCATTTCTATTTCATATTTAATGAAATTAAGTTATAATTATATAAAGGTATACTATAATTCCAGTATAATATAATGTATAATACCATTTACTCCATCCTTTATACATCCCACATATGGCATTAACGATTCAAATCACTTTGAGGGGGCTGTAGTCCGCACTTCCTCAAATGAAAATATCGCGTTTACCCATAATGGAAACAAGAATGGTATGCCATAAATGAAAAATAAAGAACCTTAAGTAAAACATAAACATATTATATATCATATATAAATATAGTGACATCTTAATGGCCACCTTTGAAGGTTTTATATGAGTGTTGAACAATCATCGTTTCGTGAGACAGAAATTCGTTATCCACAGAAACAGTATGTTCTTCAACCATTAGATGTAGGTGTGTGTAATTGTAGAACTAATAATTCTTATAAAAACATCCTAGTATATTGATGATACTGGTTTTGTTACAAAAGAAATTAATAAAAAGAGTTTAGGGGGTTGGATAAGCAAAATAAAACAAAATAACATAAGATAAAACATTACCTTAAAATTGGGTAACTCTTTTGATTTGAGCCAAAGGCTTCCTTGGGAAGACTTCTGCTCAAAGTGAGGCTTCTAGGAGTAAGGTAGGGAAGTTGGGAGAGTATTTGGGCCAAGGTATGCCGAGACAAAAGGCTTTGAAAGTGTGAGTAAGGTGGTAGTGGTGGGGGCATTTTATAAGTGGAGAGGAGGGGCACTCTTGGAAAGTAATGAAATGTTACTTTATTATATAATGAGTTTCGGATTTTAAATGTCCCACACTTATATAATACGAGGATAAGGTGATAAGGGTTCAAAATAGACTCATCAAATAGGTTTTTGACAAGTGTAAGCCTTGAATTTTACATTATCTTTTCATTTTATTTAAATCGTTAATTAATGAGATAATCGCTGCATCATCATGGTGTCATAAATAATTTAATTTATTTAATATCTAAAAATTATAAAAAATTATCATGATGTAGGAAATCGATTTAGCTTTCTTATGAATCTTTATAGTCAAAAATATTACTTTTATAACCTCATTTAAAAATTGTTTTAGTAAAACAACTTATGTTTGTGGCATTTTTATTTTAACATTAAATAAAAGTTATTTATGTCATTTTCCAACCAAAGTGGCTCCATGGGGTCCCCATGTTGACCCATGGATTGTCTTGGTCGGCCATGACACATCCAATAGGGGTAGGACAAGTTTAAAGGTATTTTCATATTTTTATAATATCATTTTTACCTTAAATATCACTAATTACCTTTAATCACGATTAATTAAACTTAAAAGTTACTATTCACCAAAAAATTATTTTAATCACATTGAACCACATTTTACTTCCTAATGAAAACCATTAATGTAAGATTTTTTAAAATAAAATCACAGAAGTGGTAATGTTTCATTTAAATGAAAAATCAGTTTTTTAACTACCACATAATGGTTTCACTATTCATCAAAAATTGACGTTTTTCAGAACAATGCCAAAATTTCACCCTAAGCTATAATTGATATTCCAAATT
Organism: Viscum album; assembly: GCA_963277665.1. Lineage (NCBI taxonomy): Eukaryota > Viridiplantae > Streptophyta > Magnoliopsida > Santalales > Viscaceae > Viscum > Viscum album. The sequence continues at coordinate 1,663,005,592 of OY728123.1, read as the reverse complement.
AAAAAATGATGTCTATTTTACAAAATTACAAACATATAAGTTGCATTAATTAATTTAATAATTAATTCTCGTTGTCACAACAAACAGCGTGTTTTTAAGAAACAATATATATCAAAAGATTGGCAACTGTTTATGTCTAATTTCAAAGTGAAATTAATTATAATGAACACCATTGGATAAAATGGTAAAAATATATTATAATTATACTTTATAAACACTCAATAGTATAATTTATCTCTATAAATTATTTTGATTAAAAAAGTTGTTTTTAAGTATTTTTCACTATTCATAAAAAATTGGAAGTTCTCAGAAAAATACCAAAAATTCAACATAGGCTAATTTCGATATTACGAATCCAAAACTGAAGTCCATTTTGAAATGTAAAATATATATATAATTTCAAAAGGTGGTTATTACTATTCATAACTACTACTTTTATTAGTCGCGGTGTGTTAGAATATTGAACTTGAGTACAATGCAAGCTATTGCATTATTGAAAGAGAAGCCTATCGTGGAAGCTCGGGGTGTTACATTCTCCCCTCCTTAAATAAATTGCATCCTCGCAATTTGAAATTTATCTTTGAAAATAAAAGGTTGAAAATACAAAATACCTTTGTGGAAAACCCACATCGGAAATAGGGTTAATAAGATTATAACATTAAAAGAAAGAAAGAGGAGTACAAAGGTCACCCGAGATAGCCCATACTAAGATTCTATGAAAATATGGATATGGAAGAAAAACAAACCAGCAAGGTCTGATTGAGAGTTGTAGAAAACAGGATTAGGAGAAAGTTAACAATAACAAAATCACAAACTTGTGATTGGTTAAATGATCATTGAATCCCCAGTTGGAAAAGTTAATCAGCAATGTTTTTGTTTTAAGTTTCCTTTTATAAAGTTGAGGAATTTATTTTGGAGATTTACTACGAACGTAAGGGAGTATACATACTTGTCATGTAGACATTCATTCTTTAATAAAGTTTTACCACAAACCCATCTTTCACTCTAAAAGGTAATAGAACTCAAAAATATTCTATTTATCCTAATTTTATAAGGTTCCAAATATTAACACATACCATTTAGATTAGTAAAACTATTTTGTAATAACCAGGAACTTCCTTTAGGCTAGTAGTATGTAATAAAGTCCTGTCGCACTATGGTTGTGGGTTTGATTCATGCAGCTTTGTCCGACGCGACGGGTTATGCCCCACCCTGCAGGTTGTCCTTTTCCTAAAACTATAGTATTATAATATTCCAAAAATAATCTACAGAAATGTTTTAACCTTAAACAATACTATCCAATGTTCAACTTAATCCATTCCAACCTTTATAGTTATCCAAAATACCTCTGTCCAGACTTTCTCTAAAAGGTCTCTAAATTCCAAAATCAATTGTATCATCAGATTCTTCAGACAAGGTAAAGTTTCTCTTATTTTCACATACAAAAATATGATTACCTTAATCATATTAAAACCTTAATGAAATCAACATGTACTGCAGTACAATCCTTATATATATATCACATTATTCTAATAACTAGAATATAATCCATGAGTCCAAAAGCACCAATACATTAATTCTTCCACTTCAACTGTAGTCACAGCATAAGATTGGCCTTGATCCCTTGGCCTTTTTGGAGGTAAGTTTCCCTGACGCTTAGGACATTCATTTGCATAGTGCACCATTTCCCTACAATTGTAGCATTCAACATTGATAGCCTCTTTCTTTCCCTTGCAATCACGAACCTGGTGACCTTTTTCTCCACATTTATAACAAACTCCCATTCCTTTCAGGCAAGCATCGGGGTGATTCTTCCCACAATTATCACATAATGGAAAATCCTTCTTTCCCTTTTTCCCTTTATCCGTCTCTTGTTCCACCATTCTCTTCTTCTCTTTCTTTACTTTATTGTCATAAGACTTAGAGAATTCCTTTTCTATCTTGATAGCACACGCGACTATATCTTCGTACATTGAGAAAGATTGTGATACTAAAGCTCGATGGAGAAATGGTTTTAACCCATCAAAGAAACGATCAATATTACTTCTTGGGTTATGTATATAATCTGCAGCATGCCTCGCTAACCTTGTAATGTTAGCCTCATACTTTGCGACATTCTCATCCTCCTTCTGCCTCAGACTCAGAAATTGCCTTTCCATATCTGGTCGATGGTCATGTGGAAAGTATTTTTCTAAGAAAATTTCCTTAAACTCCCTCCATTCCATACTTGATACTTATTCATCTTCCATTGTGTTTTGAATCAGTGACCACCATTGATCGGCATCTCCAGTGAGGCGGTAGACTGCCATGACAACCTTCTCCCTTTCGCTACTCCCCAAGGCGTGGAATATTTTCTCTAAGGAGTTTATCCATTGCTCAGATACAAATGGATTTGTACCCCCATTAAATGTTGGAGGTTGTTGCTTCATGAAGCGGTCTAACATTGATCCTCCACGTTGCAGATCAAGGTTCTCCATACGAGTAAAGTTATTATTCATAACCTGAGTGAGTTGTAGCAGTATGGTAATAAGTTGATCAGCACCAGTTGTATCTCCAGCTCCATAATAATTATCTTGAGCAGGAGGGAAATCCCTACACTGAGTGCCTGCATTGATACGGTTTCCATTCCTTCCACTAGGTGCCATTTCTAAACAATGGCATAAACTAGATTAGTTTATGAATCAAAATACATAATTCCATAATTATAAAATACTAAACATTAATTGAACTATTTATGGATATAATCCATAATCATAAAAATGTTTTCTTTGAGGAAGTATATACTCATAACCCTTCATAGTGGTTTGTAAAGAAAACGAGAATTATCCTAAGCATATCCCCCGGGATTGCCGTAACCAAGAGTGCAGCAAGGCCCATTGTCGTGCACCAGTTCCCGTTCGAGTCTAGCTCAAAGCGGTGTTTTCGGGTTTTACCCCTAGGTACATCTGTGCCAGAGCTGCCTCTACCTGCTCATTTCCAGACAGGGATGTATTGCTCAGAAAACTCACAAAATCTCTATAATACCAAAATTCTAGGAAGTTCTTCTAAACTAATCCCCAAAGTCTATCTTCGGGCTATGTGCTCTAATCAGAGTTTATCAAAATCTAGCTTCCAAGGTTAGTACTAAACTGCCTCTGATACCAACTGTAACACCCCGACCCCAGTTACCCAGAGTTGGTGCATTATTGCGTAGCATTGGCATGATCACAAAAGATCAAGTCTCGAAAGACCGATTAGTTTAGTAGCCTTGGAAACACTAGATACATTCATAAGTCTTACATTAAATCATAAAGTAAAACAAAACTACAACATATTCTCTTCATATCCCATTATTATCCCTACTGGTCATTCATAATATACTTCTTCACATCCTGGAAAAATTAAAACATTGAAAGGGGTGAGCTCAGATGCTCAGTAAAGATAACAATATAGTGGAAGCTATCATAAATAAACATTAACATTAAAGGAAATGTATAACCAAAACATAAGCCTTTTAAACATGATCTTTAGAATAATATGGCAAAAGTAAAATGAAATAATTCCATTTACTTAATCACATGGATATTCTACGAGTCGAACAATAACATGAAATATCAATAACCACTTTCATATTGATGGAATGCATAATGCCAGACTATCATAACCACGTAGCCAAGGCCTCGTGCCAAGTCTAAAATAAGATTTTGTCAAGGCCTCGTGCCAAGACACTAGTTTGTCTCATGAGACCTACCGATGCATCGAGAAGCTATAGAGGGCTCCACCCATTACTTATTAAGTCCAATGCATTCCTCATATGAACAGGTTTAAACATATCAAAAACCATAACATAATTGTATCAAATAAAACATTCATAAAGGAAACATAAGATTTCCACACTTCAATCACAAGATATCAATACAACACATTGATATAATAAAAACATTATCAAAACCATTTTCAATACCAAAATAAAAGAAAAGTAAAACATGATATTTATTTTTCTTTTAAAAAAAGTTATGGCTTATTGAGGAAGCCGAAACTCAAATAATAGTCACGGCGGCGGAGAAGTCATTGTCGCCGCATACGTAAGAAAAAAACATTCCTTTTGTTGTTTAGTAAAAATTCTTCGTATAAAAATATTCCTTTTGAATAAAAGTAAAATTCAATGGGGTTTATACACCGTATAAATGAAATTTGTGTATAAAACAAAATATGCCTCAATGAATGGAGATTGAGACGAAGTCCCTTAAAAAGATAATTTTTAAACAAAATATATCTATTATTTGTATTCACTATAATTACACATAAAGAAATTACAAATATGAGATAGGACATAAAAATATCATGACATAATTTGAAAGTAGGAGATTAACCCAAAGAATAGAAATTGGGTTAAGAAGTTCCCTTACCTCGTGTCCGACTTGACTCGACCGCTCTTTAACCTCCTGAATAATAAACTAGAGTTAATCTCTACTTGATTAAGAACCTTTTTCAAGTTAATTATCACTTTTATATCACTTATTACAATGTTACAAAAATTATTTGTCATTTAAGTTAATAACGGTCGTTTTGTCGATCTTTGGTACTTGAGTCAACAATAAACTTCATATAATTACAATTTGTTCATGTGGTAAAATATCCATTATATCCAGAATTATATTCATGATTTAGATATCATATATATCATATATAACGAGTATATACATTCATTCATAATATTACGTAACATTTAGAGGTAAGAAATGAAATGCACCGTTCATGGAGACGGTAAGTCGTACGTACACATAAACGCTACTTTCATTTCTATTTCATATTTAATGGAATTAAATTATAATTATATAAAAGTATAATATAATTCCAGTATAATATAATGTATAATACGGTTTACTACATCCTTTATACATCCCACATATGGCATTAACGATTCAAATCACTTTGAGGGGGCGGTAGTCCGCACTTCCTCAAATGAAAATATCGCGTTTACCCATAATGGAAACAAGAAAGGTATGCCATAAATGAAAAATACAGAACCTTAAGTAAAACATAAACATATTATATATCATATATAAATATAGTGACATCTTAATGGCCACCTTTGAAGGTGTTATATGAGTTTTGAACAATCATCGTTTCGTGAGGTAGAAATCTGTCATCCACAGAAACAGTATGTTCTTTAACCATTAGATGTAGGTGTTTGTAATTATAGCTCGAATACTTCTTAGAAAAACATCATAGTATATTGAGGATACTGTTTTTGTTTCAAAATAAATGAATAAAAAGAGTTTAGGGGGTTGGATAAGCAAAATAAATCAAAATAACATAAGAGAAGACATTACCTTAAAATCGGGTAACTCTTTTGATTTGAGCCAAAGGCTTACTTGGGAAGCATTATGCCCAAAGTGAGGCTTCTAGGAGTAAGATAGGGATGTTTGGAGAGTATTTGGGCAGAGTTTGGCTGAGCCAAAACGCTTTGAAAGTGTGAGTAAGGAGGTAGTGGTGGGGGCCTTTTATAAGTGGAGAGGAGGGGCACTCTTGGAAAGTAATGAAATGTTACTTTATTATATAATGAGTTTCGGATTTTAAAGGTCCCACACTTATATAATTCTAGGATAAGGTGATAAGGGTTCGAAATATACTCATCCAATAGGTCTTTGACAAGTGTAAGCCTTGTATTTTACATTATCTTTTCATTTTATTTAAATCGTTAATTAATGAAGAAATCACTGCATCATCATGGTGTCATATATAATTTAATTTATTTAATATCTAAAAATTATAAAAAAAGAATCATGATGTAGGAAATCGTTTTATCTTTCTAATGAATATTTATAGTAAAACATATGACTTTTATAACCCCATTTAAAAATTGTTTTAGTAAAACAACTTATGTTTGTGGCATTTTTATTTTAACTTTAAATAAAAGTTATTTATGTCATTTTCCTACCAAAGTGGCTCCATGGGGTCCCCAAGTTGACCCATGGATTTTCATGGTCATAAATGACACATCCAATAGGGGTAGTACAAGTGTAAAGGTATTTTCATATTTTTATAATATCATTTTTACCTTAAATATCACTAATTACCTTTAATCATGATTAATTAAACTTAAAAGTTACTATTCACCAAAAAATTATTTTAATCCCATTGAACCACATTTTACTTCCTAATGACAACCATGAATGTCATATTTTTTAAAATAAAATCACAGAAGTGGTAATGTTTCATTTAAATGAAAAATCGGTTTTTTAACTACCACTTAGTGGTTTCACTATTCATCAAAAATTGAAGTTTTTCAGAACAATGTCAAAATTTCACCCTAAGCTATAATTGATATTCTGAATTCAAAAATGATGTCTATTTTACAAAATTCAAAACATATAAGTTTCATTAATTAATTTTGTAATTAATTCCCACTGTCACAACAAATAGCGTGTTTTTAAGAAACAATATATATCAAGAGATTGACAATTGTTTATGTCTAATTTCAAAGTGAAATTAATTATAATGAACACCATTGGATAAAATGGTAAAAATATATTCTAATTATACTTTATAACCACTCAATTGTATAATTTATCTCTATAAATTATTTTGATTAAAAAAGTTGTTTTTAAGTATTTTTCACTATTCATAAAAAATTGGAAGTTCTCAGAAAAATACCAAAAATTCAACATAGGCTAATTTCGATATTACGAATCCAAAAATGAAGTCCATTTTGAAATGTAAAATATATATATAATTTCAAAAGGTTGTTATTACTATTTATAACTACTACTTTTATTGGTCGCGGTGTGTTAGAATCTCGAACTTGCGTACAATGCAAGCTATTGCATTATTGAAAGAGAAGCGAATCGTGGAAGCTCGGGGTGTTACATTATAGGCATGAAAAAACTCATCCATCACTCTAAGTCTATTATATCATAGCTTAGGGTAGAAAACATGAGTGGGAAAATATAAGTTCATCTTCTATATGACACTAACCAGTCCTATAACCAATTCTTCAAATCAATCAATAATTTAATTTCACTTATTGAATTTCACTTATCCCCCCCCCCCATAGACCATAAACTAAATAAACATGTTTTCGGGAATAGTGTTCAAAATAAAATCTCCCTTTACTATATCCCCCTCATAAACCATCATCACTTCTATTAATATATTAAAACATTTAATTCAAACAAGGAGAGGGGAAAAATTCTAACCTCCTCATGCACTGGTAGGTGGTTGAACATTGATTTTCAACTAACATTTATAAAATATTTCTTCCTCCAAATTCTTAGTCAGAATGTCAGCCACATAGTCAGTAGTTCCAAAATTTTCCCTTGTAATCACATCTTGTTTCAAAATTTCTATGATGAAGTGATATCTGATCTCAATATGTTTGGTATTAGAGTACTGAACCGAGTTCTTCCTAAGACTGGTCGGGCTCTTTTTGTCAAAGTTAATAACCGTTGGTTGTTTCACCTCATCCCGAATATCATTCATTTATTTACTCATTATTAATATTTTAGTGCAAGCATTTGTAGTTGAAATATACTTTTTGTTAGTAGTACTGAGAGAATTTCATTCTTGTTTCTTGTTCAACCAGCCTACACATTTGATTCCAATGAAGAAATCACGCCCACTTGTGGGATTTCAATCCAACACATATCTTGTCCAATTATTATCAGAAAAAGATAATAATTTTTTATCTCTTCATATTGTAGTGTATAATCTAAAATTTTGTGTACCATTAATATACCTGAGGATTCATTTAACTACTCTCAAATACTCTTCCTTTAGATTACCTTGAATGCTATCCACTATTCATTTTTCAAATATGATATTTGGATGTGTTTCAGTCCTATATAATACACCTCTAAATATTATGCAATATATGTTGGGATCCATAGATTTCTAATCCTCGTGCTTCTTATGTTTGGTCCCAACCGCAATCAGAGTAGAAATCTGTTTAGAGAAATTCATGATGAATTTATTTAGAAGCTCTATGGAATATTTTACCTATGAAATGAAGGTGTAATACATATTTTTAATCACCTTATACCCATGAAGTATGTGAGTTCACAAATAATGGACATTTAAAATTCTTATTTCAAGTGATCATAAAATTCTTCACTGATCCCTACCAACTTCAATCGTGAATAATGTCATCCACATACACGAAAACCATAAATTGATTTTTTTGGGAATAATTCAAATAGAGATTATGGTCAATCCATCCTCTTTTAAACTCTTGATTCTTGAGATAAGTGTCGAGTTCGGAATACCAAGAATTTGGTGCCTGCTTTAAACCTTAGTGAGTCTTGTTTAATCTGAAAACCATTGTTTCATCATTTTCAATTTGAAATACCGCTGGTAGTTCAATGTATACTTCTTAGAAAGGATCTCCATTAAAGAATTAGGTTTTTATATCCTTATGTAAAACATTGTCCTATATTTTAATTTAAATGGGAAATAATAGACTCATCGACTCTATTCTAGCTACTAGTGAAAATTGTTCTTCAACATCAAGGCCTTCAATCTACGAATAGCCTTTAGAGATTATGCATACCTTGTTTTTTATCAAAATTCCATGCTTGTGGAATTTTTTTTCACACTACCATCTCAATAACATAAATATTGTAAATATTTTAATCCCAAATATCCTTTTTAGTGCCATTCGGCATGGTCGAAGCAACAGTTGTTCAACTGCGCGACTGCTTGCAGGTAACTGTGTGAGGATGACATGCCTAGGAAATGGTCAGCACACCGGTTAAACCATGTGGTTTCAAATGTTTGAAATAAATAAAAATTTTATGAAAATAAAAATAGCTAAATTTGTAAAGCATTAGAAAATTATTATTATTATTATTATTATATGTGGGAAATGATATTATTATTATTATTAAATTTGTTATCAATATTATTGTTAATAAATTGTTATTACTATTATTATCAATTAAAAGGAAATGAATATTATTATTATTATTATCAATTTTTAATAATATTATTAATATCATTAAAAAAAATTATTAATATAATTATTGAAAATTTGTTATTGATATCTTAATTATTTAAAATCAAATGCATGAGATTATTTTTATTAATATATTTTTAATTATTATTATTATTGTTGTTATTATTATTATTATTTTAACTATTTCAAAAAAAGAGTAAACCTAGGGTAATCACCCCCATTCCCTACTCCTATGTGAGGCACGATCCCCCCCCCCCCCCCCCGTTGAGGTCACGCTATGGCCAGCCCCCTCATCCTCCCCCTATTCTCTTATGTGATGCAACCCCATCTTGGACCAGTGGTCCACCCAGAACCAACTGCCCTACTTCCATCACATGACCCATTCCTAACGTCTCCGCCTATTGAACACGACCAAGTCCGTCGACACCTTCCCCCTACCTGGTTGGCGCTGCTCCGGCTACCCCACCAATGCCCTGCATTCCTCTTACACATGCATCATCCCCTTCGTAGACCCTTCTACCTCATCGTTGGGGTTTTTGTTCTTCTTTATTTGGGGTTTTGGTTTTCCATTAGGTAGAGTTTTGTTTTTAGGGTTTAATCATAGATAATATTTTGGTTGATCTCTTTTTTAGGGTCTGATTTGGTTCTCTTGCAGAGAAATTGGTATGCGATTGATGATTTCCCATCAATTTTGGGGTTTTTTTGACATCGAGGTAGGTGATTCCGTATCTTGGCATTTATTGATAATTTAATTTTTTTTCAATCTTATTTTAACATGCTCTATGCTCTATTTGGGTAGTGTGAATTGTGTTTTTGATATTTTTAGTATGTCTATGTGGTTGAAATGAAATTGATTAAAGAAAATGGTTACATTCTTGAGTGTATTCAGTTGTGTTGTTATTTTAAACAGTTTTATGCTTTGTTTAGTTGGTGATAAATTTTTTTTGAAAAAAATTGCATATGTGTTTGATTATTTCATGTTCCATGTTTTATGTATTGTGGTTCGTTTTAGCTAAAAACCTAGGTCATGTACTTTTCTGTTGTCTTGTAAATTGTTCCTGATGTTGAAATATGTTTTGGGTGTATAAATGGTTAATATAGTGTGTGTATGGTATGTTTGGATTGCTTCTCTGAATGTGTAATTCCTTTTAATGCCTTTGGTGATTATTAAACACTTTTTTATTGTTGTAGTGTGTTTTGGTCATCCTTGTGTGGACTCATGTTGTCGGAATCAAACACCTACATGTATATACATAACTATTCTTGTATATATATGTATCCCCCTTGTACATTTTTCCTCATGATGCGGTGATTATGTAATTTGGATCCAAGGTTATATATATAAGTGTGAAAATATATATGTGTATAGGTGAAGTGGTCTCAGGCTTCCATCGTCAGAAGATGCTTGTCTTGAGGTATGTTTCTATACATATTTTATTTTTATTTTCAGGGATTGGTTGTCACACCATCTTATTTAATTTCCTCAATTGATTAAAAGGTCCCTAGTAAATTTTATATAGTGCATTGGACTGTTTAGTGCGGTATCGATTTACCGGTCCAACGGAAACTTTCCTTCATGTGCATAGGTAGGTAAATATATACATGTTGGTTCCCCCGTTACATGTATATTCATCAATGTAATTTAATGTAAATGTATGGGGTTAGGTTTGCCTATATGTATATATAAAAATGCATACCTAGGTGATTGGACACTGGTATATGTGTATAAGAATACAAGTAAGGATACCCTAACACATGTTCATGGGCCATGAGGATGTATGCATAAGGGCTAGGTGTCCTAGCATGTATGTGAAGGTGCATATGCTTAGTGGGGGAACATTTTCTTTTAGTTAGAAAGAACCAAGTGCCAAAGTGTATGGCTTGTTTCCACCTTGAGGTAGTTTCCCTATGCCCTGATCTTTATTTAGAATTTCCATTATTTCTTAGTGTTATTTTGAAAGTGATTTTCTAATTTTATATGAAATTCAAATGAAATATATATATATATATATAGTAATGGTTCTTAAAAAGTGTTATTTTCTAGACGTTATGAATGTGAAACGGGTATTTCCAAAGACACGTTTCCCTTCGGGTGATTCTGTTTTAAAAGGGTAATGACCTGTTTGACTTTCCAAGATTTCCAGAGTGATTCCCAAAATGGGTATTGGGTCAATATTTTTTCTGAGGAAAATTATTTCTTGTGGAGTAAGTAGGCCCATTTTTCACCATTAAAATTATTTTTGAATTTGAAAACCCCCTCTTAAGGCATGCCCCATTATTTTTGAAACATGATGTGAATGTTAAATGTATGATTTGTGCTACGTTCCTATTTAATAAGATTATGTGATGTTGTTTGACATAAAAAGGGGAATGTGCGTTAGGAGGGAGAAAAATGGTGGGAGGTTGACTGGGTTTTTGATAAAGAAAGTGTTCGGTTTATTTAAGTTATTTTAATAAAACCTCACCACCATTTGAAAAAGAGAACATTGGTAACCCCAGGTATCTAGGTGGGTGGACTAAAACTACTACGATAGTGATCCGGAGTGGTATCATCCTAGTTTCACTTTGTAAGTTTGATAATTACAATAATAAATAAACTATTATGATGATTTTGGGGACCATTGGGTTATGGTTATTTTCCCTACTAGTAGATCATGCATGATAACAGATAATCTTTATGGTTACATCTCACTGAGACATGAGGTTAAAGGGTCCCACTTATGATAGCCACCTATAGGGATTTCCCATGGTGCTCGTTTGTGACATGTTTTTTAATATGAGAGTAGTCATTACAGCAGTTTTTCATTTTTAAAAACCACAACTTAATCTAAGTTGGTTTCCTTTTATTTTGGGAATAGTAATGCAAGCTTTGACTCTATTTTGAAAACATAGTAGAACAGAAATGTTTTTCTTAAAAATGTAAACTTGTTACGTGATTTTGAAAGGTATGAAAGACATATTTTAATATGTATTATTTTCAAACTAGATTTATTGAGTTTCTTTTTAAAGGTAAATTCATAAGGCATTGTTACCCCTTAGCTTTCCTACTGTGTATCTCAGTGCGGACATCTAATTTTTAGTTTCAGGTTCTAGTTTTTGATCGCTCTTGGTGAAAGTGTGGTTATATGTTCGGTGGTGAACCATGGGGTCTCTTGGAGGTATGTTTATCTAGTTATATTTATTTTATTTTTTCCACTATTAGTGTATACCTATTTTTTCTGGTTTATTTCTATTTATCTGTCTTTTATTTTATGGTCTAAATTGTTCCCAAGTGCTTGTTTTGATGCTCGAAAATTGTTTCCAGCCTGTGGGGATCGAGAAAGCCCTTTGAGCCATGAGATAGACCGGTTGGGTGATTGGTTTAGGGTCGACCTAGGTTGGTTTGTGACAAAATGGAATGAAAGAATTCCCTTTCTGTATGGGGCATTTGGTAGATGGATATTAGGATTGTTGGGGCTTAGGATATAGGTTATGAGATAGTTCCTAATCACTACCACCCATGACGAGACCTAAGTTTCCTAGAGTAGTTTAGGTTTTCTGTAATGCCCCAACCAAGAACCCCAATGTTGGTGAATTATTTTAATACATTGTCATGATTACAAGGAATCATGTTCCGAAGGACTGATCAGGTTAGGAGTCTTGTAAAATAGATTACAAATATTAAGTTCACATTACAATTTTGAACATAAAATATGGCATAGATAATCATTTGATAATTCCATCAATCCCCCAGCATAACCCTGAATATCAATCATAGTAAACTTCATGGAATCCTTGGAAAATAAAATATAAGAAAGGGGTGAGCTTTGATGCTCAGTAAGGTTAAATAATTCAGCGGAAGCTATAAACTTTTAAAGAAAGACGTATAATAAAAACAATATCCAATTAATCATAAACATGAACACAATATAGAAAATGTAATTAAAACATTACCATATAAACATGCACATGGATCTTCTACATGTCTAATATTTACATATAATGACTAATTTCCTAGCGAGGGAATGCAGAAGTCCAGACATAGTAACTACTATGTCAAGGCCTTGTACCAAGAAATTAGTTTGTCTCATGAGACATACCGATGCATCGAGAGGTTATAGGAGGACTCGCCCATCACTTACTAAGTCTAATGCATTCCTTATATTAAAAAGGTTAAAGCATAACATAATCACTCATATTAAAACTAGTATAAAAAATGTCAATACTTTATCATTTAACCATGAATGGTATAAAAATAGAACACTCATAGTCAAACATATCATAACACATTCAATACAATATGGAATATTGTATTATAATAAATCAACCTCAGTAAATAATAATATTTAGTAAAGGATGTTGTCATAGTTTAAAATTATTAGTAAAATCATAAGATAGAAATATTCCTTTTTCGTGAAATCATTTAAAAGTCACACAATTTATAAAGGAAGTCATTTAAAAGATATTTTCGAATTAAAATGTCCCATAACACATTGAAACTTTTAAAAGGTATTAATATTTTAATACAATCATGTCCATATAAATAAATCCTTAAAATCATTTTTAAAATAAGGACATTAAATTAAATAGTTTTAGAAAAATAAATATTTAAAACATTTTAAATAATGATATAATTTAATTGACCTTTACAAAAAACAGTAAAAATATTCCTTTTGAAATATTTTTTCTAAAACATGTTCATGGATGATAAATAAGTCCCAATAAATACATACATATAAAAAATCTGATATAATAATGAGATTGCAGATTTAACCCTTACCTTAGGTCTGATACTCTCCTTATGACTCCAAAACTCCTATATAATGTATTTAAACATATTATTAACTTATATTAGAATCATAATAATATTTATTATATCATATATGATTTTTTATGACTTGATATTACCTTTTTGTTAACAATTCCAAGTTAATGCAATAGTTCAGATAATATCATTTTGCTTATTGTACGTGTTTTCACATGTTATTCTTGATAATATTACATATATCACAATTTACATACTTATAGAATGTATAATATGATTTATATATCATATATATTAACAATATAAATATATATAATAGATATATATAAAATGGAATACACCGTTCATGGAGACGGTAGGTTGTACGTATGCATGAATGATGTTTCCATTTTATTATTGGAAGTAAGTAAATGAAATATATGTACACACACACACCCATATATATATTATTTCAGTAGAAATATTATTTCATATATTTCATAATTATGAATTATATAATTTTTTATTATCACTCTTGGATGGTTAAAGTGGAGAATGAATCTCATCATGTCATGGAGACGGTAAGTCGTACGTATGCACGAGCAACAATTCCATTTCATTAATGGTTAAATGGCATGGAATTGGATGAAATATTTATTTTAAAGAAACAATATCATTCTATATTTATTATTTAAATCCATTTTATTCATTTTTATACCCATATAAATAAATTGTACATGAAAAACAATTTACACCACAACGTGGAGACAGTAATCTGTATGTACGGACGCATGGTGATGTTGTTTTTCATAGAATTGTTAAAAATAGGAATATGGTTGTCCATAATATTAAAACAAATTGAATCATATATCATATTATTGAGTTATTATTTTAGTGTGGAAACAACTTAGTAAGGTGAATTAGAAGAAGAAATGAACTTTGAAAGAAGGGATAAAATGATTACCTCTTCTTCAGGTGTGTCCAATGGATTTTCAGAAATGGACTATTTAATTTGGATTTATGCCCAAATTTTGTCCACTAAGATGAATTGAGGGATGATGGTAGGAGACTTATGAAGGTTTTGGCCGAGGCAAAGGGATTGGGAGGTGTTAATTAAAGGGAAATGGAGGTACCTTTTTATAAGAGAGATGAGGGGCACTTTAGGAAAAGCTTGAAATATTAATTTATTATAAAAATAATTTCAGATTAAAATAGATACAAATTCAGTTATTTGTATGATAATATAATTATGGGTCTAAATACTCTCAAATAATAGGTTTTAGACATGTTTAGGTCATAAAATTACCCTTATCGTTTAGATTTAACCCTTTGTAAAATAACATAACTTTTACCCAGTCATCTTGTATTTTTATACTAAATGGTTAATATCTTTACTATAAATTTACAATAGAACCTAAATTAGATAATTTATGATATTTTTATCACTATCCATGTAATTCTTCAAAACTATTTATTTTTATGATATTTTTATCATTTAATAAAATATTATTTGTTTTAAAAACTCATTTATATCAATTTTGACATTATTTAGTAATTTATTTTTCTTAAAGCTATAAAAACATGATTCCTTATAAAAAATGACTTATCTAATACATAATATTTAGATTTCATCCATATAATTCATGGATGGAATCAAAACATTCAAATTATATTTATTTTAATATTTATAATATCAATTTTTTATTCTTTTATTAATGAGGAAAATACATCATCCTTTTTGTGTTATAGATAAATATAATTATTTAATGTCTAAAAATCAAAAAAAAATATAATGATGTAGTAAATATTTTTTTCATTCTAATTAATACTTATAGTCAAATTTATCAGTCATATTACCATATATTAACATTATTTATGTAAAAGATATATGTTTATGTTATATTTTTTTACATTAAATTAATTCTTATAACTTGTCATTATCACACCAATGTTGTCCCAAAATGAAAAAAAGAATCAGGCAAAGGATGCTAACGGTCAAATATATCTCATTATATAGGATTAGGACATGTGTTAGGGTAGTTTTATATTATTATAATATTATTATTTTACCCTTATTTACACGATTTACCCTTTAACGATGGTAAATAAAAATAATTATGGAAGTTATTATTCATATTGTCTAAACATAAAAGGTAACTATTTAGAAAATTTTTAACCTCTGATTCCATATAAGGAACTAATTTTTAAAAATTCAAAACATAATGGTTATAGTAATTAATTTAAAATTAATTCTCATTGTCAAAACCGAGAAGCGGGTTTATAAGAAGTAAAAACAATCCAAATATGGACATGTGATCATGTACAATTTAAATGTTAAATTATATCCAATGACCTACATTATATTAAATGATAAAAATTTAATATAATTATACTTTAAAACCACTCAAATTTATAATTTAACAGTATAAATTATTTCGATTGAAAAATTTGTTTCCAATTAAAATTTAGTATTTTTCACTATTCATCAAAATATGAAAGTTATTAGATAAATATCAAAAAATATCCAAAATAAATTTTTTTCTTCCTTCTTCTAAAGAATAATTTCATTTCATCAAATTGAATATATAAAAGTTTCAAATATTGGACTTAAAAAGGGTTCTCCATTAAAAGGTAGAAAAACTGCATTTTTTTAAAAATACTTCATTTGTCTGAAAATTTGAATTTGTCCACACCTTTTGACTAAGAAATAAAAAATATGAATTTTAAATTTATATGTGATATATAAAATTAAAAAAGTTTTTAATAATATTTATAATTGTTTTTAAAAGTCTAGTTTGATAGGTTATGGTGTGCTTGAACTCGGTGTTGTGTACATCACATGCTACTGAATTATTTTAAAAGGAAGTGTATTGTGGAATGTTGGGGTGTTATATTATCCCCTACTTCAATAAATTTAATCCTCACAATTTAATCTAAGGATTTAAAACTAGGGGTTTGACATTTCAAAATATATTAGTTGAAATCCCACATCAAAAAAAGGATTAACAAGTCCTCTATTTTAAATTAAATGTATGTATGAAGGTTTTTGGAAATAGAAAATACTAGGGTTCCATGTAGGAAAACATGGATATGGAAAAGAAAACAAACCATCATGTTCTAATGAAGTGTAATAGATAATATTATTAGGAGAAAGTTAAAAACAATAAAGTTATAAATCTAAGATGATCTAAGGGACCATTTGATTCATAGAAAAAAAATGCATCAGGTATTTTTCTTTGAATTTATGATCCTTTTAATGGTGTATTAGAATTAATTTAATTCATAGATTATGAAAAAAAATGAAACATGCATAATTTATATGTAGAGTTTCATCCTCTAAGACAAAATCGTCTTTCTCTTGAAAAGATAAAACTCAAAAATATTCTATTTATCTAAATGATATAAGGTTATAAATATAGACATATACCATTTCAATGAAAAAAAAATTCATAATAACCAGGGACTTCTTATAGGCTACTGTTTGGAGATAAATCCTTTTTGCAGTTTGGTTGTAGGTTCGATTCACGAATCTTTGTCCAACATGACATGTTATTGCCTAACCTGTAGGATTTCCGTTTTCTAAAACTATACTATTATAATATTCCAAAAATAATCTTACGAAATGTTTTAACCTTAAAAAATAATTTCCAATGTTAAACTTAATCCATTCCATCCTTTATAGTTATCCAAAATACTCCAATCCAATCTCTGTCTAAAAGGTCTCTAAATTTAAAAAATTAATTGTAACCTCAGATTCCCCAAACAACGTAACATAGCTCTTATTGTCACATACCGAATATATGATTACCTTCATCATATTAAAACCTTAATTAAAATAAGTATTGTAGTTAAATCCTTATATATATAACATTTTTCTTATAACCAGAATATAATTATTGAATCCAAAAACAAAAATACATTAATTATTCCACTTTAATGGTAGTAAATGAATAATCTTGACCTTGATGCATTTACTTTCCCTAAGATATATTTCCTTGACACTTTGGAAAATTATTTTCATAATTTTGTATATCTTTACAATTATAACATTCCACTACTACGTTTTTTCCCTTACAATCACGAGCTTAGTGACCTTTTTCTCCACATTTTTAACAAACTCTCATTCCTTTAAGGCATGTACCATGGTGTTTCTTCCCACAATTATCACATAAGGGATAATACTTCATTACCTTTTACCCTCCTTTCATCTCTTGCTCCATAATTCTATTCTCCTATTGCATTAATTTAATGTCATAAGACTTAGAGAATTATGTTTTTGTCTTGATAGCACAAGAGACTATATCTTCGTATGATGAAACAGATTGTGAGACCAATGCCCATTAGAGGAATGATTTTATCCCATCAAATAATTGATCAGTATTACATATTGGGTTTATTATGTATTCTACAATGTGCCTTCATAACCTTGTGAGGTTAGCCTCATACTTTTCAATATTCCCATCCTCTTTTTGTCTCAAACTCAGAAACTGCCTTTCTATAGCAGCTCATTGTTCATGAGGAAAATATTTCTGTAGAAAAAGTTTATTAAACTACCTTCATTCCATATTTCCTACTTCTTCAACCTACTTTGTGTTTTTTATCGATGAAAACTATTTATCTGCATCTCCTAAAAGGTTATAGACCTACATAAAAACTTTTTCCCTCTCATTACTCTTCAAAGAAATAAATGTTTTCTCTAATGAAATTATCCAATGGTCAGCTAAAAATGATTTTTAGTCCCATTGAAAATTAATGGATGTTGTCTTATGAAGTAGTCTAACATTTATCAACTCTTTTTTGGATCAAGATACTCTATACGGGTAAGGTTATTATTCATTACCTGAGTCAGTTGTCTTACAATGGTTATAATATGTTCAGTACCAGTTGTCATCAGCTCCACTATCATTACCTTTCATTAGAGGAAAATCCATACATGTGTTATGTGCATTGATACAATTTCTTTTTTTCCATAAGGAACCATTTATAAACAATGGAATACACTAGATTAGGATATGAATTATAATTCATAATTCAAAACTAGTAAAATAATTAACATAAATTCAAAATTTTATGCATATCTAATTCATAATCATAAATATGGTTATTTTGATAACATATTTACTCATAAATCGTTCATAATGGTCTGTAAATAATATATGAATTATCATAAGCATATCCCCTGGGAGTATCATACCAGGTGAGTAGTAAGTCACATTGTCGTGTACCAGGTTACCCAGAGTCAAGACCAAAACACCTTGTCGATGTTTTCACCGCATGGTATATCTGTTCCAGAACCACATCCATATGTAGTATCTAGACAGGTATGTTCTGATTGAGACATCCATGTAATCCCTACTTTACCAAATTCTATGTGGTTCTTCTATACTTATCCTCAAAGCCTATATTAGGTTTATCAACATTAATCTGTGTTTTCTAAATCTATTTCTAAGGTTGTTGCTAAACTTCCATTGATACCAACTGTAACTCCCAGACCCCAGAAGCCGGAATATGGTGCATTATTTTAACACATTGGCATGATTACAAGGAATGAAGTCCTGAAGGACCGATCAGGTTAGCAGTCATGAAAAATAGATTACAAACATGAACTTCACATTATAATTTATAACATAAAATACAACATAGATAATACATTGATAATTCCATTATTCTTCTAGAATAAACCTACTTATCAATCATAGTACACTTCTTGGCATCTTGAGAAATTAAAACATAATAAAGGGGTGAGTTCAGATACTCAGTCTGGGTAAATAATTCAGAAGAAGCTATAAACTTTTAAGGAAAGACATATAATAAAAACAGTATCCTTTTAAAAATAAACAGGCATATAATATGGAAAAAATAAATCAAAAAATTTTATATAAACATGAACAATGATATTCTACTACTTTAATAATCACATGTAATAAATAATTTCATAATGAGTGAATGCATAATGTCAGACCTAATAAAAACTATGTCAAGGCCTTGTTCCAAAACCATTCACAAATATTCTGTCAAGGCCATGTGATAAGACACTAGTTTTCCACATGAAACCTACCGATTCATAGAGGGGCTATAGAGGGCCTCACCCTTCACTTAATAAGTCCAATGCATTCCTCATGTAAAGAGGGTGAAACATAACATAATCATTCATCTTAAAACTAGCATATGAAATGTCAGTACTTTAATCATAAACCATGAAGGGTATAAAAATAGCACATTCAAATTCAAACATATATCAACTCATTCAATATTATGTAAAAGATTGTATTATAATAAATCAACCTCAATCAATTATAATAACCAGTAATGGATGTTGACATAGTTGAAAATGATCAGTAAAACCCTTTGTGATAAATATCCCTTTTTATGAAATCTTTTAAAAGACACACAATTTAAAAAGAAATTCATTTAAAAGATATTTTTAAATAAATTTTTTCCATAAAACATTGAAAATTTTGAAAGAAATTAACATTTTAAAGCAATCTTGTTTATATAAATAAATCCTTAAAATCATTTTAAAAACATGGACATTAAATTAAAAAGATTTAGAAAAATAAATCTTTAAAACATTTAAAAAGATAATATAGTTAAAGATACCCTTCCATAAAACCATGAAATATTCGTTTTGAAAAAAAATTATAGAACATGTACATGGATGATAAATATGTCCCAATAAATACTTACACAAAAAACAATCTCAGATAATAAGAGGATTGAGGAATTAACACTTACCTTAGGTATAATACTCTCTATATAAGTCTGAAACTCATGTATCATGTTTTGGAACTTATCTATTACATATATCAGAATCATAATAATATTTATGATATCATATATGAGTATTTTATGACTCTATATTACCCATTTATTAACAATTCCATGTTAATGCAATATTTTGGGTAATATTGATTAGTTTGTTGTGCGTGTTTTGACTTATTATTCTTAATAATATTAAATCTATTTTTATTTAATTACTTTCGTAGTATATAATATAATTTATATATCATATATATTCATAATATAAATATATGAAATATATATATATTTTTAAATGGAATAGACTGTTCATGGAGACGATAGTCCGTATGTACGCATGAACGTTGTTTCCATTTTCTTAACGAAAGTATGTGAATGAAATATATGTAAAAATATATATCTATTATTTCATTGTATTTATTATGTCATATATTTCATAATTATGAATAATAATTTACTTATAATCATTCATTTAGGGTTAAATTGGAGAGTGAATCTCATCGGGTCATGGACGTGATAAGCTGTACATACGTACGAGTGACGATAACATTAATTAATGGTTAAATGGAATGTAATTGGATGAAATATGAATTTTAATGAAACAATATCATGTTATAATTATAATTTAAATCCATTATATTCATAGTTATACCCCTATAAAAAAGTGTACATGAAAAAACAATTTACACCACAAAGTGGATATGGTAAGTCGTACGTACGCACACATGGTGGTATTGTTTTTTATATGATGGGTAAAAAGAGAAATATGGTTGTCTTATAATATTAAAAAAAATCTCATCATATATCATATGATTGAGTTATTATTTTAGTATAGTAACAACTTAGTAAGGGGAAGTAGAAGAAGAAATGAACTTTGAAAGAAGGGATAAAATGATTACCTCTTCTTCAGGTGTCTCCTTTTTATTTGCACACAAGGACTCATCAAGATGGCTTTATTCCCAATTTTTTTCCTCTACGAAGATGTGAGGGAAGTTGGGATGATATTTTTTCATGTTTTTACTGAGGCAACGGGATTTGGAGGTGCTAATTAAAGAGAGAGGAGGGTTCTCTTTTATAAGAGATGTGAGGGGTACATTAAAAAATCATGAAATATTATTGTATTATAAAATTATTTTAGATAATAATAGCTCAAAATTAGTTTATTTCTAGGATAAGATGAGTATGGGTCTAAATAATCTCAGAAAAATAGGTTTTAGACATGTCATGTCATAAAATTAACTTTATCTTTTAGATTTAACCCTTTGTAAAATAAGTTAACTCTTACCATATCCTCTTGTATTTTTATACTAAATGGTTAATATCAAAACAATAAAATTAAAAGAGAACCTAAAGTGTATCATTTGTGAACTTTTTATCACCATTAATTTTATTTATCCAAACTATATATTTTTAGTATTTTTATATCATTTAATAAAATGGTATTTGTTTTAAAACCCCATTTATGTCAATTCTGACACTATTTAGTAATTGTTTTTTTGCCAAAGTCATAACAACTTTATTCTTCAAAAAAGGCATTAAATCATATTTAATATGTAAATGTCTTAAAAAATGATGGAATTTATTAAAATTTTAAAATTATATTTATTTTAATATTTATAATAACATTTGTTTTATTCTTTTATTATTAAGTAAAACACTACATCATTATTGTTTTATTAATAAATTTAATTATTTAATTACTAAAATTTATAAATAAAATACCATGATGTAGGAAATAATTTTTTATTTGAAATGAATATTTATAGTCAATTTTATCTGTCATATAACCCAATATTAAAATATTTTTAGTAAAATATACATTCTTATGTTATATATTTTCTTTTTAATTTAAATTAATTCTTATAACATGTCATTATCACACCAATTTGGTCCCAAAATGCCCCAATTTCGCCCTATGGATTCTCATGGTCGAATATATATCATATTATAGTATTTTGATATTTTTTAGGATAGTTCTATATTATAATAATATTTTTTTTACCCTTATTTACCCGATTTACCCTTTAACCATGTTAAATAAAAATAATTATTGAAGATACTGTTTATAATGCCTAAAAATAAAAGGTAAATATTTATAAATTTGTGAACTTCTGATTCCAAATATGGAATCCGTTATTCAAATTCAAAACACATAAGCTTCATAAATTAATGTAAAATTATTTCCCTTGGTCAAAACCAAAAAACATGGTTTTAAGAAATAAAGATTATCAAAAGATTGACATGTGTTTATATACAATTTAAATGTGAAATTGCATGAAATTACCTATATTATATTAAATTATAAAAATATAATATAATTAAACATTAAAACAACTCAAATGTATAATTTAACACTATAAATTATTTCAATTAAAAAAATTTGTTTTCAATTAAAATTTAGTATTTTTTACTATTCATTAAAATATGAAAGTTATCACAAAAGTAAAAAAAAATTAACCAACATAAATTTTGTATGACCCAATTCTAAAGAAGAATTTAATTTCATCTAATTGATTATATAAAAGTGTCAAATATTGGATTTAAAAAGTTTTCTCCCTTAAAAGGCAAAAAAATGCATTTTTTTAAATACTTGTTTTAACTGAAAATTTGAATTTTATCACATATTATGTATAAGAAACACAAAATATGAATGTCAAAATTTTATGGGATATATAAAATTCAAAATTTGGTTAATATTGTTCATAAAGTCTTTTTAAATCGCTAGTTTGATAGGTCATGGTGCGCTTGAACTCGGTGTTACGTACACCACATGCTATTAAATTATTAAAAAAGGAAGCATACCATAGAAGATTGGGGTGTTACATTTTGAGTCTATTGTCTTTGTTTTGGACTGAGGGATCATTATAGAGGTGACTCGGTGTCACGCTTTTACCCCATATGAAGTAGTGATCCATGTAGAGCCTAGGTTCCCGGTTCAAGGTCCTTTTGGTGTTATGTCTTACATGGGGTGTGGATCACTACCATGTCACCAGGTTGGGCATATGCACCAGTTCATCAATCTGGTTTTTTTCTGGTTGTGATTTGTATTGATTTTGGTTGTTGATAGAGTGTTTTGAGAAATGAAAGTGGTTTTTTAAATTAAATGGCACTTTCTATAATGGTTATATAATTGGTAAAAGGGTTTTTCTTTCAAATAGTTTTGGAAATTCATGAAATGAGTTTTTTAATGAGGAATTATTTTGGTTGGAATATTTTTTCGTATATTTTTATTTTTATAATAAAATGTAATGTGTGACCCTTGGTATTCTATAGGATTGTCTAAATACATGTTGGTAGGCACGCAAAGTTCACATTGAAACATATGTACAAGTGATTTGAACGGAAAAGGATGAACACTTATGCGGGGGTTCATAGGATTCCATGGGGGGGTTTGGAATTTAATGCTTGGCATGATTCCTCTAAAATGGAATTGAATAAAAAAGTGATTTTGGGACTTTGTTTTTCTTAAAAAATTTATTTTGATATTTTGAAAGTGTCATTAGAATAGGGCGTTATTGAATTTAAAAATAAATGTTTTGGATATGTTTATATTTTAATAGTTGATTATGGATGATGTTACCTTTATTAATGCTGATACGTGTTGATATTGGTTTTGGATTTGTGGTTTGCATGTTGTTCAAAATGTTTGGACTAGGAAGGTTGCTAATTATCCAGCAAGTCATGCCCAGTTCTGGTTCTTTTAGGGTGTTGCTAGTTTATCAAAGTAATTGAAATTTTTTTTGGATAGTTCTATAGTTTTGGAACTAATGTGTGTCTTTGGGTTGTTGGGAAATCTAGTGTTTGTTAATGTTAATTCCATTTTAGTTTTAATGGAGGGTATCATTTTGGATCAGTGGAGGTTGAATGACTCTTTGTCGTTAGAGTTTGGGTTGTAGTTGGTAATGGTTGGATTTTGCGAAGGTTCCTCATCTGTAAAGAAGGGTATACCAAAGGAACTTGTTTCTGAATAATATCATTCATCGATTCTAGCTCATAGTTTGTAAGTCCATTCTCCTAAGTTCCATTGGTATGGTCAGTTCAGGAATTCTAAGCTTCCTTGTTGCATCCCTCTGAAGTCTTGTTGAAGTCCGACCATTTGGATCACTAGGGAATGTTCTGAAAAAAGCATCATTTGAGAAATTATTTTTGGTTAGGGGATCTCCGTGCCTGCCTGTGAGGCATAAGATTCTCTTGCCATCAGAGCCCCAACTTTAGGTCTCGTGGTGATGCTCGCGTACAGTCCGAAGTTACTAGAGGTTTATGAAAAATTGGCTCAATTCATGTTTTATGTATTGGGATGGAAAAATCTAAGGTTTTTAACTTTTGTTTATTTTAACAGTGGAAAGTTCATCATTCCATTACAATAGGGTGATGGAATTTTTTTCCCGCCTTTTAAATAGATTTGTCTTTTCTAAATGTGGCTTTTGAAATCGTATGTTTGGTGATAAAAGTTCATGGGTTTTTGGAGGTATCAGATGGTGTTCCTAATTTGGGTTGAATTTTCTTTTGTTGGGTTTCCCTATAATTGTGGGTTTCAGACGGTGTAGGTGGTTTTTTTAATTCTGTAATTGTTTTTGTTCACCCATGTTTGGAGGGTTTCAGTTCTGGTATGGATATCCTTCGTCCTGGTGCCCTGGTATATTGGGGTTCTTCATTGTGTGTTTTAATTTTAATCCCTTGCAGTAGGATCATTTCATTCATGCCAAGAGATTTGGTTCCATTCAGAATTAGGGACTCCTTAGTTTTTGGTTGTAGTAAGGCTTATGTTGGTTGATGTGGGGAGTTGGGTTAAATTTGATAGGGAGTTCCCATGTTGGCCCCCCTAGGGTGGTGTGTTGGGTTTTTGTAGTTCCTAAGTAAACATAATTCTTAGGGTGGAGAGAACACTCTATTGTTCACTTTTTTATCTGTATCTTGGTTTCCCTTGGATCGGTCTAGTGTGAACTATGAAGAGTAAAGGTCATCCTGGGTTTCCTGGTTTTCCCCTGGTTGGATTGGGCATGGACTGGAGGTTTGGTTAACAATCGGCTTGGTGACTTTATGGGTGCAGAATGTGTCTACATTGGAGATAATTGTCACACCATGATCTCTAGAATTTAATTATTTTAATTAGTACTATCCTATTTACTGTCATTCGGCACAGTTAGAGCTCATTTATTCAACTGTATGAGTGCTTGTAAGTAATTGTGAAATGATACTAGACCAAGGCAATGGTCAGCACATGGGTTAAAGTGTGTGGTTGCTAATGTTTGAAATAAATAAATTTTTTATAAAAATAGAATTTGGTAAATGTTTAAAACATAAAAAAAATAATAAATTGTGGATAATGATAATATTATAATTATTACTAAATTTTTTATTAATATAAATGTTGATAATATCTTATTACTATTAATATTATTTAAATGGTAATGGTTATTATTATTATTATTGTTATTATTATTATGAATTGCTAATAATATTATTATTATAATTTGAAATTTTTATTAATATAATTATTAATAAATTATTATTGATATCTTTATTATTTAAAATAAAATGTATGAGATTATTATTATTAGTATATTTTTATTTATTATTATTATTATTTCAATATTATTATTATTTTAAGAATTTGAAAAAAAGAACAAGCATGGGGGGGCATCACCCCCTTTCCCTGCCCATGAGCAAGGTGTGACCAGCCCCCCCCCCCCCCCCCCCCCATGAGGTAATGCTCTAGCCAGCACCCACGACCTCCCCAAACGCTCTTGTGCAATGCAGCCTGATCCCAGACTGGTGCTCCGCCATGCACTAGATACACTACCTCCATTGCATGACTTGCATCTTGTGTCTACACCCTCTCGCGCACTACCTAGTTCATCAGCACCTTCCCCATCTCTGGTCGGCACCGCCCCGGCTTCCCAACTAGTGCCCTGCTTTCCTCCCACATGCACAACACCCCTTTAGTATTCCCTTCTCCCTCTTCACCGGGATTTGGTCCTTGTTTATTTGGGTTTTGGTTTTCCAGTATGTGGCGTTTTAATTTTAGGGTTCAATCCTTGATCATTTTTTGTTTGATATTTTTTTAGGGTTCAATTTGTTTCCCTTGTGGTGCAATTGGTATGTGATTAATGATTTTACATCAATTTTGGGTTTTTTACCATTGTGGGTAGGTGATTCAATTCCTTAGCATTTATTGATAATTTAATTTGTTTTTCGAACTAAATTTAACATGTTCTATGATATTTTTGGTTAGTTCAAATTCTGTTTTCAAATTTTTTGTATGTCCATGTGGTTAGAATACAATTTATTAATAGAAATGGTAACATTCATGAGTGAATTATATTATTTTGTTTTTTTAAAAGAGTTCTATGCTTTCTTTAGAATGTGTGAATTTAGTTTTTGAAAAAAAATATAACTGTTTGATTATTTTATGTGCCTTATTTTATGTATTGGAGTTTGTTTTAGGTGAAAACTTATGTCATGTTATTGGTTGGTGTTTTAAAATTTTTTCATGATATTGAAATATGTTTTCGGTGTATAAATAGTGATTTTAGTGTTTGTATAGTATGATTGGATGGCTTGTGTGAATGTGGGATACTTTTTGAAGCCTCTAGTTATTATTAGACTCTTTTCTACTATTGAAGTGTGTTTTGGCCATTGCGGTGTGTACTCAAGTTGTCAGCAGTGAAGACCTACATGTATATATATAGGTTAGCATGTATATATAGGTATCCTCTTTGTACATGTTCCATCATGAAGTGAGGAATATGTAATTTAGATCAAAGGGTACATATATGTGTGTGAAAATGTATATGCACGTAGGTGAAGAAATATTGAGATTCAATCATAAAAAGATTTGTGTCTATAGGTATGTCTTGCTACATAGTTTATTCTTATATTCATTGCTTGGTTGTCGCACCATCTAATTTATGTGCCTTCATAGTTTGAAAGGACCCTGGTTAATTTTGTATAGTTATTTGGACTTTTTGGTGTAGTTTTGAGTCACTGGACCAAGGGATACTCTCCCTCATGTGCATAGGTAAGTAAATATATACATGTAGGTTCCCCAGTTACGTTTATATTCATCCATGGCATTGAATTTACAAGTATGGGGTTAGGTGTTCTAATGTGTATATATAAAAATTCACACACATGTGACTAGATCCTGGTATTAGCTTATAATCATACCTGTAGGGATCCCCTTTCACATGTTCATGGGCTATGAAAATGTATGCATAGGGTTTAGATATCCATGAATGTATGAAAAGGTGCATATTATTAGTGGGGGAGAATCATCTTTTAGTTAAAAAGTTCCAAGAGCTTAAGTGGATGGATAATTTCCACCTTGAGGGAGGTTCCCTAGGACCTGGTATTTATTTAGAATTTCCATTATTTCTTAGTGTTCTTTTGAATGTGTGTTTTCTACTTTTATATGAAATGAATATTCTATATACATATATATATATATATATGTATATAAAAATGGTTGTGGTTCCTGAATTTTTTTCTAGATTTTTTTAATGTGAAACAGGTATTTCCAAAGACATGTGGCCTTTTGGAAGATTTTGTTTAAAAAGGGTAATGACATGTTCGATTTTCAAAGAGTTCTGGTGTGATTCCCGAAAAGGGGTTTTGGGTGAACAGATTTTATAAAGAAAAGTATTTCTTGTGGAGTAATGAGGCCTCTTGGTCACCTTTAAAATTGATTTTTGAATTTGTAAACTCTCATCTTAAGTAATTTCCATTGTTTTATAAACATGATGTGAATATTAAATGTGTGATTTGTTATATGTGCCTAATTAAGAGGCTTATGCAATGTTGTGTGACATAAAAAGGGGAATATGATTAAGGAGGGAGAATAGTGGTGAGAGGTTTAATGTGTTTTGGCTAAAGAAATTGATATGTCATTTTCATAAAACCTCACAAACATTTGAAATAGAGAACATTGGTAACCCCGGGTATCTAGGTGGGTAGGCTAGAACTTGTGCGCTAGTGATCCAGTGTGGTATTGTATCTATTTAATTTAACAATTTTTATGCTTACACCACTAACTAATCTATGAAGATGTTGTTTAGGACCACAAGGTTTTGGGCGTATTCCCTAGTAGTGGCTTGAGCATTAGAATAGATAATTGTTATGTTTACCTTTCACCAAGACAGAAGGTTCTGGGTTCACACTTGTGCTAGTTCCTATAGTGATTTCCCATGGTGTTCGTTTGTAACATGTTGATTTTTATGTGAGTTTTCATTTACGTTGATTCTCACCTGATGTCTCATTTTTACAAACCATAACTTAATCTAAAATGGTTCCATTTTATTTTAGGGATGCTAATGCATGCTTGGATTTAATTTTGAAAATGTAGTGAAATAGAATTTTTTTTCATAAACCTGTAAACCTGTTACATGATTTTGAAAAGAATGAAAAACATTATTTTAGTATATATTATTTTTAAACTAGCATGATTTAGTTTTTTATTAAAGCTAGGGGCACAGGGAGTTATTACCCCTTGGCTTTTCTACTGAGCATCTCAGAGTTCGTGCCTACTTTTCAGTTTCATCTTCTAGTCTTGTATCACTCTTGGAGAAAGCATGGTTCTATGTTCAATAGTGACCCATGTGGTTACTTAGAGGTATATCTAGATGGTTATCTTTATTTTATTTTTCCACTATTAGTGTTTACCTATTTTTATGGTTTATTTATGTTTATCTATCTTTTATTGTCTAGGATAAATCATTCCCAATGGACTGTTTTAAATCTTAGAAATATTTTCTAGCCCACGGAGATTTGGAACGCTCTACGGGCCAAGCCATAGACCGGCTCTGGTGATTATTTCAGGGTCGACCCGATTTAGTTCATGACAATATTTAAAGATCCAAATTGATCCAATCAGAGTGTGATTTTTTAGGTCTCATAACCTAATCCCATTTCTGGTTCATGTCAATATGATCCATTTGTTCATTCATGGCCTTAAACCATGATTCATCCTTCACTTCTTATTTTAGTGAGGTTGGTTCCACAATTTATAGGATGACAGAATGTCATTCATTCCTCATTCCCCATATCTATGTTGGTTTTTTCCAATCCCAAATAATGTTGGATTGATCAATCTATGCTCATTTATTTCTCTTATGAAGTTTTGATGATGTTTCTTCAGTAATAGTTTCCTCGTATGATTCTTCAGATGAATCATCCTTTTTTGCGAGCCCTAGATATTTGACAAGCCTTCCATTGTTTTTTGTATTTTGATCTGTCCCTTTTACACTTTCTTTTTCATATTAAATCATATAAACAAATGAGATCTTCAAGATATTTATTTTTTATCCTCAATGATCTTGACAGCACAACTTTCCAAAAATATTTCTAATCAAATTATTATAACATCTTTAGGATTTACTTTTCACTTAATATCTAATGAATATTCACTCATTTATAGAATTACTATACTTTCCTTTATTGAGTTCTTTATTTCGGATGAAACATGTACTTCCAAAAATTTAATCATAATGATAGGGACTAAATACATACCATATATCATATGGTTTCATGGTTTCTCCCATGAAAATAAATGTACAATTATGAGTGTATACTACTACATGGATATCCACTTTCAAGTAATGATGAGATACACAGCTCCCAATTAGCATAGTTCTATCTATATTTTCACCTATCAATAACTTCATTCAAAAATATCATTTTGTTGAGGTGTTCTCACTGAAAATACCTCATGCTTAATCCCATGATTTTCAAGATAATTTTCAAATTCAATGGATGTGTATTCTACTCCATTATCAAATCATAGGATCTTGATTGTGTAGCCAGTCTCATTCTATGATATTTGATGATAACTCTCTATGCAATCATGGAAATGTTGTTTCCTCTAAAAATTCATTACACATTAAATTCTACTATAATATATGATAAAAATAATGAAGTGCCTCTCTCTATTTGTTCTAGCCAAACTGACAGGACAACATATTTATATGTGGAAAATATCATGAAGATTTGATGCCTTTTGGTTATTTAGACAATATAAACTCTAGATTAACATTCTTCTTATATATGAATTACATTTACATTCTCATTTGCACTTCATATATTAAATTTATGTGAAAAGTGTAAACTAAGATATTGTAACCATGCTCTATTGATTAATGTGACCAAAAATTCGATACCTTGTGTTTTTTCTTTTTCAACTATTAAGTGACAAGTCTTATCTTTACTATCAACCTGGTATAAATTCCCATATTTCCTATATTATTTCCTGAGTGAATTATATATTGTAACATCTAGACCCAGATTCCACTAAATAAAACCCCGATCTGGTGGGTGACATGACCTCAAGAACATCTCCCTGAATGCGAGAGGTTGTGGACTAGCAATGAAGGCATAGGATGTGTCCATGAGAATGTTATTCTCTGGTGTCAAAGTGTAAAATAGTGGAATAATAATAACAGCCAAATAGAGGAAGTGGTAAATTATCCATACATAATACAATATCCAAGATTGGTATATCTAACAATAATTCTATAAGTAATCTCGTATGCAATGATAATCATGTAATATATCTACAAAGTAGCCAAAATATGTATACAGTAATTACTACAACAAATGCATCAAACAACTGAAAATCCCAAAAAGAACTATCTCTAGAGTGAATCACGAGTCTCGGATTGGTCTCGTGCTCCCTGACTAAGCATGGCACCAAGTTAAGCATCATATTGTGGGCACTTTCCTTGGTCCAGAACTGCATCCATATAGTATTTTTATGTACTCAATAGTGGCCCAAATTGAGTGTGAGATACAATAACAGTAGTTCATCACCCGAGGTGTCTTTAAAAATACTATATGTAAAATAAGAGATAAATTAGGGGGCGTAATATAACAAGTATGGGAGTATTTAAAGTAAACTGAAAAGGGAAAAATGAAATGAACTAGTGACACTATATAGCCACATAAGTCTCCATATAAAACAATATTAAGCTCTTATTATAAGACAGTTATAGCGAAAAATGATGTAAACACCATTTCCATGGTGTATACACAATATATAACATTACCTGTGGTCATGTTGTATAACCTATATCACATGTCATATATGGTTGATTTGTATAACCAGAAGTGACACATTTCCCACTATCAATCCATATAATTAATCAAGTCACATTAACCATGGTTGTGTCATATAATAAGAAGATTTAGAATCCTAATGGCTAGATCCAAGGTGTATATAACCATCGTATCCAGATAAATTCCCAATATAGTCTCAATGGAAACTCTGTTAGACATGAATTTGTGTCCATGTAGAATGCCATCAGACCATGTCCATTGTGGGCCCAAACAATCTAGTTCAAAGGAGTAGCAAGGCCCAATAAATCCCATGGAATTAATATCCAAGGAACAATATCATCCATGCATCCAGAATATCTATCATTTTCTATGGTGTACCACACCCAGGGATTCTTATGGAACCATCCAACATTTAAATCAATTAACATTCAGCCATCACATTTTAGGCATCCTTCCATCTAAAATCCCAAATTCCATTCAATTACATTTCCATTTGTATACCCACTCATATAATTTATTACATTTAAACCGTTTAATTAAAATCATCAACATGAAAAAGAGGTAGGAAATAACATAAAACCTCAATTTTATTAAATTTAGTTCATTACAGACTTCCTCTAACTAGGAATGCACCACACTCACCCCATGGGTAGTATAACAAAGGGAGATATCAAAGGCACACTACGTGGGTGACCTTTTTAAAGGAAACATCCTCTAAAATGTCTCACAGAACTGGTGGTCATCCTTTAACTGTTCTATTACATCTATTTCAAGAATTCAATTAATTATATGGGTGATTCTAGAATGTATATCATACCAGCAAGACAAAACTAGTTAAATAAATCACTAAACCATATAGTAAAAGTATAAACCACCTATCATAGGTCTGTTGTAGAGTTCTCATCTAGTATCATCTATTGATTCAGCTCAGATCGAGATAAAAATGTATAATGGATGAAGAACCTAAAAATAGTTAATATTAGCTTGCACATAAATAGAACAGCTGATACCACATCAATCAAAGAAATGATCAATATGATTTTAGTACTTATAGATGTGAACCGACGGTAATGACAATGATTTTTTCTAAAGACGGATGGAGAGTCGGTGGAAAAAACTGGGAATTGGATTCTAAAGGAGCTCTCAACCTCAATCTATTGTTCAATAGAGAAAATATAAATTGGGTTTTAGGATTAAGAAAATTTTAATGTAAATTTAGCCATTATTTCTCAAAATACTATGCTATAGGGTTTGGCTACATGGTTAGACAAACCATGCACCAACTATGTGCCTTCTTTTATTCTAAGGGGGATCCCACATGTTCACTATGAACTATTTGAATGACCTTCTCAAATATGTCAATTTATTTACTACTGAAAACGATAGGTTCCCATCAAGTGCATGAGCTTCCATCTATATTGTTTCCTCAATCTTTGTGGGATACTCTTTCCCTCTACCAAGGTCTCACATGGTTTGTTATACAATTTAGACAGTCCTTCATAGATTCTATAAAACATGTGTTTTACCATATTTTTCCAAAAAATACCAGGTTTCGATCTCTAAACAAGTCACAGACACCCTCGAGACCCCCATGACCTCAATGGGTATTCACATTAGGCCATAAAGATTCATTTAAATAGAAATTAAAGAGATATTTACCTTATTAGAAAATCTTAGATCTTATAATATTCCCACTTAAGTCAATTAATCCCTGAATTACCTTCTCAAGGGTTGTCAAGATTCATCTGAGAATAACTCCAACCACTGATCATGTGTGTCATCCTCACACTCCCAACAATGGTCCTATAAACGATTGTGCTACCATAAACCTCGTACTAAAGGAACTTACCAGCCTCATAGAACCTTCGTTATCATATCAATGATATTAATATGATACTCCTCAGAGGATGCACCAACCTATTATGGAACCTCAATTGGATATAGAGATTGAGATGAGTATGAATGATAATAGAGTAGTTGAGAGACGGAGAATATGTCAGGCATAGAACTATGCCACTAAGGTAACCACAACTGATAGGTCTTTGACCCAAAACTCTCTATAATCATGAGCGACACAATATATCATGGTTAATTCTTAACATTTCTCTTAATCCATCTTTGTTGTAGCCTTGGTGACTAATATAAAAAGGACGGATCCTAAACCATGAACTCTAGAGGTTTTCTACAACATTCGGTTTAGGATTTCTCTTGGATTATGCAATATCCATCCACTTACTGAAAAATAGGACCTTCTTATAAATATCCTTTACAAGATATGGTACCAGTAAATCTACGTCACCATCCCCAAAGTATCATAGGGTTCTTCGGCGTGGACTATCATATAAATCCCTAAAAGGTTCCATCTATATAGTCTCCTATTAACTATTATTGTAAAATACCTCAACAAGGGGTATATTCCTTTCCCATTAGTCCCAAAAATCGGGGAGGCATTCTTGTAGCATATCCTAAAGCACATGTATCATATGATCTGACTGTACATCTGTCTGTGTGTGGTATGATGTACTCAAAATAACCTCAATACATAAATCCATGAGTAAACACTATCAAAAATGAGATGTAAACTAGTTATACCCATATGAAAAGATAGTATGTGGGACACCATGACGTCATAGAATCTCACACATACACAACCTCCAAATCATATTTACATTGAAGGTATCCATCATTAGAAGGAAATGTGAATCTTTTGTGAGCCTTTCAATAAAAACCCATACAATATCTCCACCTTGAGCTGACCTCAGTAAACCATTCCAAAAATCCATCACAACTTCATCCCATTTCCACTCGATAGTAGGTAACTACTATAAAATTATGACTAGTCATTGATGTTCCTCCTTTACCTACAGATAGGTGGAACACCTCATAACAAAACCAACTACCTCATGTTTCATCCATGACCACCAATTCGGGTGATATGTGTCATTATGCATGTTGGTGGTGTCATGATGCACTTCCCAAATAGAGGTATGAAACACCCACATCATCTCCTCATGCATGTTCATTGGAACTGAAACATGCATATGGATACAACAGATCCCATCCTCAATAACCTTCCAATAAGGAGATGGTTCCTCCTCTTTGATGATCTCACATACGACTAAGCCCAGAGAATATGATAGATACATTATCCTCACTCTATCCATAAGAGTAGAGGTCACAAATGAGGATGAAAGAAAAGGCTTCCCCTGAGTTTCTTTCACCTCAATGTGAATATCAGAAGGAAAATTCAAAATCTTCCACTAGCTACTGTCGTCTTGAACAACCTATATATGAGCCCTCGTACTCAGTGCATTAGCAAATGTATTTCCCTTCCCAAGTGAATAGTTTCATTAAAAGTTAAAGTATTATAGGTAATCTACCCACCTTCACTGCTTTATATTTAGATCATGCTAAATAAATATGCCCTTAAATATAATTTTTTCTGTTTACACCTTAAAACACTCCCAGTAAATCATGTCTCCAAACTTGCAAAGCATGAACAACTATATAAAACTAATGATTATGTGTCTTGTAATTCCTCTCATGTGGCCTCAGCTCTTGTGACCCATATTATATGACTCTATCTCTATTCATCATAATTACTATAATCCCAATACCCTTTGTGTTATAATAAAGAGTGTATCTCCTACCATGCTATAGTGGAATCGGTGAAGTCAATTACCTGTTCAGCTCTTAAATGGTTATCTCATAGGTATCTGACAATAAAAACTTCACACCGTTATTTTTAAATCTCATAAGAGGAACTACTATGTTTGAGAATTATTTTATGATGAGATTATAGTAACCATCTGATCCAAAAAAATCCTTTTATCAATGATTTTCTTGGGATCCTCCCATGAAACTATATATATAACCATATCAGGGTCAACTGATACACCTTTCTCTGAGATAATATAAACCAGGAAGTGAATCTTAACCATCCAAAGTGGAATTTAATGAGCATATAATATAAATAGTTACCTCTCATTGTATCCAAAACAATATTAAGATGTTGATCATGTTGGTATAGATTGAGAGAATATACCAACATACCATCCACAAAAACCACCCCAAGTGAATCTAGATAATGATGAAAAATAGGTTCATCAGCACCATAAAAACCACTAGTCTTTTCATGAAACTGAAAAACATTACCAAATACTTGTATAGATTATACCTTTTATAAGAAAAATTGTAAGGTACGAATACAGGTCAACCAGAAACCTGATTGTATCCAGATATGAAATAAATTTTTAAGAACACTAAAGCTCCTAAAAGATAGTCAGAAAGATCATTTTTCCATGGAAAAGGATATTAGTTATTAACCACAAACTGGTTTAATTTTTTGCAATCCACATAAACCCTAAGGGTATCATCCATCTTTTGAAAAAAAGGACTGGTGAACCCCATAGAGATGTACTAGGTATTATAATCTTGTTTTCATCAAAGTCCTATAACTGCCTCTTGAGCTCTTTTAACTCCATAATTTTCATCTTATATGTAGGAATGGATATAATTTATTCTCCTAGAACTATCTTCATAGAGAATATCACCTCTCTCATAGGAGGAAAACTAGATAATTAATTTTTGAGAATGTCTCTAAAATGATCAACCACTAGATGGAAATATTTTTTATGTTACCCTAATAATCAAAATATAAACATGAAATATAGGATATCATTTAGCCTATCCCATAATTTTTTGGTCTAGATCAGCTCACCTAGACATCCAATTCACCATTATGAGTATAAACCCCACCCTCGAGTTATTTTATTTTCACACTTAATTGATAGTAGTAAATTTATGCTCGATAAGTTACTAGGTAGTCTGCCTTGAGTACAACATGAAACCCAACTGTAACGTCCCGACCCCAGTTACCCAAAGTCGTTGCATTATTACATAACAATGGCATGATTACAAGGAAATCATGTCTCGAAAGACCTATCAGTTTAGTATTATTGGAAACAAGATTCATACATATGATCCACTTTACTGCTTGAAGAGAAATACAAAAATAATATATTTCATTAGAAGCATTCAAGCCTCATATATTATGCCTGAAGGTTAATCATAACTAAATTCTTCATATCCTGGGAAAAATAAAACATTGAAAGGGGTGAGCTCAAACGCTCAGTAAGGGTAAGTAGTATAGCAGAAAATGACATAAATATTAAGCATGGTAAATAATTGAAACCACATGCCTTTACAAATAATAAACATTAATAATTTTATTGAAATAATAAGAGATGAGTAAATAATGCCATAATAAAACATAATCATGGGTATTCTACTAGTCAAATAACCACATGAACCATAAATATTATTTCCATAATGAGAGAATGTATAATGTCGGACATTCTGAAACATTTTGTCAAGGCCTCGGCCAAGACGTCTAAAATGATTAAGGCCTCGGCCAAAACCATAAATCAAATTGGGAAAGGGCCTCAACCAATTCCACATCTAGTTGTCTCATGAGACCTATCGATGCATCAAGGAGCTATAGTGGTCTCCACTTGTCACTTACTAAGTCCAATACATTCCTCATATGAAAAGGCTTAAACATATCATAAGAATTCGTATTAAAACTAGAATAAAAAATGTCAATACTTAAACCATAAATCATGAATGGTATAAAAATATCACATCCACATTCAAAAATATCACAAAACCTTCAATAAAATATTGATGTTTTGTATCATAATAAATCAACTTCAAATAAACTTAAAATCCATCAAATGTTGTTGACATAGATGAAATCAAAACCCTTTTTAGAGAAACATCTCTTTCTATTTTGAAATCATTTAAGAGTCAAATAATTATAAAATAAAACATTTACATTGAAAATATTCTTATAATCTTGTAAGGGAATCTTCGACGAGTTTATAATGGTAGAAAATATCCGCACCCTCTATATATGTTAAAAAAACATTCTTACCATAATTTTTTCGAAAAGGTTAAAAAGGACCTTGTTTGGAAAATGACAGAAAGATTCCTTTATAAACTTATTATAAAATGTAAAAAAAGTTTATAAATTACATTAACCCATATTCTTTAATATAGTAAGAATGTTTTGAAATACATTTTTAAGAAACATGGATGTGGATGATAAAGAGGTCTCATTAGATAATTACGTATAAACAACCTCGGATAATGAAGAGATTGTGAAATAACCCCTTACCTTGTACTTTTCCTTGGTTTATGGTAGGTGAACCTACTGTATAATGGTAAAATAAATGTTATTGAATTATGAAATAATCATATATATTAATATGATATCATATATTATCTTTTAACATCTCTTTGTTAATAAAATCTTAGTATTATCGTCGTTTTGGGTGTTAACTTACTCATTTTCTTTTATATAAGCCGTGTTTATTATGGATAGTTTGTATAATACTCATATCCAGAATGATATTAAGTCCTTAAATATTATTTCTAATCATCCAATAAAATTTAGTCTTGAATGGATACAATGGGGAATGAATCTCATCGTGTTCGTGGAGATAGTAATCCGTACGTACGCACAAGCGACAATATCATTATTTTGATATTAAAAATATATATAATTGGATGCTATATCATATAGACAGAATAATTATCATGTTATATTTAATCTTTACATGAATTATACATCATTATTATACCCATATAAATAATAGTATGTTGAATAACGATTACACCACAACGTGGAGACGGTAGGCCGTACGTACGCACGTATGGTGACATGTCATTCAAGGGATGGATAGAATAATGAATTTTTTTGTTCCATAATTATAATAAAAGAAAAATATAAAAAAGGTACTATAGTTATTATTTTAGAATGTAAATAACAATGAACGAAGAAGTTGAAGAAGAAAGGATCTTTAAAGAGGGTGGTGAAGACGTTACCTCTTCTTCGGGTTCTTCCTTTTGATTTGATCAAAAGGGCTTCTTATTTTGACTTTATGATCAATCTAAGGCCTCTTGGATGAATTTATGGATATTGGGAGGATATTTGGGTAGGTTTTGGTCGAGCCAAATGGCTTTGAATGTGTGAATTAATGAGAAGGAAGAGTACCGTTTTATAAGAGGGGTGAGGGGCTCTTTAGGAAAAACTTAAAGTATTATTTTATAGTAAAATAATATTTGGTTTCTAATGGATAAAAAGGGTCTTATTCAAAGTATAAGGTAAATATGGTTCGAAATACTTTCAACGAATATATTTTAGATAGGTTTGGGCCATTATATTAACCTTATCTTTTAGTTTTAACTCTTGGTTAATTAGTTTAACACTTACCATGTCACTTTGTATTTTTATATTATATAGTTAATAAACATACTATATACCTACAAGAGATCCCCAAGTGGTCCATTATTGATACACCAATAATTATATAAGTCTTTGGGCCGATATTTATATTTTTAGGAATAGAAAATAAAATAATAATATAATATTTGTTTTAAAAACTCATTTATGTCAATTTTGACACTACTCAATAATTGATTTTTGTTAAAGTCTTACCAACTTTATTAATTCAAAAACAATTCATTTAAGCAATCCTAACATGTCCTTTTAACCAATAAAATTAGTGCATGTCATCAAAACTTTCATATTATATTTATTGTAATATTTATAATACCAATTATTTGATTCTTTCATTAATAAGGAAAATACTGCATCATTATTGTGTCATATATATTTTTACTTTTTCAATGTCTAAAAATTATAAATAAATTATAATTATGTAGAAAATCGTTTTATAATTCTAATGAATATTTATAACCAAAAATATAACATATATAACCCTATGTAAAAAAGTGTTTTTCTAGAAGATATAAGCTTATGTCATTTTTGTATTTACTTTAACTTAATTAAAATAAAGTGTCCCTATCACCTACAAGTGGCTCCATGGGGTCCCAAAATCGACTCAAAGATTCCCATTGTCAGACATGTAATCAAAAATAAGGTTATGACACGTTTTAGGGTAATTTATTGTTATTATAATATTATTATATTTACCCTTATTTACCGGATTTACCCTTTAACCATGGTAAATAAAATATTTACCGAAGTAATTATTCAAAATGTCTAAAAATAAAAGTTACCTATTTACAAAATTTAGACATCCTGAATCCAAATATGGAATCCATTTTTCCAAATTCAAAACACAGAAGTGGATGAAATTAATTTAAAATTAATTCCCTCTGTTAAAACAAAAAATGTGTTTTTAAGATATAATAACTATCAAAATATTGACACTTCTTTATGTCCGGTTTAATTGTGAAATTATGTCCAATGACCAACATTGTATTTAATGGTAAATATATATTCTAAATATACGTTAAAACCATTCAAATTAATAATTTTCACTATTAATTATTTTGATTTAAAAAGTTGTTTTTAATTAAAATTTAGTAATTTACAGTATTCATCAAAATATAAAAGTTATCCAAAAAGTACCAAAACTTCACGCTTGGATAATTTCGATATTACGAATCCCAAAATGAAGTCCATTTTAAAAGATAAAATGTATAAAATTTCAAAATGTGGGTATTACTATTCATAATGGCTACTTTGATTGATCGTGGTGTGTTAGAATCTCGAAGTTGCGTACAATGCAAGCTATTGCTTTACTCAAAGGGAAACGTATCGTGGAAGCATGGGGTGTTACACCAATCATATTGAAGGAAAAATGATTCCAAATGATGTGAAACCCACCAATATCAAGGGGTCACTCACTGCACTTATGTACATCCTCTATTATAATCCCCAATAGAGTTTCATTCATCATAAATCCCCCATTAAACTGAATCACGAGCCTTAGGATCACCACAACGATTATAGATATTAAACTATAAATTGAACCTATGTCAAAAAGAGAAGATACAATGGTAGGTGATACTATTATTATAACTCTCACTATAGAGGGTCTAGAGGGCTTGTCCTTCAATATAGGTTGTACATAATATACCTATACTAAACTGTGACCCTATGAAACAACCAAACTACATTGAGTCAGCCCACTATTATGTATCAGTATAACTATTTTCTGGCTTCCCCGGCCATGACCACCACTACCTCAGCCTGAGATACAAGTACTACTTCAGCTCCATGCCTGATGTGACGCCATGAAACCCACTCACAAACTGGGTGTTCGAGCTGACCCCTAAAACTCACTTCTGGTGGGAAGGCCTAGAAGAAAATATACACAAGACTCATCCTAGTATAAGGTCGTAATTCTATTTTGTTGTGATCATACAAATTTTTTATAACACACTAAAAATTCTAAATGATTAACTTTTCATTCGATTACATGTATTACACACAACTCCAAGCATATAAGGGAATCTAATATCCCA
The DNA here is from genome assembly GCA_963277665.1 of Viscum album. Lineage (NCBI taxonomy): Eukaryota > Viridiplantae > Streptophyta > Magnoliopsida > Santalales > Viscaceae > Viscum > Viscum album. The sequence continues at coordinate 1,662,964,787 of OY728123.1, read as the reverse complement.
AGAATGGATAGTATATTTACTATTTTAGATTTATCTTATATATTTCATTGCATGAAAACACTATGTTATCTTACCTTAGAGACCTTTTTCGATATCTTGTGTCACATGGAAGACCGAGTTTTACTGAACCACAATATATTTTTAAAATATTATTATTTAATATAATAATATATAAACTTGATGTTAAATTAGTGCTTCGGAATATTATTAAATAAATTATTAAAATATATGTTTTAACGATATATAAAATGAATTCAACCGCTTCAAATTAATTTGAAATGAATTTAATAACCAATTGATTATAAAATAAATACTATTATAGAAAACTATTTTTATAATCACAACGTTTTTTATCCTAATAAATTTAATTAATAAAAATTAGTGAATGATATTAATTTAATATATATATTATATATTCATCAATTTTTTTGACATTTATCCAATATTTTGGATAAGTATAAGATAATAAAAATCCTGATATTTTCCATAAAAACAATATTTTTCTAAAGGCACTTTACCGTCTTTTAATAGATAAAAAAATTTAAATATATTTTTTTGGAAATTTTTTAAATTTTATATTTCAAAATAAACTTCAATTTCTAAAGAGGATTATATGTGTTGGCCTCCTCTTTATTATTCATGTTTTAATGCTCAAAAATTATTCAAATCATGTTAAAATATTTTTTGGAGTTTGTTGGTATCCTAATAAATCATGTCTGAATATTATAAAACATAATTTGATCTTGTTATATGATGTTTTATTATATTAATGATTAAGTCTAATTAATTATATGAATATTATTTCTTAATACATCTTTTCAAATATATTTCTAAGTCTGAGAAACCGTAAGTCTGCCACCAGTTCAAGATTTTGGAAAAGTCCTTGACACTATAATCTTGACACTGAAATCCCAGGCCCCATAACCTAGACACCATGACCCAAACACTGTGACCCTGACACTGTGACCCAGACACCGTGACCCTGACACCGTGATCCAGAAATTCTAATAAGTTTTAGATTTCATAATTTCTGTGATTCTGGTTCCTTACTACCATCACTGAGACACCGTTCAAGGTTTGGAAAAAGACTAGACACCATTACCTGAGACACTATGATTCTGACACCGCATCTATAATACCATTTTCTGATCTCAATGCACCTATGGCATCATGACTGTATAACCGATCAAAGGAATAGAAGAAGACACAGATTCTTGGTGACACCATTTATAAATGATACTGTTTCAAGGAAAACTATGACACCCTTCTTTAATATGTTTTTTTTATGTTCAATTTAATTTATAATGGTCACATTTGAGTCATTTAATATCACTGATATAATTAATGTTTCATTTTAGACATGTCATTTGATAGTACGAGGTATGAGGTGTAGAAATCATTCATCCTATCAGCTCCATCACATGCACCCCGATATAAAGATAGGAACACAAGACTCATAGAAAGGGGCACGAGCATTTTAAAAAGATAACTCATGAATGCAGTAAGATACGACTGAAGAATAGGTAAAGAACTCTTGATACCTAAAGGTTAAACTACCATAGATCCGAGCCTCAAACATCTTCACAGTACTAACTCAAATAAGAACATGATCTACATAGCTTACATCATAAAACTGGAAACCAGAACACCTATCTCGTGATACTCTGTTTTTTCACAAGAGGAAACAATATTTTCATGTTATTCATCCCATAAGTCCAAAGATACACATAGCAACACGCATAGAATTTTTAATCATTTCACATCATCCTTTCTCTGTTGTGTATAGTTTTTATCTTTTGAGTAGTGTGTGCATATATTTATTAAAACACACAATATCTCATGTATTAAACTAAAGGATACAATATATCATTCCTCTCATATCTTCTTACATCTATTTTTACTCATTAATAAGTGGAGAATAGGTGCTTGTGTGACCTGGTAGCTTATATCCATCAAGAATAGTGGAAGAGGTCATGTGACCTGGACAATCCTGTGTACTTCTGTTTACCACAATCTAGAGTGCGGATCAAGTTTATTAATATAAACTATTGGTGTCAGGTGATAACCAAGTGGAGTGGATTAAGCCTCATTTTGAGACTCAACATCTTTTTTATCCAATGTTTCTTTTATTTTAGTTTTTCTATGCTTTACATCCTATTTCATAAAACTAATTAGATCATTGAAAATTTGTTTATCAAGTGTTTATAACTGTGTTAAACCGGTAGTTTTATTTCAAATGTTATAGTAATATTTAGACTAATATCACATAGAACTAATATAAATTATGATAAATTAGTTGAACATTTAGGACATTTATAAATTCACTACAAAATTGACTTTGATTATATATTATAATTTGGGGATATTTTTAAGTGATATTTTTAACAGGAATTTTAATAGATACTCAATTCACCCCCCTCTTGAGTATTCTACTCTGACAAACATTTGATATAAAAGGATTTTATTCTTATTAAGGATCTATTTTTAAATTCTTTTAAATTGTGATTTTTGTTGTACTTTAAAGATCTGTAAATTTTTGTAATTTCTAAATTTCTAACTCTTTAAAATATATTTATGGATTATTTATAAAGACTAGAATGGGAAAAAACAAACATAGATCCATTAATTAATGAAACTAATTATTCCCAATGGAAAATTAAAATGAAAATGCATTTCGAAAGTATGGGTTTTAAAATTTGTTCTTCAATTTTATATGAGTATAAGATTATTGTAACTACTAGAACTACCTGGGATGACCCAATTGAGATCGCGTATAAAAATTACTGTAAATCAACGAATGCCCTATATTTTTCCTCAGAAGATGAAGATTTCAATAGAATTTCTCTATGTAAAACTGCTATGAAATTTGGGACACTATCTCTGTTTCACATGAATGTACAATTAATGTGACGGAAATGAAACATAATATTTATATTATAAAGTATGATAACTTTAAAATGAAGCATGAGGAGCCTATTTATAAAACATATCTTAGGTTCAACAAAATTTTCAGCACAATGATCTATCTTGAACAGAAGTTACATGCATATAAAAAATTATGATGATTTTCATATGCTTACTTAATAGAGGGAGATGTGCTTTTGTCTCTATTATGGAGTCATGTGACATAATCAAATTACATGTCATAGAATTCCTTGGGAAACTAATGATGTACAAAGAAGAGATCAAATTCAACAAGGGAGAGGAGGATAAACCCAAAAGAAAATCTATGACATTTAAGACCACTACCTCTAAACACAAAGAAATGGAAAAACTACAAGCTTTTGTAGAAAGATCCAGCAAGGAAAAATCATCAACCTAAAGTTATGAGGAAATTACTCAATTGGAGACAGGGTTTAAGAAATATTAGAAAAAGATAAAAATTTTCCAAAATCCTAGCATGAAAGTAATATATGATCAAAAGGGAAGGTGGAAGAATGATTGGAATAGAAATGACAAGGCTGATGAGATAGTATGTTATGAATGTAAGATAATGGGACATATAAAGGCTGACTGTATGAAGCATAATTATGAAAAGGAATATGAGGAAAATTATAGAAAGTATAAAAAGGAAATGAAAGAAACTTGGAGTTCTTCTGAGGATAGATCATGTGATACAGAGGCTTCACATGAGGAATAGGCTTATAAAGACAATATGTGTTTCTTGACAAACATGTTTGAGGTGACCTTGGAATATCTTGTACAAAATTCATATTATTCTGATGATGAAAGTGATTATAAAAATATGTTTAGTGATGAAATGGTTGAGTTTTTCAATATTATTGAAGAGACATGTATTTCTCTAAAAGATAAATACTTGTATTTAATGAAACAATATTCTCTTACCTAAACTGTTAAATATGAACTCATTGTAGAGAGAGAGAAAAAATTAAATTACTCAAAAAAACAATGAATTAAATACATTTAATGAGAAATTGAAAAAGGACCTTGAAAGGTTTACTAAAAGTAAAGATAAAATTGTACAAGTTCTATGTATAAAACATTCCCTTAAATACAATACTGGTATTGAATATCAACATGGTGAAAGAAATTTTGGAAAAACCAATTTTGTTTCTAAATCTAGAACATACATCTTTATTCATAGTTTAGGAAAACATTATCCTAGTTCAAACTATGATACATTGAATACAATTTCTAGATTTTCTAGACCAAATAAAGTTTATTTCTCAAATAAATTTCATAATAATTATAGGAAGCCTATAAAAGATATGTGGTTTTCTAAAGAACTAGTTACTAATAATACTAGACCCAAAAAAATATTGGTACCAAATTCTTTTTGTATTTTAATATTTTGTAGGAAAATTGTTTGAAGAGCTCTTGTAAAAGCTTATGGTAATTGTAAAGTGGGTGTTCAAGACTCATGATAGGAGAATATTAATGTTTCAAGAATATAATAATGATTTATGGAGGACATATCACTTTGGGAGACAATGAAAAAGGAAAAATCATTGGCCTTGGCCAAATCAGTAACATTAACTCAGTTTTAATTTCCAAAGTATCTTTTGTTGATGTACTGAAATATAATCTTCTTTGTATCTCATATCTTTGTGATGATGGATTTTATTTTATATTTGAAAATGAAACTTGTAATGTTTTAAATTCTATAAATGAATTAGTATTTTATGAACTGAGAAATGAAAATGTATATTCTTTAACATAGATTCTTTAGTTTCTCAAAATGCTTCATGTTTAAGTGTATTTCACAAAGCATATTGGATTTGGAATAGAAGGCCAGTACATTTAAATATTCACTCACTTATAAGGAAAACTAGAAAAATTTTAGCCTAAGATCTACCCAAACTAGGGTTTCCAAATGATAAGGTGTGTAATCATTGTTAAAAGGGTAAACAACACAAAATTTCTTTCAAACCAAAGAAAGATGTCTCAACTTCTCAACCTCTCGAATTGGATCACATAAAATAGTTTGGACCAATTTTCTAGTTTAAATGGTAAGAACTATGTTTATGTCCTTATAGATGACATTTCTATTTATACTTGGACCTTGTTCTTGGCTCACAAAAGTGATCCCTACTCTCATTTCACCAAGTATGCTTAAAACTACAGAAAACCTTAGTGGACTTAGAATTAAATCTCTAATTACTAACCATGGCCATGAGTTTGAAAATCAAGACCTCAAAATCCCTTTTCTCATAATATGGCTATAGTCATTGTTTTTTACCCCTAGAACACCTCAGACAAATGGAGTTTTAGAAAGAAGAAATAGGACCTTTTAAGTAATTGATAGAAACATTCTTAGTGAATATAAATTACCTATTTATTTTTGGGATGAAGTTATAAATACAACATTCTATATTATTAATAGAGTATTGATTAGACATATTCTTAAAATAACTCTATATGAGTTATGTATGAATAGAAAACCCTAAGTGAACTACTTAAAATTCATTGATTGAAAAGTACTTGTTTTTACTACAATATAAAATCTTGAAAAATATGAATCCTGGAGTGATGAAAGAATCATTCTAGGTTATTTAATATCTAGTAAATCCAATATAGTTTTTAACAAAATAACTAAATGTGTGGAGGAATATTTCCATGTCATGCTTGATGAGATATATCCACATGAGCTAGAGGCCTATCTTGATAATCATAAGGATAATTTTTCAAATCTATACATCAATCCTAAATCCTCTAACTATCCTGAAAAAGAATTTGAAAAAACTTCTAGTTTGACAAATTCTCTAGAATCATACCATAGTGAACCTAAAACTATTGAATAACCTGAAATCACTAGCCCCTATTTTTCTAAATCTCTTATAGATATTAAGAACCATACATTAGATGATGTTGTATGAGATTTATATAAATAACTAGATCTTTCCTTAGAAATCAGGTTGAACAACAAGTGTTCTTGTCACAACTGGAACCTAAAAACATCAATGATGATATTAATGATGAACTTTTGTAGATGGCTATGAAAGAATAACATAATCAATTTGAAAGGAAAAATTTTTGTAAACTTATTTATAGACCCAAAGACATTATACCATAAGCACAATGTGGTAGTTTAGAAATAAAGTGGATGAAACTGGTAACATAGATAGAAACAAGCCTCTATTGGTTTCACAAGGCTATAGTCTAGAAGAAGGAATTTACTATGAAAATACATTTTCACCATTAGCTAGACATGACGCCATTAGAATTTGTTTTTCATATGCAACACATCTTATTTTCAAAACTATATCAAATGGATGTAAAGAGTGCATTCTTAAATGGGTATATATCTGGGGATGTCTTTGTTGAACACCCCCCATCTTCACAAATACTCACATGCCAAATCATGTTTTCATATTATCAAAATATTTGTAAGGTTTAAAACAAGATCCAAGAGCATGGTATGATAGATTAAGTAGTTTTCTAATTTCAAAGGATTTAAAAAAGGTATATATGATCCACCTATTTTAATATAAAAAAATTCCACGGATGTTTTAGTAGTTCAGATTTATTTAGATGGTATTATTTTTGGATCTTCAAAAAATTCCTATTATATTGAGTTTTATAAAATGATGCAAAATTAATTTAAAATCAGTTTAATGGGTGAACTAAAAAAATTTCTTGGATTTAGATTACTTCAAGATAAAGATGGTATTATTTTAAATCAAAGAAAATATATTAAAGATCTTATAAAACTTATTTTTATAGACCATAATAAATGTAGTGATAATCTAATGAGTACTACTTGTAAGTTGGATCTCGATGATGATGGAAAATATATTGATCTAACCACTTACAGTGGAATGATTGCAAGCTTAATCTACTTAACTATTAGCCGACTAGATATTATGTTTTGTGTATGTATGTATGTTGGATTTCAAGAAAAACTTAAAGAGTATCATTTAAATGTTCTTAAAATGGTTTTCAAATACATCAAACATATACCCAATCTAGGACTGTACTATCCAAGAGGAAATTCATTTGAGTTAACTAGCTATTTTGATACTGGGTTTTGTATTTGTATGTAAGATAGAAAAAGAACCTCTAGAACATGTCACATTTTGGGCAAGTCTCTAGTGTAATGTTTTAGTAAGAACAAAAATCTATTTCATTATCTACTACAGAAACTAAATACATAGCTACTAGTAGTTGTTGTGCCCAAATTTTGTAGATGAAACACACATTACAAGACAATGGATATCAATTCAGGCATGTGCCTATAAATTGTGACAATAAAAGTGCTATTAACATTTCAAATAATTTTTTTTCACACTCTAGGACAAATCATATTGAATTAATTCAACGCTTTTTGAGAGATAATTATCAAAAGGTGAGATAACTTTAGAATTTATTGGCACTAAACATCAGCTTGCTAATATATTCACTAGACCATTAAATTCCAAAAGGATAAATTACATAATACATGTATAAGGAATGATAAATCTTATGTATAATTCTTACTATCTCAAACACACTATTTCACGACTTATTGTTTCATGTCTCACTATTTCACAGCTTACTCTTTCATAGCTTACAGTTTCATGATTTTTGGTTTCACAAGTTAATGTATCTCAGTTATTTTCTTGCACATATTGTCTCAAATGATACGATCACACCATTTAGATTCACACTATATGGATGGCATCGTGATAATCTATTCTGGTCTCACTGTAACAACCTATTCTTTTATTACAGCAAAGACTCAGTTTTTCTATTTTCTTTAATTTTATTTTCCATATCATAGTGATGATTATTTATTTGTTTTTAAACCACATTTTGGGATTTGCAACTCTTGAAATCCCTAAATGATAAAACCCAAATATCATTCAATATTTTCTTCACTCAATCTCTCTTCTATCAAAATTGAAACCCCTCTCTTTCAAACCGTAAGTCCTCTATCAGCCCTTCAACTCTCTCAAACCCACATTGAATGACAAAAATGAAGTTCTCGTCTTTATCAACTCATGTGAAGTCTAGATCTCAGAAAAAAGTGAAAAGGGGATTGGATGTAATGCCTGAAGATCTGTTGAATCTGAATCTTATTTATAGAATAATAGTATTAGAAATGGAAGTCTATCTGAAGTGGTTGAAAAAAAGTAAGTTACTAGTTTTGAAGGTATTGGAAGAGAAAGGATATGAATTGGTTCACAAAAGAGACAAGGCCAATTTATCCAAAACTTTTTTATCAGTTTTATCAGTATTTACAATTTTCATTTGATAGTGAAGATTGTTTTGTTATAAGAAGATGGATTAATGGTCAAAGGTGTACTTTTTATTCAAGTTTATGGAATGGATACCTAGGGATAGCTCGTGATGGAATGTTTGAGGACTACCAGAGAGTTCCTCCTTCTCCTAGAGATGTTTTTTTCTTTGAAGTGGCCCTAAGAAGTTTTACTAGATATACAATGAAATAAATGGAAAATTTTGATGTGTTGGATGGTGAAACAAGTTGTCTATTTATGTTTATCTTGAATATTATTAGTCCAAGGAAAGGGTATTTTTATACTCTTAAGTATCAATATGTATTCATGATACATATTATGAAAAATGGGAAAAATAATAATCTACGTATATATATTATACTTAATGTGTGTGAATTGATTAAGACTAATTTGAAGTATACCTCTTTGTTCAATTCAAGATTAATATCTGTAATGTTTTCTGTTAATGCGGTGGTTGGACTGAATAAAGAAGTAATCAAAGATTATGAGTTCTGTATATCAAAGGATACAGTGAGAAGGATGAAAATAAGCAGAAATACTTAGAAAAAGTCTTGGTTTGAGGATAGTGAATGATTGTATGAAAAGTTTATTCAGGATTAGAATCCATCAAGACATAAGAACATATATGATCCTAGTTTGGAATGAGATGAAGATTTTGATTATTCTGATGATGAAGATGAAGAGGTAGTTGATGCACCTATGGAAGGAACAATCATGGACAAAGATGATAGTGTTCTACATGTTGCACAAAATGTAGTTGAGAAGGATTTACCTCTTACTGAAAGAAGTATAGATTCAATGTAAGAACCCATTTTAGAAAAATATATGCTACTAGTGTAAAATGAAGAAGTTGTTCCTTAGGAGAACATAGAAGAACCTACTATTGAAGAAGCTGTTGATGTTGAGGAACCTTTATATTAACAAGATGACATTGAATTTATCATATCTATTGATGAAATAATGGAACATGCCTTTTACCTAGTTAGAAAGGAAATTCATGAGCCTATTAGAGATGAAAATTTAGAAACAGGTCAAGGGATTGAATCTCTTAGTCATATAAGAGATGCTCTTAAGAGGGGGAGCAGCACCAATTTCCAAAAACTGTTGAAGTTCCAAGTCTTTTTGATCAAATCATGTTGGATACTAGGTATAAGTTTCCTAGCTACATTGATGTGAATAATACCCCGAAGGCCTCAATTAAAGGAATATATCTTTCCACTGTGTTTCAATTGAAACTAGTTTCTTCTCTTGATGTAATCTCTACTAATGATCCTAAACCTATATCAGATCCTGTTCTTGAACATACACAAGAACCTTCTCTTTTATTGGGTCACAGTGGTCTAAATGATTTTGGAGATACAATTTTAGATGGATTTGAAAACATCATGAACACACAGCCTACTCCTATGAAAATATTAGTTAATGATATGATGTCTTTCTATTATAGATAATTATATGACAAATTCAACCAAAAATTATTCATGAAATACCAGAAGTTATAATTGAGAACATGAAGTTGAGTGAGGAGGAGAAGTATCTCAGATCTATGGTTGAATATATGAAAAAAGTATTGCAAAATAGAAAATTTTCTACTTCTCGTCATGTTGATATTGTTAGTGATCAGATTTTATAGAAAGTTGCATCTTTATTTCAACTAAAATTGACTTCAATTTATGAAAATGTGACTGAGAGAAACATCAAGATTGACAATGAGATGTGTGAGATTTTTATGTCTTAACAAGCTGTATAATGAGTACAAGGGATGTCTACAAAAATTTATAAATCAAATTAAGTATCTCACTTGTACCATTACAACTTCCAATGACTTTAGATAGTCATTTTAATCTATAGATAGTGATCTGATCAGAACTGTTGTTAAATAATAACATCAGTCTGTGTTAAGTGGTTTTGACAAGGAAAGCTTATTTGTTATCATCAATAATAGTGAATGACCACTTGAATTAGTGAGGATTCACTTAAATATTTCCAATTATTCTCAATAATAAGTTACTAAGAATGTGGATTTCTACTTTGATATGATTATCTTTAAGCATGATATGACCAATCATTTCAAATATCTTGTAGAGAATTTGAAAATTCCTCCTATCACTCAAGCCTTCAAGACTCAAGTCCAAAAGCTAAAATATTTAACACCTCTGTTGGCCATGTTCTTGGAGAACAAAGATGATTTAGAGAAGGTAATGCAATTTTGTGGTAATATCATTACTAATTTCATCAATTTTTGATGGCTTATATTCATGTGCAAAGAACAACCATTTTGCCTCCTACAGCTGCACCTTTTCTGCCAGGGTCAATTACTTCCTCATATACTACTTTTAATTGTTACTCTATGTCTGTATCTCATCTTTTGGGCTATCTCAGACCTATTATCCTTGACCAATCCTTCTCTCAGTCTTTAACCAAACCCACTTTAGCACCTTTTATTTTTGAAGGGGTACCTCTTCTTTCTCTGACAGTTGGATAAATCCCTTCTTCAGCCTCTACATCTTCTCTTGTGACTCCTCCTGCTGATTCTTCCAAGAAAAAAGAGAAGTATACTGCCACAAAAGTGAAGTAAGAAATGTATTTTGATAGGTATGTTTTGTAATTTTGTCTCATTATTGTAATGACCTCTCTTTATTCTTATATGCAACGTGTCTTATTTCAAATTGAGTACAGCCTTACACTTTTTTATTTCTTATTTTGTGCTTCTTTTAGATAATCCCAAAAGGGGTAGAAATAAGAAATACTTTATTAAAATTTTATATAGTTCATACATTCCATAATTTTTTATCATTAAAAAAAGGAGATATTGTTGGCCTCATCCTGTTTGATTATGTTTTAATGGTCACTAATCATGCAAAACATGTTTAAATCCTATTTGGAGTTTGTTGGTATCCTTATAAATCATGTTTGAATATTGTAAACCATAATTTCATCTTGTTATAAGATATGTTATTATATTAATTCTTAATTCTAATTCATTCTACAGATATTTAGCTTTTCATATATCAGGATAAGTCAGAGAAATTGCAATTATATGAAATGTTTTGGAATTTGGGAAAGTCCCTAACACTGTAACCCATACACCGTAATCCTAGAAACCATAACTGAGACAATGTAACCCATTCAATGTTTCCCAAACACCGTAACCCAGACACTGTGACCCAGACACTATAATCAGTTTCATATTTCATAATTTCGGTGACACCGGTTCATTAATACCATCACCAAGACACTGTTCAATGTTTGGAAAAGGGCAAGACACTATTACCTTAGACACTGCGACTCTGAAACATCATATGTGCAACCAGTTTCTGATCTAAATTCAATTTTGGCATCATGAATGTCTCACCGCTCAATGTCAAAGAAGAATACACCATTTCTTAGTGACCACATTTCGAACTGACACTGTTTCCATAAAAAAGGGGACCACATTATTTAATTTGTCTTGTCGTTTTCAGTTTTATCTCTAACAATTATATTTGAGTCATTAAATAGTACTGATATAATTAATGTTTGTTTATAGACATTTCACCTAACTATACAAGGAACTAGTTGTAGGAATCACGCATCATATCGACTCCAACACATGCACCCTGAAATAATTACAAGAACATGAGACACAGAGAAAAGGGTGTGCGCATTTTTAAAAAAGATAACTCATGCATGAAAAAAGATACAAATGAAGAAAACACAAATCACTCTTGATCCTTGAAGGATGAACTACCATAGATCAGAGCATCAAACATCTTTTCAGTACTAAATCAAACAAGAACACAAGATATATAGCTTACATCATCGAACTAGAAACTAGAACACCAGACTCGTGATACTCTTTTTCTCACAAGAGGACTTGATATTTGCATCTTCTTCATCCCAAAATTCCAAATCTTCATAGAGCAACACTCAAAGAATTTTTAATCCTTTCTCATCATCCTTTCTATTTTGTGTATTGTTTTAATATTTTGAGATGTGTGTGTGTGTGTATGTATTAAAACACACACTATCTCTAGTATTAAACTTAAGGATACATGATATCCTTCTCCTAATATCTTATTACATCTATTTACTCCCCCTGATAAGTGTATAAGATTTCCTTGTGTGACCTGGTAGCTTATACCCACAAAGAACAGTGGAAGATTTCAAGTGATCTGGATCGTCTTGTGTACTAATTTTTACCCTAAACCATGGTGTGGATCAAGTTTATTAATATAAACTACATGGTGGCAGTTGATCACCAAGTAAAGGTGATTAGGTCTCATCCTAATACTGAAAAAAATTGTTTTATCTTTTATATCTTTTAATTTAGTTTTTCTCTGCTTTACATCATAATTCATAAAACTAAATTGAACATCAAATGTTAGTTTAGAAATGGTTTATATCTATGTTGAACCAGTAGTTTAGTTTTAAAAGTTATCATAATATTTATATTAATATAACTGATGACTAATGAATCCTCTGAGAAATTAATTGAACATTCAGGACTTTTATAAATTCACTACAAACTGAATTTGATTATATTTTATAATTTTGAGAAATTTTTAAGTGAAATTTTTACCAGAAATATTAATAGATACTAAATTCACCCTCAAATGAGTATTCCACTCTAACCAACAATATGAATTAGGATAGGGAGAATTTTTGTTATTATTTAGAGTTGCTTAAATTCTTGATGAATTGTGAAAAATATAGAATTTTAATTCAAAACTATATTTTTGCATAATTTATTTATAAATATAAATTATATTTTAAATTATCTTTAAATTTATATTATATAAAATTTTCATTAATTAATTAAATTTAAATCATTATAATCAATTTCACTTTGAAATAGGATATAATAACATAGGAAGCATTTGAACATTTTTACTCTAAAAACCTGCACTATCGTCCCATCTATGGGAATACATTACAATTAATTTCTACCTCTTATATGATTATAATTTAGATAAATGGATTACATATTTGGAATAAAAAATATATTATTTAAAATATGGTAACGTTTTTTTAATCAAAAATATTAATTAATGTGATTAAAGTTAATTACAATGATTAAGGGAAACATTAGATTAACAAGAAACTAAAACACAAACATAAGGGACAAAATGACCAAGAAACTTCTATAAAATTAATTTTATGTTCATATTTCTACCCTATAATCTATTGGATATAATTGGGTATTTTATTGGATCCATTTTACATGGGAAAACATGGGTGGAATTCCCTTTCTGAAAAAACTACAAGAATACCAATCCTCCTCCACTATAAGAATGAACTCACCCTCCTACTTATTTGCACATATCAAGACATTTGGATCACCAAAAATCTACTAAAATAATCTATCATCATACCTAACCTAATCCTATCAGGCTTAACTTGTGCACAAATAGAATGACTAAATGCATTTTTTATAAACCAAAAGAGGATACCAGAAAAAGAGGTAACATTCTTCAATGATTATTTATGTTTTATTTCATTCTCAAACAATTAAATTATTAATATACCTTGATTATATAACATTATACTTATCATCAATATAATAAGAATTTTTTTCTAATGTATCAAAATACACTTAGAAACACCTCCATAAAATGGGTAACGAATATACCATTCGTGTATGGAGAACTACCGCCTTGTGAAATGATCTTTTTAATTTTTCCTTTACCACCTTTCATGGTTAAAAATTATGTTTGAATCATTCTTTTTATAAGATATAAATTATTTATATTATTTATATAACATTATATAATATTCATATATGAATCATACCTCCATCCTTTCCATTTTGTGGGGATATAATAACCTCATTTGTGGAAGTATGGATGACCACCTCCTCAAAGAGATGTGATTCGTTGACTCTATATAAGGAATGTATAAATGTTGGATTTAATAAAAAAATGTGACACAAAAGAAATAATTATTATAAAATAATTAAAATATACTTATACAAATATATCATTAACTTTTCATTCATATATGACAACAAAATGGAATTATCATTCATGCATATATATCACCTACTGTCCCAATGAACAGTGCATATCATTTCATATCTCAAAAAATTATGGATTATTATACATAAATTTGTATTATATATGTATTATATAAAAATATTGGTTCATATTATGTATATTATAAAATCATGATCTATATAAGAATAAAAAAACAAGTCAAAACATATATGAAAAACTAGGCAATTGACAACTAAAATAGTGAAAATAATGTAAGATTATTAAAAAATGGGTAAAACGATATTGTAATAAGATCATAAATGATATTATAAAAACTTTTATGGTGCTCTTATAAGTTATTTACACATATAAAACCATTTTAAATGAGTTTAAATTTTGTTCACTTGAAAAGAAATACAAGGTAATGGATTTTCATCTCACTTTTTACAATTGTAAGACAAATATAATACTCACCACTTTCCTATTTCATGTGGTGTATATAATTACAATATTGATTTATTATCTCATTAATACATTTATATTCTTGGAGTATAGATTTTTATTTTAAATTATTTATTTTTTGGGGATTATAATTCAAAAATTACCAAATAGTAATGGATTTCATGTAAATTTTCATTCTTTGAAACATACTTTATTTTTGTTCACATAATTTATTATATATGGTGTAAATGCTACAAATTTATAAAATAATATCATGGTTCAAAATTATTCATGATATTTTGAGTTTTCAATACAATTATTTCATTACTGTGAATTTCAATTAATCGTTTCCAAGTGGAAAATAATTTAATAAACCAAATTCGTTTTATTGGGTTATATTACTTCCTCATTATCATTAATATTCTAAAATTATGTGAATAGTAATATTTTTCAATATATTGTTTTATTTTTTATTTTTTACATTTTATGTGGATTATCATTTGACATGACTAATATATTCATTTATTGGTACTCGCATCAATGTTATGGACTTCTCTAGGGTTTACTTCACAAATCCATTCTGTTTGGGATTATTTTCACTTGACCTTCTATTAGAGGACACTAATGGATCCTTGTTTAAAAAACCCATTATAAGGACCCATACATTATATACATTGATATTAATTCATAATTTAATTATATCAATTACAACTTATAACAAATTCGTTAGAGGAATGTATTGGTATAGTGTCTTTAGAAACTAGAAATCATAAACTACAGGTTCATAAAACATCTATATTTTCACCCAATTATTTCTTTATAACTAGACTTCTTTTTTACATAGCTTAATTAATTCCCTTATTTATGACCTAGGTAAAATATACAAATGAAAGGGTGAGATAAAATTCTCAGTAAGATTATACAAGCAAATATAAATCATATCATAATCTGAAGACAAAAGAACATAACATTTTAAAGTCTTATTTTTCATACAGAAGATCTTGATGTCATGCCATGAGATAAAAGTTCTTAAAAATTAATAGCAATAATACAAAAAGTCATAAAATAAGACATGATGTTTTTTGGAATACACAAAATCATATAAAATCATTCACAAATTATCCATGGCTCATTTCCAAGTCCATCATAATGGAAAAAGACCAATACTGAATAGAGTTCGCTCCACATTCTAGCCCTGTATTACAATACCAGATATACTTATCGTTTCATCCCTGTATTACTGAAACAGGTTTAAATGTCCATTCAAGATTATCTATCTCATTAGATATAAATCATTATGAAATGAATTGGATGAAGATATAGGTCCCACCCATATCATAAATTAAATCTTTCATATATGTTCCACAAAAACCTAATCCATTCATAATACCATAACCCAAGGAATAAAAAATGGGTTTCATAAATATCATTCCATCATAATACCTATAAAAGAAATGGATTTCATAAAAGTAATTACATCAAAAAAAAATTAAAACAATGTAATAATAGGTATTTAAACCTATCCCTATTTGATTTTATATGGAAAATAATTATGATAAAATACTTGAACTTAATTCATTAGAAAAATATGTTTTCTTCTTTAAAAAAATTTTATTTTCTCAAAAATCCATGAGATTTTAAAAGAAAAGAATTTATTTGAAAATAAATTTTAAATATTGTAAATTAATATTCATGTAAATAAGTTGTTTTTAAATCTTAAAAATCTATTCATTCCATATAAGTTAAAAAACATTCTCCTCGTACTTTTATTACAAATGTCAGAAAGTACCTCAAATCGAATAACGACAAAAGATTCCTTTAATAAAGTTTAATAAAAATTCACAAAATGGTAAAATTAAATTTAATACATTTTATAAGAATAGAAATAATATTAAACACATAGGAAACATGGATTTGTATGATAAATATAAAAATGTAAATACTTACATATAAACAATCTCGGATAAAAATGAGATTGGAAACTAATCTCTTGCCTTGTACTTTCCATTAGTCGAGTGTGTGTTAACATCGTGTATAATTGTTAAAAAATGTTATGAAATTATACTGGAACTATATAAATTTTTATGATATCATATATTATCCTATTATATCATTTTGTTAATAGTGTTTCAATATTTTCATTATTTCAGGTGTTAACTGCTTCATTTTCACATTCCTTTTTTTCCATGTAAGTAATGTTTGATATGCATAAAATATATTTTATACATTTACATAATTAAATTAAGTTAATAATTATTATTTTTACTCATTATATATTATTTATAATCATTCTTGAATTGTTAATGTGGAGAATGAATCTCATCGTGTCGTGAAGATGGTAGGTCGTACTTAAGAGCGAGTGATGATATCATTCCCTTGATGGTTTAGTGGTATGTAATTGGATGGTATATTAATTATAAAAAGTAATTATCATGTCATATTAAATATTTAAATCCAATATACTCATCATTATACCCATCCAAATAATGTGTTGCTGATAAAAAATTACACCATGACATTGAGACAGTAAGTTGTACGTACGCACGCACGCATGATGATATTGTTACTTGTAGGATATATAAAAGAAAGTATAAGGTTTTACCATAATTATAATAACATATAATCTTGTATAAGATATATTATATATTAATTTAATATGGAAACAACATCATAATAGGAGGTAGAATAAAAAATATTTTTTTGAAAGAGATGATAAAACTATTACCTCTTTTTCAAGTCACGCCTTTTGATTTGCACAAAAAGTCTCATTAGGATGGATTTCTACCCAAAGTGTTACCTTTAGGATGAAATGAGGTAATTTGGGAGAGTAAGGGGTCAGGGAAAGGATGAGAAAAATTTATTTAGTGGTGTTGTTAAAAGATAAGGATAGGTTCCCTTTTTATAAGAGAGGGGAGCGGAACCTTTATAAATACAAAAACTATTAAATTAATATAAATTAATTTTTAAATTCACATGCCTAAAAAGAAGATTATATAGAATATAATATGAATACGGGTCTAAATCCTCTCAACTAATAAAATTTAGAAATGTTTTAATTTTATTTTAAATCATATCATTTTGATTTATCCTTATTTAATCAATCTAATTTTAATTATTGTAGTAATATTCAAAACATTAAATGTGTGAAAACATTTTATTATATGTTGTAAATTGTCTATAATTGGATAAATTATGAAATTTTTTATCTTATAATTTTAACTTTTTAATTTTAATTTTTTTTGTGATTTTTAAATAATTTAATAGTATCATATTTTCAAAAAATATCAATAGTGTCAATTTTGACACTATTCATTTATTTGACATTAAATAAAATACACACCGGATATAACTTCAAAAAAATATTTAATATACAAATATAATGTCATTTTAACCTATAAAATTCATGGATCACCATAATTAATTCATATTATATTTCTTTTAATATTTTTAAAATAATTTATTTGATATTTCTATAAATAAAATAATTTCTAAATCACAATTATATCATCATTAATGGTAATTATGTAGTCCATAAAAATTATAACTAAATTACTATGATGTATTTAATTATTTTAAATTAACAAATACTACCTATAGGTGATATTTTCTTCCGGTTATTGATATATTAAAATTAATATACTTATAAAAATGTGAATGTTATATTCTTTCACGTTCAGTAGATTTTATTATATTCATGTCATATTCAAAGGAAAATGGCCATTAAGTGATTCCATTTATAAAAATACATGATAAGGGTCTATGTTAGTCATAAAATATGATTTTGACACGTGTGAAGGTAATTTTATAATATTATTTTTCCTTTAATTAATGGATTTACCTTCAACCATGGTAATAAAAATAATACTAAAGTAACTATTCATAAAGAAAAAAAAATAAAAGAATCCGATTAAAATAATTTGGAAATAATAATTGAGAATATGGATTCAATTTTTAAAAATTCAAAAAACATAAGTTTCATTAATTAATTGAAAATCAAACTCGTTGTCAGAATGAGAGAATGAGTCATTATAAGTTAAAACATTTCATAAGATTGAAATTTTTTTACATATGAATTCAATGTAAAATAAATACTAATGAAATAAATTATATTTAATTATAATAATATATTATATTTATACATTAAAACCATTATATATTATAATGTAACCATATAAATTATTTGGATGAAAAATGTTGTTTTCACTTAAAATTTCGTGTATTTTTACTATTCATCAAAGCATGAATGTTATCATAAAATTATAAGAAATTCATCCATAGTAAATTTTATATAACAAATTAAAATAACATGTTTATTTTGTCATGTAAAATTTATTAATTTTTCAAAATATTAATTTAAATGGGTTCTCAATTCAAAGGCATAACATTACCCTTTAACAAATTATAGTATTTTATACAACAAATAGGGTTTATTCACACCCAATGATTAAGTTATCAATGTGTTAAATATCAAAAATATTTTATTAATTATATAAAATATATATCTCATTAATTTCATTACCAATAGTAATTAACTTTAAAATACAAATACCTATGTTATATTTTACATAAATATTTTATAACCAATAAATTCATAATGAATTTTCATGTGTTAGTTATACTTATTCCTGCTAACCTAATGGCTTGCCTATAATGGTAATTTTATAAGAATGGAATATCACTGTTCCTTTAAACTCATTATTTCTTGCAATGTAATATACTAAATAATTAAAATTATTAAATGAAAATATTTCATAATAATATCTGGGTGTTACATTATACTCCCTAAACTAAATTTCACCCTCGAAACTCATTACATAGAAACAAAAAAATGAGGATACCTCAACCTAATAATTTTCTCAAGTTCCTATGTTGATTCCTCAAATTGGTGGTTCTATAATAAAACTTCAACCAAACAAGTGGTCTTTTTTCGTAGAATTTTTATGCTATGATCAAAAATCATTATCGATTGTTCTTAATAACAAATATTGTTCTTTATCAGTATGACTTTTTAGATTACTACATGTGAAGGCTTAGGTATCTTTATTAGGAGAGATACAAGGAAAACGTCATGAACTTGTGATAGATTTGGTGGAATCACCAATCAGTAAGCTACCTTCCTAACATGATCTGGAATTTCAAAAGGACTGATATACATAGGGCTCAGCTTTTCATTCATTCCAAATGTCATTACTCTATTCCATGGAGATATTCATCGAAACACCTTATCACCCAATTCAAACTCTGGGTATTTTCTTTAATTATTATCATACCTTTTTTTCATCTCTAATCTTCTCTTATTTTTTGATGAATAGATATGACCTTTTCTGCCATTTCATCCACAAGATCATGTCATAATAGCTTTCTTTCCATAACTTCATCTCAATAAATCAGAGTTCTACACTTATTTCCATAGAGGGATTCATAAGGATCCATGTGAATATATTATTGAAATTAATTTTTGTTTTAAAATTCCACCAAACGTAGATATTGATCCCAACCACCTTTGAAATCCATATAAGAATCTATCAACATGTCTTCTAGAGTTTATTATTTCCTCTTAGATGGACCAACTTTCTGATGATGATAAGTAGTGCTAAAATATAACTCTGTATCCAAAGAATTTTTAAGAATTTTCCAGAACTTTAATGTAAAACTCAGATTCCGATCAGATATAATGGTAAGTGGTACTCCATGCAATCTTACCACTTAATTTACATATATATCAGAAATCTGATCAAGAAATAAACCCTATCAAATATAAATGAAGTGTGTTGACTTCATAAGGTGGTCAAATATACCTCATAGATCATTATTGTATTTGGATGTTTTGAGAATTCCGATAACAAATCCCATAGTGATGTTTTCCTATTTCCATTTCAGTATGGGTAATGGTTGTAACATCCTCTTATACTTCTGTCTCTCAGCATTAACTTTCTAACAAACCATGCATCGAGATACATCTTCAGAAATATCTCTTTTAATCTATCATACCAGAAATACTCTTTCAAGTCCCTTTACATCTTTTGGATTCTAGAGGAAATTGACAATAAATAACTATGAGCCTCATCCAATATATTCTTCTTTAATTATGGTATGGTTAGAATACAAACATGATTCCAGAACCTTATTATTTCATCTGAATCAAGGTTAAATTTAAAAACATTTCTCACCATCTTTTGTAGCACCACATCTTACTTCTGTTCCTACTTAATCATCAATTTTATATATTTTTGGACATTCATTTGCGAAAGATAATATTTCTCCCTTTCCATTAATATTTCAAGATCCATCATTTTTAAATCAATAAATATTGGATATTTGGTGATCCTCATCAAGGATAGTCTTTCATGTTCTTACTGACTCAAAGAATCTTCCACCTTGTTCAATTTTCCAGGGTAGTAATGTATCGAGTAGTCGTAATATTTAATCAACTCCAACCAACTTCTTTAGTTGATATTATTCTCCTATTCTGTGAAAATATACTTTTATATTTTTTGATCAGTATAGTTTTGTAGTTCATTGAAATTTGTGTTCTAGTTTTAAGAATCATTGCTTACAGGTGGTTTCTATTAGATTTATTTATGGAACTAAAAATATCCAACAGTTCATTATCACAAAATTACATGCTTTCAAAAGGAAAGTGTTTTTTATGTTTGAACTTTATGATACTTAGGAACATGCATTAGTCGAGAGGGTGATAGGTCAAACTCATCACATCCTTTAAGTGGAAATTATTGCCTACTCTAGGAATATCTTTATAAATTAAAGATATTTTCATGAATCATTATTAATTCACCATATATAACATATTATTCTCTTGTAATTTACAATAACTTATTATCATGTGTTAAATTTAAAATCATTAGTATGTATTCAAGGTTCTTCATTAGTGGAGATATTCATTTGTATTTGAGGTTCTCCATCAATGGTATCATATCCTATATTATTTCAAGATTATTTCAATCATCATTATGATGATACTAATTTTTAATCCACTTAGTGGGGCACTATGTAATTTACTGTAATCCAGGGAGACGAATGTTTGTTATGATATTGGGATCTTACCTATACAATGGGATACCTACGTATCCGTGTGAAAGAAATCAGAACCATTGTAGTTAGGTGGTTCTTGGTGGACACATCATACATTTTAAGGTCATGTAATAAGGACCTAACCATAAAGTTTTATATCTTGTGGTGAGGACATCTAAGAGAATGGTGCTAAGTCAATGATTAATGTGGGACTCATACCTATGAATCTGAAGGAAAATGGAAAGAATATGGCTTTCCATTTAAGATTAGAACTTGTTGGGAATATGGACCAATGAGAATAGGGTTTATTTGATGTGTTGGGTTTAAACCTCAATGAGGCTTCCTACATATTCTATTTAGATGGGAATCGAATCCCATGTAGTTCAATGAATCGCATAGGAGAGTATAGTCCTTTGAGAGAAATTATTTAGGGATTAATTTATGGAAATGTTGCCTTGATTATTTTTTGGGGTTTAATTTGGGGGTTATTCCCAAGGACGATGCCTAGATTAAAGGAATTATGATCAAACTCCCAAAGAGGATATCCAGTGATCTCGGGCCCTGAGAAGTTTTCCAATGTATCCAGAATATAGAGGGAATCATATTTCTTGTAGTTCATTCAATGTGATTGTTTGTGCACATGTTGTCATCATCACAAATATATAATCCTAAGTGAGTCATGCTTGGTGTGATAAACAAGAGGATGTGTAACATTCAACAATGAAACATACACTTTTCCTACTTCATTAGTGTCTGAAGGCACACTTATGGTGTCCAGGGTGGAAAAGGGCGAGGAGATGAGACCTCCCTATTTTCTCTTCACCTTCAAAAAGGGTCCAATTAAAAGATGAAGGGATGAATTTTTAGGGTCTTACACAAGGATGTTACCCAAAAATTGATCCTGGTATGGGAGGGAGATTTTTTTACTTAAATGGAAACACAAGAATGAACATTACCTTTCATACTAAATATTTGAGGTTCCGTATCTTTGAGAAGGGAGTGGACGACACATAAACCCTAACTATCAAAACATGGAACATCCTGGCACTATTATTGGGAGAAAGTTCAATGCCACTACGGATATACAAACCCACAAACACTCCATGAACCCTATCCCCATTGTGAAACAAATGTGGTAAACCTCTGACTACGTATATAAAACCCCAAAATAGGAGGAACAATGATGTGAATTTCTCAATGGTTTGATAAGTCAGGAGGTTTTGGTGGAGGTCACAATAGAATACCTTTCAAAAAGTGGATCCAATGAAGAATAAACCATGCTATATATGGCTTTAAATATGTCTTGATTTAATGTACACTAAATAGGGTAAGTGTATCAAAGAAGGACACCCATGTAGGTAAGGGCGCGCAACTATGGGTGTGCAAGTAGGCTTAGGAAACCTGAAGTTCACTTAAGTGAAGAACAACCTATATGGTTATACATGGGCAAGACCTAGCTCAAGCCCTAAAGAGTATTCATAGGTGATCCTAGAAGTGGGGCACTCAAGTTTTTATGAAAGGAATAAGTGGCACCCATGTTTTTCTGATTTTGGGAGGTTGGGTGCTTTAGACGCGTAAGTGTTATGGATTTCAAACACTAAAATGACTAAGTCCTATGATATGCCCCTAAATTCATTCTTTTAAGGTGTTAATGAACTACCTTGAATGTTTTTGAGGACTTGGGAGATGCATTAGGGTGAAAGATCATCAATTGGGCTTCATGGAAATTTTTCCACACAAATGAAGGCCTCATGGGTCTATTTATAGGCAAAAATAGGAAACTGGGAGAAAGGAGTTTTTTTGCGCAAGTGGGTTGTGCACCAACGTTGTGTTGTGCAAGTGGTTTCATGTTTGATGGGTGGTTCCCAAGTAGACTTGTGCCCCAACACTTATTTATCCTAACTAAGGTGCCACTTTGAGGACATAGAAAAATATTTACCATCATTCTACCCCATATTGGTGGTCTGCAGGTGTTTTATTGCATGTAACTTGGGTGTCTCTTTGAGGACATAGCCAAATTTATTTTTCCATACCATGTGTAAAGGCCCTACACCCCTTCTTTGGATTAGTTCTAGCATTCGGTCTCAGCTTTTGGGTCTGGTTCCATCACTACAGTCACTAACCCCCATTAAAAATGCAGAGTGGCACCATGAACTTTTCGAGCCCGGTTGAGGACATTTTGCAGAGAAGTGCATGCAATTAATTTCATGGTGTCTAAAAAATATACCCCCCCCCCCCCCACTTTGAATTTGATTTGTTAAGAATGAAAAAAATCATGATATAAGGTAAAAGTTAGGAACTTTTATCCATTCCAACCTCATTTGGTTAGATTTGGAGCTACATCATGTTTGGAAGGATGATCTATTTTTTACCTAAGCCATGAGACCAAGTGATCAAAACGTGATTTTTACTTGGGTAATATGGAAAACCCCAAAAAAATTATATCTTTTGACTTTTTGTAGCTCAATTTTACATAAATCATACAAAATGTACATTTACTGAGCTGGGACTCGACTTTTGTTTAGAGTGTCATTTGTGGGTTCCCAATCTGGTGAGTACCATGTCTCTTGTTTTATGATGTTTAGATTCATCCATGTTAGAATATAAAGGAATAGTGATTATGGTCGAATATCATTTACCATAAATATTGAAATTAAATCCAAAACATGACTCTCTGACTAAGAATTGCTTTAATATTCTTTACATTTTTCTAAGCTAAATCTTGAGCCATGATTTTTATGGTCACTAAATGTAAAACATGTATCAATAAATTTCTCTTCCAAGAATAAACTTTCCATTATTTTAAAAATCTATTATGGGAATTATGTTTTGCAGGTCCAACTAGGGCATATGTTTCATAGTCAAATAGTAACAACTTTTGACTAACATGCCTGTTATATAGGCGGCTTATGAAAGGCCACCTAAGGGAATTTACTACATAGTCAAGAAAAAAAGATCTTATGAATTTAACATTTTACATATGATTTACATGAGAAAGTAAAATTTGGATGACTCAAGACCACAGTGGGTGGGTTTCCATGGAAATGAGTTTTAAGAATTAAAGGGTTTTTTTATGCCGACATAAATCATGAATTGGAAAACCATTTCCAAATAAATTTGGTGTATAAGGAATGGTTAAAATTTTCAGAAAAGGGAATTTATGATATCATATTGTGCAGTTTTAAGTCATGCAGTGAGGAAATTTTACTATGTAGTTTTATGTCATGTAGTGAGGAAATTATATTGTGCAATTTTAATTAATGAAGTGAGGAAATTATATTGGGTAGTTTTAAGTCATGCATTGAGGACATTATACAGTGTAGTTTTATGTCATCCGGTGAGGACATTATGTTGTTTATTTTTATGTCATGTAGTGAAGACATTATGTAACATTAATTTGCGGTCTTTAACTCTGACCAAAGGTACGGGACTCTCCTAATTTCTTGATAATTTGTTTGGAAACATATAACCATATTTAGGTACAGAAGAGAAAATTTTGAACTATGATTTGGGAATTTATAAATCTGAAGAATGATATGGAGAAAGGGATAAAGGCCTTAGAGGAATTCTTTTATAAGAATCAAGTTACCATTATTAGAAAAACCTATTATGGGGGTTGTGTTATGAATGTCCTACTAGGGAATATGTTGTACATCCAAATAGTGACATCTTTTGAAACACATGCCTGTTATATAGGTTAATTTTATCCCAGACCACCTAAGGGAACGTACTGCATATTTAGGAAAAAAATCTCCTATGAATTTAACATTCTATTGCTAAAAGACAAAGAATGAATATGGAGATTCATATTCTCTAAAGAACATAATTTGGTTTATGGATAAAGGTACATGAATATGGAGAGGGTATTTTTAATCATGATTTCCAATGAATTGGAGGAATAGGATTTCTATGAAGGTCTGACACAAACATAAGATGTATGGTGTCTGTAGTTTGTGGTCATACAACTAGGACTAGAGATGGAAAAAATATATGATAAGTTGTCATATGATTCAAGGTTGTTTCATGTTGATTTGAACACATGGAGAGGAAAATGAGTAAACCATGGTCTTGAAGACTTTCATATTGAGAGAAAGGTAAAGGGAAAAATATTTATGAATAACTGTTTAAAAATACAGATTATTATATATTGTCATCAATGTTTGAAGGGGGAAGACACTATAACCAAGAATGCAATTACCATCATTTGAAAAACCCATTATAAGGGCTGTATTATGAAGGTACAACTAGGGAATATGCTCCATATCCAAATAGTGGAATCTTTTGACTGACAGACCAGTCATGTAGGAAAATTATGAAAGGCCACCTAAGACCACGTATTGAATAGTCAGGAAAAATAGTTCTCAGGTATTAGAATCTCTGTCACAAAAAACTATAAGAAAGATTATGAAGATCTGGAAATATTAAAGATTAAGAGTTTGAAATATAGAAGGGGGTTATTCTTAATGCACATAAGAAATATTTGTATCAATATTGTCCATGATTTTGACGTCCTTCACATAGATCTAACTTATATATAAAATAAGGACTTTCTTTGTTTCCCTTTCAATTGAAATTGTGATGTGCAGTTTAATGTCATGTAACATGGACATTATACAGTGCAGTTTGAAGTCAATCATGGGGGACATTGATAGCCCCATAATAAATTGATATACCTTATTTATATAAAGAATCATTTTAACCAATTATTAATCCCACATGATCTATGCTTAGTGTGAGAAACAAGGTGCAGTAAGGGTTTATTCTATAACAAAATAGGTGACAAAAGTGAAGAATAGGGGTGTTAGATTTCAATGCAGTTTAACATCATGTGGTAAAGATGAAGATTTAATGATGTGAAAAGAAAGACATATTGTTACTGGACAAAGGGATAAAACCCAAGTGTCACTATGTGTTTTTATGGGGGAAAGAATCAAGCCATATGTTGTTCTTTAAACATTCCATATGCAGGTTCGTTTCTAATATAAGGAATAATGGGGGGTTTTTTATATTGTGGGTGGGCCCATGATTGGGGTTCTATTTATCTCAAATTAACTCATATAGATGAGAATCAATATGTACGTAGTTATTTAAACATTCATTTCCCACACCAACCAAGTTTGACATGGGATACATGGGGCTTTAACATATTCTAGAAGAATGATTAAATTTAAGACACAAGATGGTATAAAAATCAAATTAGGTATCTTAAAAGAGCACTCTTTATATATCTACTTTATATACAGAATAATAAAAAAGGGAAATAAAAATTTTGTGGTTGTAGCTAGGCCCAGGATTGGATATCCAGACATCTCTATGTGTCTAAAATAGATGAGAATCATGGAACACATAGTTCTTGATATGATGCCCATATACAGATCTGATTCAGACATAGGGAAGAAAAGGATTCATGTTCCACTAAGGAGTAACAATGATATCAATTATGCTTTCATATAGAATATCCTACCATCATGCAGATAATACATTAATCATACAGTCTAATGTCATGTAACGATGGAAAATGGTGTCATGTAGTTTAACATCGCGTGGAAGGAAAAAATAATACACATTTTAACGTCATGTGGCATGGATTTTTATGTTTGTTACACAGTTTAATTTCTTGAAACTTGTACATTGTACTGTGTAGTTTTATGTCTTGTAGTAGGGACATTAGGGACTATGCAGTTTTTAGTCCTGCAGTGAGGACGATGTGTGCAACTGCACAAAGTATTTATTCAAAAATATAACATTGGTTGGAGTTGTAATAAGCTCTCGAGCCATTGATATTAAAGCATAAGCTCCATTTGTGTATACCTTATGTAGGGAATAAGGTCATTCTCACTTTGGATCAAGCATTTGATGTTTCTTTCTTAGTATCAATGGTGTTCTAAGGACCAATACCAAATCTTCTTGAAGAAATGAATGGATGCGAACATTCTTGTAAAAGGGTCTCACTATTATGTTTTGATATACTAATAAATTATGCAATCTTTTTTCATATAATTGTTCTAACTCGTTAAACCATTTTTAAAACCATTATTCTGTAGAAAACTGATAACAGATTGCAACTATGAGTAATGGAAATTGCATTTCCATTGGAAAAACTGATTCTATTCCATATACAAATTAATAAAGATTTTCATGGGTAGTAGTACAGATAATAGTCTGATATTCCCATAAAGAATGAAAAAAAATCATGCCAAAATTTATTATCTTTTTCCACCATCTTCTGGAGTATATTTGATAGGTTTTTATTGAAAGACTCTATATATCCATTGGTCACCACACAATTGTGAGATGAATTGTTGGATTTAATATTTTTCTTGTGATATAACTTCTTTAACTCAAAAGAATATAAATTGGTGCCATTTTCCATTAATATTTTATGAGGGAAACCAAATCTAGTGATTATTATAGTTTTGAAAAAACTAATAATGCTTTTGGCTCAGAATTATTTGAGAGGAATTACATCAGCCCATTTAGAAAAAAAAACTAGCAATAAGAATATACATAAACTACTTAGATGTAGCTCGAGTATAAGGTCCTATGTAACACCCCATGATTTCATAGTATGTTATCTTTTCAAAGTAATTCAATAACTTGTGATACACGCAACACCGAGTTCAAGCGCACCACGACATAGCAAAGTAGTCGTTCAAAAGAAGTTATGAATACAATTAACTGAATTTTCAATTTTATATACTCCATATAATTTTAGAATCCTTATTATGTGTTTATTTGACATAATATAAGAAAAAATTCATTTTCTTCAGATAAAAGAAGTATTTTTCAAAAATTTCAATTTTAGCGCCTTTTAATGGAGATCCTTTTTTGAAAACAATATTTTACACTTTTATATATTCAATTTAAGTAAATTAAGTTATTCATTATAATCAGGACATAAAAAATTTTGTTTTGATAAATTTTTGTTACTTTTCTGATAACTTTCATATTTTGATGAATAGTGAAAAATAATAAATTTTAATTGAAAACAACTTTTTTTAATTTAAATAATTTATAGTGTTAAATTATGAATTTTAATGGTGTGGAATTATAATTAGATTATATTTTTACTATTTAATACAATGTAGTGCATTATATGTAATTTCACATTTAAATTTGACATATGCACATGTCAATCTTTTGAGAGCTTTTAACTTTTAAAAACGTTCTTTTTGGTTTTGAAAATATGAATTAATTTTAAATTAATTAATGAAAATTATATGTTTTTAATTTGGTAAAATAGAAATATTTTTTGAATTTTGAATATCAAAATTATCTTAGGGTGAATTTTTGGTATTTCTATGAAAACATTCAATTTTTGATGAATGGTCAAAACATTACATTATTATTTAAAGCCAACTTTTTATTTAAATAATTACTTATTTTATATAAATTTATCACAAGACAAACTTGATATATAATACTTATATATGTTCAATGTAATTCATTGGAGTCATTTTATAAAAAAAATTACATGTATAAAATTTTATTGATATTTTTAAAGTCTTTTACCCACCTTCTAGGCACATTTGTAAATTTGCATAAAACGATGTTTTACTGCTTCTGTGATTTGAATTTCAAAAATAAGGGAGGCACAGTTGACATCAATAAGTAAAATCTGGTTCAAAAAAATGAAAATAAATTTTTTTATAGTAACTTTTGAATTTTATTTACCCCGGTTAAAAGTAAATAGGGTAATTAAACATAAAAATTATACTATAATTACCCAGAAACATGTCTTAAGTCTATTTTATAGGTGTATTTTGACCAAAACCAACCATAGGAATAAAATATGATCATTTCGGTCCAGTTTTATTAGATTAGGAAATTTATTATTATTTTATTTAAGGAAGAGTTAAAAGTGTTAAATTCAAATTTTAATAACTAAGTCATTTTTAATATATGGATATACATAAGATAAATTCGACTATAAATATTCTTTGATAATACAAAACAATTTCCTACATAATAGTATTTTATATATAATTTTTATAAATTAGATAAAAAAATTCATTTATGATAGAATAATGATGCAGTAATTACTTTATCAATGAATGATTAAAATAATTGATATTATAAATATAAAAATAAATGTTAATTGAATATTTTGATTATATAAACTAATTTTCTAGATCAATATGAAATTATAGGGTTAATACAATGTATTTTATTGAATTAATAATTCTGTTGCGACTTTCACAAAAACCAAATACTAGATAGTGTCAACATCGACATATATGAGTTTTCCAAACAAATACTATATTAGAAAATGATATATTATTCCAAAAAAATATATAGTTCTACAAAAGGACTTATATAATGATAAATATATCATTAATTAACCACTTGGGGTTCTCTTGGAAGTTTATAATAAGTTTGTTAACAATTTATTATAATAATACAAGAGGACAAGGTAAAAGTTAAACTATTTAACTAAGAGTTAAATTTAAAATATATGGTTAATATTGTGACCTAAACATGTCTAAAACATATCGGTTGAGAGTATTGGCACCCATACCCACCTTAGTGTTGAAATAAATCAATTTTTAGCCATTAAAAACCGAAAATGATTTTATAATAATAAAATTTTTCAAACTTTTCCTAAAGTGACCCTCACCTCTCTTATGAAAGGGTACTACCCCTTCTCTCAAAATCACACCATTGAAGCCATTTGGCTCAGCCAAAACCTAGCTAAATCTCCTCCCAACTTCCCTCACTTAATCTTAGAGGTAATACCTTTAGAAAAAAATCCAACCTATGGCACCCTTTTGTTCAAATCAAAAAGAAACACCCAAAGAAGAGGTGATTATTTTATCCCCGCTTTCAAAGTTCTTTTCTTCTTCCACTTTCTCATTATTTGTTATTTACCTACCAAAATAATAACCCTAGTGCCTTATACATACTATGATTTAATTATAAAAATGGTATAACTATACTCATTATTTTATCCATCCTATGAATGATAATTCAACCATGCGTGCGTACGTACAACTTATTTTCTCCACGATGTGATGTAATTTGTTTTTCAACACTATATTATTTAGATAGATATAATGATGAGTAATATGGGTATAAATAATGAAACTAAAATGTTAATTTCCCTGTAAAATTACTATACTATCCAATTACACACCTTATAATCATTATGGAAATGATATCATCGCTCATGTGTACGTATGACTTACCGTCTCTACGATGCTATGAGATTCATTTCCATGTTCACCATTCTATGATGATTATAAAAAATATATTATTAATAAGTATGTCATATATGAAATAATAATTCTACTGAAAATATATATATATCTGTGTGTGTGTGTGTGTGTCTGTATGTTCTTACATATATCTTATTCACATACATTTGTTCAATATGATATGAAAACAGAAACAACGTTTATGCGTATGTACAACCTACCATCTCCATAAATGGTGTTTTCTAATTCATATATCTATCTATTATACAAATTTATTTTCTAAATATATATGATATATAAATCATGTTTAACATTCTGTAATTATTTAAATCAGGATCTAAATTATAGGACAACAATAACAAGTTAAAAAATGTACGATAAAGAAATCAATTATTACCTAAAATGTTAATTTAAATCATTTTTAAATGGGTATTATAATGTCATAAATGAATCATATATAATATAATAAATATAAATATGGTTCTATTATAATTTAATAACATACTATAGTCATTATACAGGAGGTTACACATACCCTCAACTGAAGGAAAGTGCACGGTAATAGTTAATTCTTCAATCTTATTATTATCCAAGATTGTTTTTGTGTAAGTATGTTTTGGGAAATATTTAATATCCATGTACATGTTTCAATAAATAATTTTTCAAAATGATTCCTTTAAGTTACTCTTTTACTAAAATTTTATTTTAAATGTTTTAAATATTTATTCTTATAAATTGTTCCAATAAATTCCCATGTTTTCAAAAATATCTTTTAAATTTCATAATTTATAAATTGTGTGACTTTTAAATGATTTCATGATAAGGAATATTTAACTCAATGAATTTTACTGTTCAGTTTTTAACTATATCATCATACTTTACTGGATATTATTCTTGATTGAGGTTGATTTATTATAATACAATTTTCCATATTGTATTGAATGAGTTATGATATGTTTTACAGTGGATGTGATATTTTTATACCATTCATGGTTTATGTCTAATTTATTGACATTTCGTATGCTAGTTTTAATATGAATGTTTATATTATGTTTCAACAATTTCATATGAGGAATGCAGTGGACTTAGTAAGTGATGGGTGGAGCCTGTTATAGCACCTTGTTGCCTTAGTTGGTCTCGTGAGACAAAATAGGGTCTTAGAACAAGGTCTTGGCAATAATTTTATTTTTACTCTTATCATGATGCCTTGACTATGTGGAAATGATTTCTAGCTTTAGGTGTTACAGCATTATGAAATTAATTATGAAATGTGATTATTAGACTGGTATAATATCCATGTAAATGTTTATATGATAATGTTTGATTTATTTTCTCCATATTTTGTTCATGTTTATGTTTAAAATGCTGTTGTTTTTATTACACATCTTGCCTTAAAATTTTATAGTTTCCAATAAATTACTTACCCTTACTGAGCATCTGATCTCACCCTTTTCATATGTTTTTTTTCAGGATTCCAATAATTGTATTATGTTTTACAAGTAGTGTTAAGCTAGGGGAATTTTGGAATTCTCAATAGATTATTTGGGTTATTTTTTATGTTTGAATGTGTAATGTAACATTCATGTATATAATCTATTTTCCAAGACTAATAAACCGATTGGTCCTTCGGGACATGAATCTTTTTATTCAATCCAATGTATTCAAGTAATGCATTAGCTTCGGGCCTTTGGGGTCGGGGCGTTACTATTGGTATTAGAGGACGTTCAGTACAAACATTAGAAACTAGATTTAAAAAAACTCTGATTACAGAACATTACTCTAAGATAAAAATTTAAGATTAGTATATAAGAACTTCCTAGAATTTTTTTAATGTAGGGATTTGTTGTATTTCCCAAACAATAGATCCTTGTCTGGATACGAGTAGGTAGAGGAGGCTCAGGCACAGATGTACCTAGAATTGAAAACTCTGAAAAAGATTTTCAGGCTTGACCCGGGGTACCCTAGTACATTACAACGGGCATTGCTTCACTCTTGGTTACCACACTCTCGGGGAATATGCTTAGGATAATTCTCGTTTTTTATAAGACATTATTTATAATTTAAGAGTAAATACTTCCTCAAAGAAAACATTTTTTATTATTATAGATTATATTCAAAAAAATTCAATTTACATTACGTATTTTACGCATTTGGAATTATGCATTGTGATTCACAAAATATCATAGTGTATTACATTGTTTAGAAATGGCATCCATTAGAAGTAATGGAAACTCCAGCAATATGCATGATCCAAAGAGTAAGAAGGATCATATCTTTCATGGTATTAAGACAAAATTTAGAAGAGAAATAGTCTCCCACGTATTCTCAATATATGAAAAAATATTATCATGTGCTAATAAGATAAGTAATGAATTATCCATGTCCTATGGCTTTGAAGGGAAGTAAGAGAAGAAAAAGATGGTAGAGAGAAATATAGATAAAGTGAAGAGGGGAAAGAAGGATTTTCCCATATGTGATAACTGTGGAAAGAATCACCTAGGTAAATTCTTTAAGGTAATGAGAGATTTTTATAAGTGTGGATAAAAAGGAAACTAATTACGTGATTTCAAGGGTAAGAAAAAGGTTTCAAATGTACAATGCTTCATATGGAAGGTGTTGGGACACTACGTGAAGCAATGTCCAAATCATTAGTGTATACCCCAAATGGTGATATTGGATAATAATAAATGTTATGATACTACCACAGATGAAGAGTAATTACTAGTGTTCTTATGTTGTTATTAAATAATTATTTTATTGTTTTATCAATGATATAATGGTTATATGAATTATGGAGATACATAAGGATTGTATTGTAGTACTATTTCATTGAGGATTTAGGATTATATGGTTCTAAGAAATGTGACTCAATAGAAAGTTAATCATTTCGGAAAATACATGGTTGAAGGAATCATAATCTCTAATATAGTTCTAATATTGTGGTAGTAATTATGGAATAAGATATGATTCATTTGGATAATTTTAATTTGATATTCTATAATACTTTGAAACTAATTAATTGTTTGTTAATTACATTATTGTTGGATTTTATAAACTTTTATGGTATAAGTAGTATATCCAGTATTATATAATTACGAATGGAGCATGAATGTAATAAATATTTTTCTATGATAACTCAGGGTGTTACCATGTTGTAAAATAATACATGATGAAGTTATTCACATTTTATTTCATGGAAAAAAAAGATCTTCATTATGTATACCTTCCTTATAAATTTTGGACTATGAGTTTGGACAGAAGTTTTTCGGATAAGTCTAATGGTTGGAATGGATTAAGATTCACATTGGATATTATTGTTATGGTTAACTCACTTCTTAAGAATATTTCTGGATTGTTATAAAAAGGGAAACCTAGAGGTCGGGTGATAACTCATTGCATTCGGCAAGGTCGAGATACTTGAACCCGCTACAGAAGGGCGACAAGGGTGCATCACCTACCACTGGCCTACTTGATGTATTGGTTTGTATAAAGTTGTTTTTTTAAATAGTCTGACCAATGAATTATAAATTCAATATTTTTGGAACCCTATACAATTAGGATAAATATAATATTTTTGAATTCTATTATCGTTTTGGGTGGAAGATGAGTTTGTGGTAGGAATTAGTTTAAGGATTAAACTCTACTAGTCAAATATATATTTTTTCTCTTATTATATGAATAAATTATTTATTAAACATTATGGAAGGGAACATAATTCCAAAAATGTGTTATCCTAATACCTTATGTTTTGTTTAACAGATGATATTTTAAATCATCATAGATTGATGGTTTAAGGCCCTCAATTTTACACAAGTTTGTGATTTATGGCCTCAATAACTCCTTATAATCATTTATGTTTTTTCTCTAATTATGTGTCCCTAATTGCCACAAATGTTCTCCTAATCGAGATAATAATTTGGTGGTGACTTTTTCATTTCTCTTTGCAACTTGTTAAGACTAAATTTTATTAACCCAACTTCTGATGTGGATTTTCCACAAAGGTATTTTTCTATTTTAACATTTTATTTCGAAGAAAAAAAATCAAATTACGAGGATGCAATTTATCGAAGGATGAGATAATGGAACACCCAAGATTTCATAGTACGTTATCTCTTCAATGTAATTCAATAACTTGGGTTACACGCAACACTGAGTTCAAGCGCATCACGACATAACAAACTAGTCATTCTAAAGCCATTATGAATAGTATTATCTGAATTTTGAATTTTATATTATCTATATTATTTTAAAATCCATATTATCTGTTTCTTATATATAACATAATAACCAATTCATTTTATCAGATAGAAGAATTATTAAAAAAATGAAATTTTATCACCTTTTAATAGAAAACCTTTTTTAAAACAAATATTTGACACATTAATATATTCAGTTTAATGAAATTAAACTCTTCTTTAGAATTATGACATAAAAATGTAGTTTGGATAAATTATTGGTACATTTTGATAACGTTCATATTTTGATGAATATTGAAAAATACTAAATTTTTAGTGAAAACACCTTTTTTTAATAGAAATAATTTATATTATTAAATTATGAATTTAAATGGTTGGTGTAACACCCCAAGGTTTTTAAAATAAATATAGAATTCAATTTTATAACCAATCCATGAAACACAACTTTGTCTCTTCTATGTTTTGAATTTCGAAAAATGGTCATCTAGAGTTGTGTTCAGTAAGTCATTTGGAGTCTGATAGAACAAATTTTATTTTTGGTGAATAGTAACATAACCTAATGAATATTAATATAAATAGTAATATTAATATTAATATGAACCTTATGAATAGTAAATAATAATAATAATTTTTTTAAGGAAATAGGATAATGAGATCTTAATTAGTTTTTCAATGTCACATAAAACTAATTGTACTTCAAGATTATTATTTTTTGAATTAACTATGAACTTATTTAAAAATTAAATTAATAATATTTAGGAAATTATTTTTGAAAAATGGATTTGAATTTTGAATTCTACACAACGAAAAATGGTTTGGGTGAGTTTTTGGGATTTTTCTAAAATACATGAATTATTCATGAATAGTAAAAATACATTATTGAGTATTCGGTAGTTTGATGACATCACAATGTAGTAATAATTAAATATAAAAGTATGTTCGAATTTTTAATAGTATCTTATGACATTAGATGTCCCAAGTGGCTAAAACCATGGGAAAATACCACCGTCAAGCTCATGGTTTGGCAAAGACCACTAATGAGGTGTCCCTTTGAAATTATTTAAAAAAATACCTCTCTTTTTCTATAAAAAACTACTCATCCATTCGTTTTATTTCATTCCAAATCCCTCATCCTAGAATCTATAGTGGTTTTACATCTCTAGGAGTCCTCCCAAGGTGTCTTTGATCCCCCAAGGTACAATCCTTCAAGATCTAGGAGTTATTCTACAAGGTAAAGGAATCCTTCATTCTATTCTTTAAGTCGACACCTCTTTTATGTTATCTATTAGAAATTCCTTTATCATATGTTGAGGTTTGATTTTAATCATTCTTCTTACATTAATTTTAATTTAAATATGATGATACCCTTTTTTTCTCATTATTTGATTTTATGAAATTTTAAGTGACGTCGTTAGGCTGTCGAATTTTCATAAGGGATCTCTTAACTTTTCTTTTATTTTCAAGTTCATCTCTTTTATTTTTCTCTCCTCACCTCCTATGTAAAAATTATCATCATAACTCCAGTAACATCTATATACTGGATTTATATTATTTTAATGGAAGAACAATCTTAAATATTCTTACTCCCTCCCTTTTATTTTTATAAATGAAATCGACGCCCATGAGGTTCTGATTTATAACCTTCGTGGACGAAGAAGTTTCATTATTCAATTTCATCTTCATTAATGGTCATTAAACCATATTAATGGTTGAACTAGATTATAATATATTTATTATTACCTAATTAATATTGAAGAACCAGAATATGTACATATAATTAAGTTATATAAAAAAACTAGTTCATAATATTCGAAATACCGCCGAATAATCGAAGTGGTGGTCATCTAATGATTCATCCTCATTCCATGTAACCAAATGATATAAATGAACATTACCAATTATTTATGATTATAAATAATATATAATTCCAAGCCTGGAGATTTATAACCTTTCCACATGAACTCCATTACTTAAAACAAGTGAACCAAATATGAAAATAAAGGAAACGAACACTCTAGAACGACGAAATTCAATACAATAACTTGTCAATAAATAAATAAAAGAACAAACCAGAATAATTGTAAAATAAATACATTTCAAATAGGTTCTAAAATAATTTATTAAAAAGAATAATTTCATATTCTAGGAGCTTAAGTACATGAGAGGAACACGTTTGGAGTTAACATAAGGGTTTTTCACCAGAACTTCCATTTTCATTCGCGTTACTTTTATTGTATAATTCCCTTGATGAAATTATTATACATTGTTATGTACTCCTCATAAATTCTTTGTGATTATTCTATATATGTAAACCAACTAGAATTATTCCCTATTTTTTTTGATAGTTACATTTTTTAAAAGAAACTCTCAAAACTCTTTCCAAAAATACGAGCCCAATATAGGGGAATTTCTCAAAGTCATATCTATTTTCAAGGGAAATCTATAATATATTTTTGGGAATAATTATCCTTATAAAAACACTAATATTATCATGAAATATGATCTTACATTACTTCTGTTTTTATACAATGATTTTTCCAAAAGAAATCATCTTTTCAAAATAAAAGAGTATTTATCACAAGAATTGCTTAATGATTTTAAAAGATTATTATTGTTTGATTCAACACTCTTGTTGATTCTTATGTATTTTTGGGCTTAATCATTTATGATTTAATATACCATATTTTATTGAACGGTTTTTGAAAAATTCTATTGTGTATGATCTATCCTAAAACCATTCACCATATTATTCTGAATGGTTTGTGTTTATGTTCATCAATTGGGGAAAATTAGTTACATTTCATATGATAGATTCATTATGAATGTATATGTTGTTTATGTTTATCTCCGCTCATATGATGAATTAATTGGACTTATTATGTGATGGTTGGGGCCCTCTATATCCCCTCGATGCATCGGTATGTCTCATGAGACAAACAATGGTCTTGGCACAAGGCCTTGACAAAATGATTATTTTATAGTCCTACCACGAGGCTTGGACGATATGGTTATGATGTCCAGAATACAAACTTCCCTCATTATGATGCTAGTTTTTGAAGTTCATGTTGTTATTATTCTAATAGAATAACCATCATTATGTTTTATTATGGAATTATTTATTCAGCTCATATTTCTGCCATAATGTGTTCAAGTTCATTATTAAAGGCATGTGTTTTCAATTATTAACCATGTATAATTTTTATATTAACTTCTATTGTATTGCTTACTCTTACTAAGCATTTGAGCTCACCCCTTTCTTATGTTTTATTTTATTTGGTTATGAAGAAGTAAATTATGAGTGACTTTCAAGCATATTCTAGAAGACGTGATGTTTCTAGTGGAATAAAATAGTGTTTTTATTCCCTTCATGTTGTAATGTTAAACTTATGTTTGTAACTTGTTTCCAATAATACTAAACTACATTGTCATTTAGGATTAATATTCCTTTTATGTATGCCAACTAAATCAAATAAGACACCGAATCTGTGCAACTAGGGTCAGGTCCTTACAGTTGGTATCATATGAACTTCTGTAGAATACATGGAAACTAGATTTATAAAACTTATAATTAGGGAAGATTCCCTATGTTAGTCTTTGAGGAAATACATACAATAACATTCTGGTATTCTGGTAAGGAATAGATTATGGGGATCATTCAAGAAATACTTCCCTGTCTAGATACAAGAAGGTAGAGGCGGCTCTGGCACAGATGTATCTTGGGGTAAAACCCAAAAACACCGCTTTGATCTAGACTCGAATGGGAACTGGTGCACGACAACGGTCCTTCCTGCACTCTTGGTTACGAAGCTCCTTGGGGATATTCTTAGGATAATTTACATTTTCATTACAAGCCATTGTGAATGATTTAAATGTAAAATATTCTTCAATGAAACCATATTTGTGAATATGGGATTATCCATTTGTAGGATCTCAAATTTTTTCTAAGTATTTTGTTAAGTTAAGATTATACATTATTATTCATAACCTAATCTGGTGTATACCATTATCTAGATATGGTGCCAAGTGGACGGAATGGAAATCGCAAAAATGCATGTGTCCTCTATAGGGATTTTCCTCCAATGATAGATAATGATGTTGGCTCTGGTGCTGTGACTGGTGTTGAGCAACTTATAACTATACTGGGACAACTTACTCAGGTTATGAATAATAACCTTACCCGTATTGAGCATCCGTATCCACCAAGTGGAGGAGCCATGCTAGATCGTTTTATGAGACAACATCCTCTATCATTCAACGGGACTACAAACCTATTTGTATCAGAGCAGTGGATATTTTCCCTTGAAAATATATTTCTTACTTTTGGATGTAATGAAAGAGAGAAGGTTGTCATCACAATATATCATTTTTTGGGAGATTCGGATCAGTGGTGGTCATTAATCCAAAACACAAACGAGGAGGAAGAGATAGAAGAGATGGAATGGAGGGATTTTAAGGACATCTTATTAGAAAAATATTTCCCTTGTGAGCAATAAGCAGATATGGAGAGACAATTCTTGAATCTGAGGCAGAAGGAAGATAAGAATGTTGCAAAGTATGAAGCTAACTTCACAAGATAATCAAGAAATGTTTTAGAATACATTCGAAATCCAAGGAGAAAAATTGATATATTCTTTTATGGCTTAAAAACATTAATCCAGTGGGCACTGGTCTCCCAATTTTTTTCATCATATGAGGATATAGTTTCATGTTCCATCAAGCCAAAAAAGGAATTCTCTAAGCCTTATGAATTTAAGGGAATGCAAGAAAAGAAGAGGGTTGCTGAAAACCCTAGAAATAGAAATAAGGAAATGGGGAAGAAGGGAAGTGTTGAATTTCCACCATGTGACAATTGTGGAAAGAAACACCCCGGTTCATGCTTAAGAGGAAAAATAGTTTGCTACAAATGTGGTCAGAAAGGCCATCTTGTTGGTGATTGCAAAGGTAAGAAGGAAGCCAATGATGTTCAATGCTATAGTTGTCGGGAGATGGGACACTATGCTAATGATTGTCGAAAACGTCAAGGAAATATGCAACAGAAAAGGCCAAGGGATTAGGGGAAAGATTATACAATCACAACTGTAGAGGTTGAAGTTCCTAATGATGTGGTGGTAGGTACTTTAATTGTTTCCTCAAGTTTAGCCAATACTTTATTTGATTCTGGATCATTTCATTGTTTCATATCTTCCCAGTTTTCTAATAAAATTAGATATTTCCAATTAGATTTAACAAGGTATTTGTCAGTCAAAACTTCTAAGGGGAGTATCATTGCAACAAAGTTCAGTGAATCATTTCCCATTGGCGAATATAAATGTTCTTTATCTGCTGATCTCATCGTCATACCCATGATTTAATTTGATATAATCCTTGGTCTGGATTAGATTTCAGACCATGATTCAAAAAATATATTGTAAGAAGAAAGAGGTTATGATTTTTGATGACGATGATAAAGAACACCTTATCTTTAGAGCAGAATCATCACTACCTAATTCTTATCTAGATCCACCCCCAGTAGCTCAACTGAATTCAATTATTGGGGAGGAAGAGAATGAAATAATTGTGTGTGAGAAAATGAATGTTCAAATAGATGATGTACCTATTCTGAGAGAATATTTTGATGTGTTTCCAAAAGATTTACCTAGACATCCTCCGGAACGAGAAATTTAGCTTTCCATTAATTTAATTCCTGGTTCAAGGCCCATATCGAAGACCCCTTATAGAATAGCCACTTTGGAATTAGTGGAACTAAAGAAACAACTAGAGGAATTGAGTAATTAGGGATTTATTCGCCCTAGTGTTTCTCCATGGGGAGACCCTTTCCTTTCTGTTAAGAATAAAGATAGATCAATGAGGTTATGTATAGACTACATAGAGATCAATGTTATAACAATAAAGAACAAGTATACCCTACCTCGCATTGATGATTTATTTTACCAACTGCATAAAGCTCAATATTTTCAAAGATTGACCTTCGATCTGGATATCATCAGTTGAGTGTGAAGAAGGAAGACATTCCAAAAATAGCGTTTCAAACAAGGTATGGGCATTACAAGTTTACAGTAATTCCTTTTGGATTTACTAATTCACCCTCTGTCTTCATGGATCTAATTAACATATTTTTCAAGGAATATCTCGATGACATTGTCATGGTATTTATTGATGATATCTTGGTATACTCCAAAAGCTACGAAGAACATGAAAATCACTTTTGCATTATCCTAAAGACTCTTAGAAGACATGAATTATATGGGAAGTTTATCAAGTGTGAATTTTGGCTTTAGGAGATTTCTTTTCTTGTCTATATTGTCTCTAATGATGGAATCCTAGTTGATCCTATGAAGAAAAGGCAATCCATGATTGGCCCATGTCGACAAACATAACTGAGGTATTCAGTTTTATTGGCTTAGCAGGTTATTATCGGCGTTTTGTGAAGAATTTTACCCGACTGGCTAACCCATTAATGAAGATCACACATAAAGGGGTTAAATTTGTTTGTACAAAAGATTGTGATGAATGTTTTTAAGAACTGAAGAGAATACTAGTCAATTCTCCTATATTGACTCTACCATTGGGTAATGAAGGGTTTTTTATTTATAGTGATGCTTCAAAGAAAGAACTTGGTTGTGTCCTTATGAAAAATGATAGGGTTATTTCTTATGCATCATGACAGCTAAAAATTCATGAGAAAAACTATCCAACTCATGATCTTGAGTTAGCTATTGTAGTCTTTGCTTTGAAGATATGGAGACATTATCACTATGGTAAAAATGTGATATTTATACTGATCACAAGAGTTTGAAGTATATTTTCTCACAAAAAGAACTCAACATGAGGCAAAGGAGATGGCTTAAACTACTCAAGGATTAAAATTTCACGATACACTACCACTAGGGGAAGGAAAATAAGGTGTCATATGCTTTGATAAGAAAGGATCATGGAGTTTTGAACAAGATGATAGTTGAAAGGGATCCTATTTTAATGGATCTAGTAATGATGGACATTGGAATAACCATAGAGGGTGAAACATCAATTCTTTTTCAAATGGTTTTCAAAACGTCTTTACTAGAAAGGATAAAAAGTTCTAAAGATGATGATGAGGAGTTTCAAAAGAAGATTAAAGCTATGAATGAAGGGATATTGAGTGACTTCGTATATGAAGATGGAATTTTGAAATTTGGGAAGAGACATTGTGTTCCTAATATACCTGATCTAAAAATGGAATTTTTGGATGATGCTCATATTTCCAATTTCTCTATACACCCTAGTAGCACTAAGATGTATAGAAATTTGAAGGAACATTTTTTGTGGGACAACATGAAGAGGGAGATTGCTGATTTTGTGTCAAGATGTATGGTTTGTCAACAAGTGAAATCTGGAAGGCAATAGCTTGGAGGAGTATTGAAACCTCTTCCCATACCTGAGTGGAAATGGGATAATATCATGATGGACTTTGTCATGGGACGACCAAAGTCTCCAAGAAGGAACGATGAAATATGGGTCATTGTTGATCATCATACCAAGTCAGCACATTTTCTTACTATAAGAGAAGATGTACCACTTGAACGTCTAGAAAGACTAGATATTAATGAAGTTGTGAGACTTCATGAAGTACCCCTATCAATTGTTTCAGATTGTGATACATGTTTTACATCAAAATTATGCAAATGTCTTTAGAATCCCTGAGATACTGATCTTCGTTTGAGCACTGCCTATCACCCACAAACTGATGGACAATCAGAACAGACTATTCAAACATTGGAAGACATGTTGAGGTCTTGTTCACTTGATTTTCAAGTAATTTTGGATCAGTATTTACTTCTAGTGGAATTTTCCTATAACAATATCTTCCATTCAAGCATTCAGATGGAACCCTATGAAGCATTATATGGTAGGAGATGTCGTACACCAACTTGCTAGGATGATGTTGGTGAAAGAAAGCTCCAGGGCCCAGAACTTGTTGAAGAAACAATGAAAAATGTGAAGATTATCCAGAACCATATCAAAATAGCTCAAAGTAGGAAAAAGAGCTATGCTGATAACCGAAGTAAGGATTTAGTGTTTCAAGAAGGTGATCACATTTTCTTAAAGGTATCTCCATGGAAGGGTATTATACAATTCGGTAAGAAGGGAAAATTAATTCCTAGGTACATCGGACTTGTTGAAATTCTAGACCGAATTGGAGCTGTAGCTTACCATTTGGCAATGCCTCCATGTCTCTCCAAGGTTAACAATGTGTTCCACATGTCAATGTTAAGAAAGTACATGTCAGACCCAACACATGTACTCACTTATGAAGAAGTAGAACTTGAGCTAGATCTATCTTATTGTGAAAAACTGATCAAGATTCTTGATACTAGAGAACAAGTATTGATAAATTATATGACTCGTCTGGTAAAGGTTCTATGGAGGAACCATAAGATGGAGGAAGCAACATGGGAGCCTGAGGAGCTTATATTAAAGACATACCTGAATCATTTTAGGAAATGTATTATGAATTTCAAGGATGAAATTTTTTTAAGGAGGGGAGAATGTAACACCCCAATCTTTTGAAAATAAATATAGAATTCAATTTTATAATCTATAAATTAAACACAACTTTGCCTCTTCTATGTTTTGAATTTTGAAAAATGGTCATCTAGAGTTATGTTCAGTAAGTCAATTAGAGTCTGATAGAACAAACATGATTTTTGGTGAATAGTAACATACCCTAATGTATAGTAATATAAATAGTAATATGAATAGTAATATGACCCTTATGAATAGTAAATAATATTATTATTTTCTTTTTTAAGGCAATAAGATAATGAGATCTTAATTAGTTTTTCAATGTCACATAAAATTAATTGCACTTCAAGATTGTTATTTTTCGAATTAACTATGAACTTATTTAAAAATTAAATTAATAATATTTAGAAATTTTTTTTTGAAAAATGGATTTCTCTTTTGAATTATACACATCGAAAAATGGTAGGGGTTAATTTTTGTGATTTTTCTAAAATACATGAATTTTTCATGAATAGTAAAAATACAGTATTGAGTATTCAGTAGTTTAATGACATAATAATGATGTAATAATTAAATATAAAAGTATGGTCGAATTTTTTATTGTATCTTATGACATGATATGTCCCAAGTGGCTAAAACCATGGGCAAATAACATTGTCAAGCCCATGGTTTGGAAAAAACCACTAATGAGCTGTCCCTTTGAAATTATTAAACAATTACCTCTCTTTTTCTATAAATACCCACTCATCCATTAATTTTCATTGATTCTGAATTCCTCATCCTCAAAGATCTGGTGGTTTTACCTCTCTAAAATTCCTACCAAGGTGGCCCTAATCTCCCAAGGTCCCATCCTTCAAGATCTAGTAGTTATTCTACAAGGTAAGGGAATCCTTCATTCTCTTCTTTAAGTCGACACTTCATTTATGTTATCTATTTGAAATTCCCTTATCATATGTTGAGGTTTGATCTTAT
Organism: Viscum album; assembly: GCA_963277665.1. Taxonomy (NCBI): domain Eukaryota; kingdom Viridiplantae; phylum Streptophyta; class Magnoliopsida; order Santalales; family Viscaceae; genus Viscum; species Viscum album. The sequence continues at coordinate 1,662,920,298 of OY728123.1, read as the reverse complement.
TCATTATTTTTAATATAAATTTTATTTAAATATTATGATATACCCTTTTGTCCTCATAATTTTATTTTATTAAATTTTATGTGACGTCGTTAGGCTGCCGAATTTTCATAAGGGATATCTTAACTTTTCATTTATTTTCAAGTTCATCTCTTTTATTTTTATCTCCTCACCTCCTCTGTCCAAATGATCATGATAACTCTAGTAACATCTATATACTTGATTTTTATCATGTTAATGGAATAACCATCATAAATATTCTTACTCCCTCTTATTTTTATAAATGAAATCGACACCCATGAGGTTCTGATTTATAACCTCCGTTGACGACGAAGTTTCATTCTTCAGTTTCTTCTTCATTATTGGTCATGAAACCATATATCTGGTTGAACCAGATTATAATATATGTATAATAACCTAATTAATTTTTAGGAACTATAATATTTACATATAATTAAGTTATGTGACAAAACTAGTTCATAATATTCTAAATACCACTGAATAATCGAAGTGGTTGTCATCTAATGATTCATCTTCATTCCATGTACCCAAATGACAGAAATGACCATTACCAATTCTATATGATTATAAATAATATATAATTCCAATCCTGAAGATTTATAACCTTTCCACATGAACTCCATTACTTAAAAAGAAATGAACCAAATATGAAAATAAATGAAACGAACCCCTGAGAACGATGAAATTCAATACAATAACTTGTCAATAAATACATAAAAGAACTAACCAGAATAATGGTAAACTAAATACATGTATAATATGTTCTGAAATAAGTTATTAACAAGAATAATTTCATATTCTAGGAGCTTAAGTACAATAGTGGAACACGTTTGGAGTTAAGGTAATGGTTTTTCACCTGAACTTCCATTTTCAATCGGGTTACTTTTATTATCTAATTCCCTTGAAGAAAATCTTATATATTGTTATGTACTCATCATAAATTTTTTGTGGGTATTATATATATGTTAACCAACCATAATCATTCCATATTTTCTGGATATTTACATGTTTTAAGACAATCTCTCAAAACTGATTCCAAAAATACGAGCCCGATACAAGGGAATTTCTCAAATTCATATCTATTTTCAAGGGAAAGATATGATCTATTATTGGGAAATATTATCCTTATAAAAACACTAATTTTATCATGAAATACTATCTTACTTTACTTCTGGTTTTATACAAAAGAAATTTCAAAAGAACTCATCTTTTCAAAATAAAAGAGTATTTATCACAAGATTTGCTTAATGATTTTAAAAGATTATTCTCGTTTGATTAAACACTCTTGTTGATTCTTATGTATTGTTGTGGTTAATAATTTGTGATGTAATATACCATATTTTATTGAATGGTTTATGACTAACTTTATTGTGGATGATAAATCCTAAAACCATTCACCACATTATTCCGAATGGTTAGTGTTTATGTTCAATAATTGGGGAAGTTAGTTAAATTTCATATGATAGTTTCAATATGAATGTATATGTTGTTTATGTTTATCCCCACTCGTATGAAGAATTTATTGGACTTATTATGTGATGGGTGGGGCCTGTTATATCCCCTCAATGAATCTGTAGGTCTCATGAGATAAACAATGGTCTTGGAATGAGGCCTTGACAAAATGATTATTTTATGGTCCTAGCACGAGGCTTTGACGGTATGGTTATGATGTCAAGCATATGCACTTCCCTCACTATGATGCTATTATTTGAAGTTCATGTGGTTATTCAACTAGTAGAATACCCATGATTATGTTTTATTATAGAATTATTTATTCATCACATATTTATGCCATATTTTGTTCAAGTTCATTATTAAAGGAATGTGGTTTCTATTATTCACCATGTCTAATGTTTATATTAACTTCCACTTTATTACTTACTCTTACTGAGCGAATGATCTCACCCCTTTCTTATGTTTTATTTTATCAGGTTTTGAAGAATAAAATTATGAGTGAATTTTAAGAATCGTCTAAGAGACGTGATGTTTCTAGTGGAATAAAAGAGTGTTTTGATTTCTTTCATGTTGTAATGTTAATCTTATGTATGTAATGTTTTTACAATAATACTAAACTACTTGTTCTTTCAGGATTCGTATTCCTTGAATGTATGCCAACGTAATCAAATAAGGCACTGGCTCTGGGAAATAGGGTTCGGGTCCATACATTTTGGAAGTATAATGATATTTTATTTTTACCATTTAATACAATTTAGGTCATTATAAGTAATTTCACATTTAAATTTGACATAAACACATGTCAATCTTTTGATAGTTTTTACTTTTTTAAAACCTGCTTTTTGTTTTTGGCAACATGAATTAATTTCAAATTAATTAATTCAACATTAATGTTTTTAATTTGGTAAAATATAATTAATTTTTGAATTCATAATATCGAAATTATATTAGGGTTAATTTTTAGTATTTTTCTGAAAACATTCAATTTTTGATTAATAGTTAAAAACATTACTTTATTCTTTAAAATAGAATTTTTATTTAAATAATTATTTATTTATTTTTAATTTATTTTAATTCAAATTAGATATATAATACCTATATAAGTTCAATGTAATTCAATGGAGTCATCTAATAATAAAATTAGATGTATAAAATTTTATTGAAATTTTTAACGTCTTTTACACACCTTCTAGGTAGATTTACAAATTTTCATAAAACGAAGTTTTACCACTAATGTGAATTGAAATTAAAAAATACTAGAGACACGGTTTGCATCATTAAGTAAAATTTGGATCAATACAGAAAATAATTTTTGGTGAAAAATAACCTTTGACTTTTATTAACCACGGTTAAAAGTAAATAGGGTAATTAAAGGTAAAATGATATTATAATTACACCAAAACATGTCTAAATTCTTCTGGATAATTGTATTTACACTAAAAGAATCTTTAGGAATAATATATGATCCTTTTGGTCCACATGGATTATATTAGGACATTTATTATTATTTTATTTAAAGAAGAGTTAAAAGTGTTAAATTAAAATTTTAATAACTAAAACATTTTTAATATAGGGTTATACATAATATAAATTCTGCTATAAATATTTATTAGAATGATAAAAATATTTCCCACATAATATTATTTTATTTATATTTTATAGATATCAATTAATTATATTTATTTGTGACACAATGATGATGCAGTAATTACTTTATCAATGAAAGAATAAAATAATTGATATCATAAATATACAAATAAATATAAACTGGGGATTTTGATGTCATCTAAAAATTTCCTAGATTAATATGAAATTTTAGGGTTGATTCAATGAATTGTGTTCGAAGTAATCATCTTTTTGTGACTTTCATAAAAACCAAATACTAAATAGTTCCAAAATTGACATTAATGAATTTTTTAAACAAAAACTATATTACTAAATGATATAATATTTTGAAAAATCTAAGGTTCTGAAAAAAGTACTTATATAATGACAACCATGTAATTAACTAACCACTAGGGGTTCTCTTTGATTTTTTTAGTAATTTTATTGACCATTTATTATAATAATACAAGGGGACATGGTAAAAGTTAAACTATTAATGTAAGAGTTAAATATAAAATATAGGGATAATATAGAGACCTAAACATGTCTAAACCAAATTGGATGAGATGATTTCGACCGATCCCGACATTATCATCGAAATAAATAAATTATGTGCCATTATAAACTGAATATGATTTTAGAATAAACTAATATTTTAAAGTTTTCCAAAAGTGACCATCACCTCTCTTATAAAAGGGTACTTCCCTTCTCTCAAAATCACACCTCCAAAGCCATTTTTCTCAGCCAACCCTAACCCCAATCTCCTCCCAAATTCTCTCACGTTAACCTAGAGGCCTTAAATTGAGAAAAAAATCCACCCTATGGATCCCTTCTCTTCAAATCAAAAGGAAACACCCAAAAGAAGAGGTAATAATTTTATCACCTCTTTAAAAGTTCTTTTCTTCTTCCACTTTCTCTTTATTTCTAATTTCTATACCAAAATAATAACTATAGTACCTTCAATATACAGTGATGTTATTATAAATATTGTACAACCATAATCATTATTCAATCCATCATATGAATTGTAATGTCACCATTCATGGGTACGTACGAATAACAGTCTCCACGTCGTGGTGTAAGTTGTTAATAAAAACTATGTTATTTGGATGGATATAATGATGAGTAATATGTGTATAAATAATGTAACTAACATGATAAATTCTATGTATAATTACTTTACCATCTAATTCCACACATTTTAATCATTATAGAAATGATATTTTCGCTCATTTGTACATACGACTTACCGTCCCCACAACGAGATGAGATTCATTTCAACATTCACCATTCAACGATGATTATAAAAATATATATTACTAATAATTATGTAATATATGACATAATAATTCTACTAGATATATATATGTCTATGTGTGTGTGTGTCCTTACATATATCTTATTCTCTTACTTTCGTTCAATATGATATGAAAACAGAAAAAATGATTATGCATACCTACTGCCTACCGTCTCCATAAACGGTGATTTTCATTTCATATATCTATCTATTATACATATTTATACTATAAATATATATTATGTATAAACCATGTTTTATATTCTACAAGGATTTAAATCATGATCTATAAGATACGATCAAGAATAACAAGTTAAAACGCGTATGATAAAGAAAGTGATTATTACCTGAAATGATAATTTAAATCATTATTAAATGTTTAGTATATTGTCATAAATGAATCATGAATGATATAACAAATATTAATATGGGTCTGGTATAATTTGACAACATAATATGTTCATTATATAGGAGGTTAAACATACCCTCGACCAAATGAATGTGTTGGGTAATGTTTACTTCCTCAATCTCATTATTATCCAAGATTGTTTATCTGTACGTATTTTTTGGGAAATATTTATTATCCTTGTCCATGTTTCATAAAATAATTTTTACAAATAATTTTTTTATGGTACCCCTTAACTAAAAAATCATTTTAGACGTTTTAAAATTTTATTTTTATAAATTATTCTCCTAAATGTCCATGTTTTCAAAATGGTTTTAAGAATTTATTTATCTGGAAATGAATGTTTTAAAATGTTAATTCCTTTAAAAAGTTTCAAAGTTATATGGGACATTATGATTCAAAAATATCTTTGAAATTTAATCCTTTATAAATTGTTCTTCTTTTAAATGATTTCATGAAAAATTGGTATTCCAATCACAGAGTTTTACTGATAATTTTCAACAATATCATCATCTTTTACTGGATATTATTCTTGATTGAGGTTAATTTATTATAATACAATTTTCCATATTATATTGAATGAGTTCTGATATGTTTTGCTATGGATGTGCTATTTTTATACCATTCATGGTTTGTGGATAATGTATTTACATTTTGTATAGCAGTTCTAATACAAATGTTTATGTTTTTTTTCAAAAATTTCATATTAGGAATGAAATGAAATTAGTAAGTAACGGGAGGAGCCCTCTATGGCTCCTCGATGCATTGGTAGGTATCCTATGAAAAACTAGTTTCATGGTACAAGGCCTTGAAAAAACTTTTTTTGTAGTTCTTTCATGAGGCCTTGACTCTGTGTTAATGATTTCTAGCATTAGGTATTCTCTCGTTATGGAATTAATTATTACATTTGATTATTAGAAAAGTAGAATATCTATGTGAATGTTTATATGATAATGTTTAATTTATTTTTTCCATATTAAGTACAAGTTTATGTTTAAAAGTCTATTGTTTTCATTACCTATCTTAGCTTAAAATTTTATAGCTTCCACTAAATTATTTGCCCTTACTGTGCATATAATCTCACCCCTTTATAATGTTTTGTTTTCCCATGATTCCAAAAAGTGTATTATGTTTCACATGCAGGGTTAACATAGGGGAATAATGGAGTTTTCAATGGATTATTTATGTTGTGTTTTATGTTTGAATGTGTAATGTAATTTTCATGTATTAAATCTACTTTCCATGACTACTAAACTGATCGGTCATTCTAGCATTGATTCCTTGTAATCATGTCAATGTATTAAAATAATGCACCGGCTCCAGGATTCTGGGATCAAGGAATTACATCCCACTACATCCATTCCCCGTGAGGAAAATGGCCTAATGTATTTAGTTGTGTGTAGAAACTATGGGGGTTGATGAATGAATATGAGATTCATGTTATAGGGATGATATTTATTAGTGAAATGTGTGAAATCCTATTTCATTGAAGTCAAAATGTATCAAAGCCTTTGGATTTGATCAGAATGCATATGCCCAGACAGGTGATCCCCACAAGGTCCCAAATGTACTTCTTTCATAACAGCTAGATTTTCTTCTCAATCAATAAATTTGAAGAGTATTCCATCAATGCCACATTTTTAGAGGAACTTCTAGTGATCTAGACTATCATAAATAGTAAAATTGGCCACTTGTTGTTAGATCTTTACTTTTTCATCCCTATCTGGTGGAAGTATTCCGTTTTGAAGATGTTCAATGATGGGTGTTCTCCATCCCATGGTATGACTATACGTCTCATAAATAGGGAAAATTTCATTAATTTCCTCCATTTTGGTTTGATAAAAATGTGAGACCACACGACGATGAGCTATGCAGATGATTGTCTCATCTCGATTTGGATCTTCCAAGGTGATAGCTGCATTATCCAGTACATCGTCTTGCGAATTTTGTGATCACAGGACATAAGACAATGTTAGCTCTGAGGGAAATTCATCTATTAACCCTCTTACATAATCACATAAGGGGATTAACTCTTATTTTCTCATAGAATATTTTCCATCTATCTATTTGATTACAAATTCTTAATCACATTTCACTTTCAAGTGATTCACTTACACATAAAGTGCCAATTCCAAGACTGTAATGAGAGCTTGATATTCTGCTTCATTGTTGATACTACCTTCTGATAATAGGAAGCAATAAATAAATACTACTTTTTCTAGGGAGATAAGTACAATTCCTAACCCAACTTTGTTGAGTTTAGGGGTTTCCATTCTCTTACTTGTTGGACTTCTGGAGGCACCATCAAAGTTCATTTCCCATGTTAGGGAATTATCTTGAATAGAAAAGTCCTCTTCATCATGAAGTTCAGTATTCAATGATATATCTTCTACAGATGGATGTTTAGCAAGGAAGATGTCTAGATATTGGCCTTTTATTTCCCTCTCGAGCACAAACTGGATGTCAAACTATTGAAAAATAACTTCCCACCATTCCATATGCCTTTTAAGTATAGGAATACTGAGGATAAATTTGAACAGGTTATTGTGAGATACCAATTGGACCTCATGATGTTTCAGGTAGTGCCTCAATTTCTGAACTGCAAAGATTAATTCCAAGTAGAATTTTTCAATAGTTTAATATGATGTTTCTTCAATATTCATAGTATAACTGAGATAGTAAAGGTTTTTCCCATTTCCATCATCATTCTTTTGGGAAAGGAAGGCACCCAGTGATCACTCTAAAGCTATCAAATAGAGAACAAGTGGTCTTACATCAACAATTGGAATTAATACTAGTGGACTCAAGAGATATTTCTTGAGGATATCAAATTCTTCTTAGAAGACTTCATTACATTGATACGTGACTCCATTCTTCCTTAATCTAGTGAAGGGAAAACACTTGCCTACCAAATTGGCGATATACAGCCGAATATAAGCCAGGTTTCCTTGGAGTGCTCTTAATTATTTCAAATATATAGTAGGTGACATGCCAAGGATTGAATTTATTTTCTCAAGATCAACTTAGATACCATAATGGAATACAACGAAGTAAAGTAACTTTCCTAAGGTTACCCCGAAATCACATTTCAAGGGGTTGATCTTCAAATTATGTTGCCGATGTTTATTGAATGTGGTCTCTAGATTTTCTAAGTGACTGGAATGTTGTCTGAATTTTACCACCAAATCTTCCACATTACAATCAATAAATTTCCATATAAGTTTGTGAGGATATGGTGCATGGATCATTGATACGTTGCACCTACATTATTTAATAGAATGGGCATTACCTGATAGAAAAACAAACCTTGAGGGGAACTGAAGACTATATATTCTCCATTCTCTAGGTCTATACTGATTTGATTATAACCATAGTAGACATCCATGAAGGAATGAGCTCTATATCCATCTATTGCATAAATTAAAATCTCCATGATCGGAACTGGAAAGTCAGATTTCGGACAATGTTCGTTATGATCTTTGAAATCAATACAAGCTTTGATTTTTCAATTCTTTTTTTTTTCACTAGAACAATTTTGGCCAGCCATTTTTGATAAAGAACTTCCCTAAAAAGTTATCCATTATAATGTTATCAACTTCAGATTAAATTTTAGAAGCATGAGTTGGGTGTGCTCTTCCTATTGCCTACTTGAATACTCGATGTTCTTATAGAAAACCCAAATGATGGGTGGCTACATCAAGATTATGTCCTAGAATTTCTGTATAATTCCAAGATAATATATCTCAATGTTTATTTAGAAATTATGTATAAACCTCTTGCTCTTCAAAATTTAGGGTCGAACTAATTAGAGTGGGGTGTGGATCTTTTTTTGTACCCAGATTTATTTCTCTGAGCTCATCCACAGTGGTAGAGACACCTTCCTCAAATGTTGGAGGAGTATCCCTAAGATCATACTCTTTTATTTACTACATGTTATTTATTCTGTTTCAACTTTCATTCTAGATTACAGAAAAAATCATTCATAGTTAGGAGAGGAGTTAGTATTCGAACATTCTGTAGAAGTGGCAACCATTTCTGACCCTACTGATAATGAAGGGTATTTTTGTAGTAATAAATAGGAGATGAGGGATTGGGAATCAACATCTTTTTCTTCCTATAGAATTGATACAAATTATTCTATTCTGATTGAAGAAGTAGTGTCTTTCTATAGTTCACTAGATGAAATGAAGACAAATCCATTTATGCTTCCATCACTACTTGGTGAATAAACAATTTCTCCCATGTTTTCTGGCTAGATTTTCGCGATTGATATTGTGAAATTTCCTAGGTGAGTTCTTAGATTTGGGTTAACCTTTTCAATTTGATTAATAGGTAACAAATTATCTTTACTCAAATGTATGAATGGGTTTTCTGGGATATTTTCTAGTCCATTCAGAGCATTAACTCTAGTTATCTCCTTTTTCATGGACCTCATTCCCCTTATGTGATAAAACTATGCTTAATGTATTGATATTTACATGTTTTAAATGGTGATTTTTCACCATACAATGTCTTGATTGGACCATTAAAATAGTACTTAAGACACTGGTGGTTTGACAATGTTATGGCCGCATGTTGTTGTAGCAAGTCCTTCCAAGAAGAATGATGAAGGTTATGCCCTGATGAACAACCATGAAATCTGAATTAGAAACAAGATCTCCAAACTGAGTTCTAAGTGTAATCTCACCCAGAGGTTCTTGCTCATTATTGTCATATCCTTTCAACATTAATGTAGAAGGAGATAATCTAGATTTAGTAAGTCCCAATCGATGACGTGTACAAACGAGAATGGGGTTGACTCCAAATACATAATCAATGAAGGATCATCAGATGTCTATGTCATTAACCATGCCAGATAGATAGAAGGGTCTAATATGTCCATGTAAAACATCATTTTCATCTTTATCCATAAAAGATATGATGACTTGACATTATGTAGGATCATTCTCTATACAGTAAACATCAGTAGTATCAACGTTTGTTTTAAACACTTGAGGACTTAACTAAGCCTCAATAAGTTCTTATTTAAGATCTTTTGATAGACATAAGGCATCCAAAATTGACCACATGGCTAGTACGTGGGCCAATTGTTTCAAGAAATCATAATTTTTGTCCAATGTTCTGTGTTTCCCAGCCTGGAGATATAGTTTTGTAGGTGCCTTGGATTTTGATGCTTCTAATGTAAATATACCCTATGTCGGAGTAGAAGCTTGAAATAATCCTAGATTTGGTAGATTTGACTAACTAGGTCTATTTAATTGTCGACAGGAAGATGGTGTGACTTATAATCGGTCCTCCAAAAAAATCATGTCAGGGACAGACCTATCTGGCATTGAAGAATCTCCTTGTTCTTGTTGAACACCCTGAAGGGATCTTCATTGAGTTTGTGCTGCATACATAGTTCGAGTAGGGGTAGAGATAAAATAGTGGCTTCTAGAATACCCATGTCATCACCTGTATCCTTAACCTTGTCCTCTTCCTTTGGTTCTCCAATTAGGTACAAATAACTCAGTCTTAATATAATCATAATCACCATTGGCATAAGGATCCGTTAAGTGGATGATGTTGATAGAACCAAAGATCAATTCTTCATATGATGCAGATTCTTCCTGATAGGTAGGTTCAGGTTGTACCATTTAGCGGGTCGATGCTCGTGATTTTGAATCAAATGGCATGAAATATTCCAAGGTCAAGGACAAATTTGTCCTTAACACAAGATCATCTTCTTCTGACTTCTCTTTGTTTTTCTGATCAGCTAGTTTCTTTTAGGATTGACCTTTTGATGAAAGTGGTTTTAGAATGGAAGGAGTGGAAGAAGACATAATCAGTTGTTTTAACTGTGTCCATTGAAGGGAATGAGTTTAGTTTATCGGCTTCCTAATCATCCAATCATCATATTTCAGCACATTTTTACTTTTAACTTCCTTCCATTCTCTTTATACCTTTGGATCAGTAGCAGTAACACATTCTACTTAAGCTGAAAAACATTTCAGTTTCACTTGTCCACAATATACCATTTTTTATAGGAGATCTTTGAAAAAAACAATTTTAAATAGGATTCTCTAAAATTTGGTAGAAGGGACAATAATTTGAAATATATTCATCTCCTTTTCTGTTTGGTTTCTTCGGCCTTGGAAACATAACCAAATTTTATTCCAGAACAAAGATGAAGTAACAGAGAACATGTTCACTCCTGAAGGAATAAAACTTTCTATTTAATTCACAAAACTATTTTTTCCTTTGATATCTTTGATCATCTTGGCAAGGCAGTCGTTGCTAATGATGCACTGAAGGTGGAGCCCTTCAATACGATGAAGGTTTTGAGGTGGAAGCAAGTAAACTGGCTTACTTGAGTGTAATGGTAGCAGCCTCTACTCTCAATGTTCTCTTTCCCAGATCTGATGGAATTACATGAGTTTAGCCTTATAATGTAATTTTCTATATATTGAGAAATTAAAGTAAGGTCTCAAAACCCTCTGGTGTATTTTACTGGGATCAGTGGTGTCCATAGCTCATCACATAGATTTTCCACACAAAAAGACAACAAATCTTTTTTAGGGAGTTCCAGACTTAAAGAATACGTTAATATTTTCCATAGGTCAATAAAATATGAAACTCTTTCATTATCCCTTTGTTTTCAATTTGTAAGGTAAAAAACTTTTGTCTTCAGTAATGTTGATATGAACTGAAGAATTAATTTCTGACGGTGATCTCCCAATCTAGTAATTAGTCGAGATTTCAAACTTGTATACCATGAAAATGCAGGTCCTTGTAATGAATTCACAAAACACCTAAGATTTAATGATTTTTGTTATTGAGGAGTTCCAATAATGAGATCAAAATGAGAAATAAAATGCATTAAGTGTTGTTCTGGATCTCCAGAACAATTAGTTATTGGAAATGTTGTATTCACAAAATTTGGCGGGGGAGGAATCAGGTCCACCCACTCAGGGTAAGATTTATTTTCCGGCCTAACTGGTACATGTTGTTCCTCCATGGCTTCCAATAGAGTTGTTAATGCATCAATTGTGTTTATAAGAACCTAGGGAATATTTTGATGTTCTGGGACCTGTACCAGTACAACAACTAGAGCTTGAGCTGGTGCAATGAACAGTAAAACCACTGGTCATGGTGCTGGTATTTTCCTTGGATAAACCACATGAACATGATTATCATGATGTGTCTGATCCTACCATGGTTATGTACCTAATGGATGGAATTCAATATCCACATCTGTAGTTACCACAAATCCACTTTGCTGAGGAGCTCCTATAGGATGTGAAAGTTGAGGACCTGCCTGAAGATTACTTCTAGCAGTAATGATGCTTCAAAGTAACCCTTTATTGAGTCTTTTCAACTCTTTCATATCCTATTATTTTTGTGAAAATATCACTTCAAATGAACGATTTTAACCATATCTAGTGGAAAGGTGAGATGTAATCTGACTTTTACCATTCCCATTATTAGATAGATTTTGGAGGGGTATGAGTTGGTTATTTCATGGAATACATAGATTCTGGGTAAAAATCTAGTTTCAGGTACATAAACCATATTTATTTGCTTCAATTTGTGCAATATTTTGGATAAGAACTTAGTATTCTTAGTCTTCTAAACTAGACTCATTTTATCGAGGATCTTATGTAATGGTGTTAGTTACATTTACTGATTCATAATGCATTGACGACATTCAATCAAAATCTCTTTAATATTGTCTCCCTTTGTATCTTCCCAGATACTATTATCTCTTTTATAATGGATTCTCAGGAGCTGTTTGATGGACAGTAACCCAAAGGGAATCCTCAGATAGATCATTTGTGCACTCTATTTGTGGAATCATCCCTAATCAAGAGAAAAATGACTTCCTTTGAGGAGGGGATTGTAGATGTGAAAATTCCCCCAACCCTATAGGATGGGGTTGATCCTGTTATTCTTCATCAAACCATTGAAATTTTTTTATTGAATTTGAAGGTTGAATTAAATGAGACCCCAAACCTGCAAGCTGCTGTGGTTCTTGAATTACAATGACTGAGATTCATGTAGCTGCTCTTCTAATTTTTCAAATTTTTTCTGGGCATTAGCAAGATGCATTATCCAAAAACCACTCAAATCACCAGTTTCTGAAGATCACTGTTCTATTTCAGACATTTGTGTTATCTGATGGATGACATCCCCTAAGGGGGATGCTTGCTCAAGATTCTCAATTTTTTGAAGTAAAAGTAACTCAACAACTTGTTTTCTTTGGGCCCGAATCTAAAGAGAGCCAGTTGAGTCATGCTTTTTAGCATACATTTGATTACATTAAAAATATTTTGGTTATAGAGAAATGTGGGAAATAAAATTGCATGATACCACTATTGGCAGGCATTGCTGATTCTGGAGTGCAGTGAATAGCAATGCTCCATGTATACCACATCCTCTGATCCGAACACCAGATGGGGAATCAGTAATTAATTAGTGTATCCTTTTTAGAGCATTGATGAATGCACACTAAAGGGTTCTCTGATATTTTTCAACCATTGGATGTTGGGGAACTGAGACATATGCCAAGTCAATTTGGCATTGCTACCCTTCTATTACCTTTACATGATTTTGATATTCATTATATGGTAATACTTTGGTTTTCAAATGATGAATAGTATTCTATAATTTGAGGCAGATATCATGAATACAGTCTTCTACCATCAATTCTAGAATATTATATTGAGAATTTTACAAAGCCGAAAACATGACTGGTATTTCTCTATTAGCCAATTGTTTTCACATGTTTAATAAATATTCATTTTATTTTACTATATGTTTCTTCTATTGGTATGAACAAAGTGGATTCTCAGTATTAGAAGATAAATGACCCAAGGGAGGTTCAGAGAATGACAGTTCCCTAAAGATTTTTTCTATTTGAGAAAGTATTTCACCTGTCAATGACAAGTAATCATACATGACTGGCCTAGTGTTTGAATGTCCCTTGAGATTGGAGAGGTTTATCATCTCTACATTTTCAATTATAGAACTATATTGACAATGAGTAATACTATTCTGGATAGGACTTTGGCAGAAAATTCCATTATGATAAAGAACATCATGGTAGATTACAGTAAAGGATAGATCCTTTTTATCCTTGGTCTTCTGGCCACACGGAGGGTTGTAGTGGATCTCACATAGAGATAAGCACTCTAGATTGACCGTATTTTTATGAATCAGTCCTTCACGATGAATTTTCTGATGGGGAAATTCAGAAATACTACTTCTACTCCCATAATTTGGTAATGAGAGGGTAGGATCTTGAGCTGCAATAGATAAGTAACTGAGGGATTCAAGAACTCCAACATTAAGAGGATCCAAATTGCATCATTAATCTTGATTTTCCAACCGTGTTTGGAGATAATTCTTCATTGATGTTCTCTTAAACTTAATTGCAGCCAATTACTTGGTGAAGTGGTTATCATGGGAAGGTATATGTGCCTGACTGGAAGTGGTCACAAAAATGGACCAATTACCTCTAATAAGAAAGGGTTTATGTTCCCGATCTTATTGTCTGTATGATATGGAAGAGTATTCCCAATAATCGTCTTGGACTAGAAAGGATGTCTGTATCGGCTTCGAGATGGAATTTCGAGGTGTCATCCCATGTGTGGGGATATATTTATGTTTATGTTCCCCTAGTACTGATAAAGTAATTGTTAGAATATACCGGCATGCTTCAAGAATATGGGTAAGAATTTTTTCTTTCTTTTCACCATTGATAGGATATTTTTGGTGACTTCTGTAGCTAAAACTAGAATATATATCCATTTCATATCTGGAGTTGGTGTATGGGCCTTCTCCTTTCCTTCTTTTCTTGTCGATGGGTATTGACAGTACTCGTGTGTGAGGGCAGAGAGTTGGGCCTACCCCAGATTTGTCGTCAGATCATTGTGAATGATTTCTTCGGGTCCTGCCAAATGAGACTATTGGAAAGTGTGATGCACACTGGAAAGTGTATGTGCCTACCGTCTTTTTCCCATAAAGTATGGTTGATGGAATTTGTTCAATACTGAATGATGAGACTACTGGTATAATTGGGGATTGTAGCTGGTGTATGTTCATGTTTACTAGTTTCCACCACATTAGATTGGAGGGCCTCTTTAAATGCAGTCAGAAGAGCTTGTTGACTGGCTGATAACTTTTAAGTAGGTGTATGTGCCTATTCACTGTACTCCACTAGATTTATCTTGTGGGATTTTTGGGTTTCTTCCAGATGAGTCTGTTGCATAGAAAAATTAATATGGACGGGTGTATGTTCCTGTTTGTTGTTTTCCATCAAGTTTGGTTAATGATATTCTCAAGAGGGGGAAGAGGTAAGAACCTAATCCTTGTTGACTGGACATTGTCCCCATCAGTTCATCTTGCATGCTCATGTTTTAGAGAGTTGGCCCGAACATCCAGAGGCAAGAACCCCATCATGTTGGGGGTTCTCTACCGTGCAATTCTGATAGAGCATATTATTGGTGGAAATCCTCAAGAAGGATCCCCGCATCATTGAATTGAGGCCCTGAGTGACCTCTTTATCCACCTTTCTATTGTACTGCAGGGACTGGTTATTGTGTTCTAGGGATAAGGACCTGAAATGGTTGAATATGGGGTCATCACCTTATGCTTCTTGATCATTGTTCGTCGTTGGCCAGATGATCGAGGATTGTTATTGACATGGAGGGCCTGTCGGGAAGCCTCCGAAGTTGGAATTGTATTGGGAAAATGATACTATTTTATTAGCACATTAGAGAACCAGAGTTGAAGATGTTGGGTGAGCGATTAAATCCTTCTCATGGATGAGGATCCAGCTTGATCAGTGGTCAATAAGTTCACATATAACGTCTTGAAGGAATCCATTTTGGACTAAATGGTGTTCTGAGAAAAAACACGAAAACAACTACAATAAACACCATTAAAGAGAAATATTATAAATGGATACATGCATGATTTATTCCTTTCCCTGGCCATCATTTATCAGTTTATAGGGGCCTGACATGTGGGTAACATTATTAATGTGGTTAAGGATTCACCTCTGGTTCACAATTTTTTTTGATGTTCCTTGAAACATGTGTTCTAGTTTTAAGAATCTCTTCTTCTAGATGGTTTCCATTGTATTTATTTATGGAACCTGAATTATCCCAATAGAATTATAAAAAGGGTAACTTCTTTCAAAAGGTAGGAATTCATTATGTTTGAACCTTATGATACATAGGAATTTTCATTGGTCGAGAGGATGGGAGGTCAGACTCATGACACCCTACTGGGGGGAATTATTGTCAACTTTTGTACTCTATTTATAAATTTAAGATATTTTCATGAATCCTTATTAACTCAACATGTATAACATAAGTTTTCCTTGGAATTTAAAATCACTAATTAACATCTGTAAAATTCTGAATCCTTAGTATGCATTCAAGGTTCTTCATTAATGGAGATATCCATATGTATTTGAGGTTCTATATCAATGGTATCCTCTTATATAATATTTCATGATTCTTTTAATCATCATTATGATGATAATAGTTTTTAATCCACTCACTAGGGAACTCTAGAATTTACTGTCATCTAGGGAGACAAATTTTTGTTCTGATATAGGGATTGTACCTATAAAGTGGGAAACCAACATATCCTTGTGAAAGAATTTATAACCCTCGTAGTTTTTTCTCTCTTAATGGGACACATAATACCTTTTATGGTCATGTAATAAGGACATAACCTTACATTTTAATATCATGTTGTCTCTAAATCTAAGTATAGGGTGCTTAGTCAATGTTTAATGTGGGACTCATACATAAGCAGCTGAAAGAACATGGAAAGAATATGGTTTTTGATGTAAGATTACACCCTATTTGGAATATGGCCCAAGGAGAATAGGGTTGATTTGAAGTGTTGGGTTTGATCCTCAAAGAGGCTTCCTACATTTCTCTTTTGGATGTGAATCAAAGACCATGTAGTTCGATGAATCTCAAAGGAGAGTATATTTTTTTGAGAGAAATTGTTTTGGGATTACTTCCTTAAAAGGATTCCTTAATGATTTTTTGGTTTTAATTTGGGGATTATTTCTAAGGAGGATTCCCAAATTAAGGGAATTAGGGTGTATTAATGAAGAGGATATCTAGTGAGCTCAGGCCCTAAGAAGGCTTCTTATGTTTCCCGATTATGTTGGGAATCATAGTTCCTGTATTTCATTAATGTGAGTGTTTGTGCACATGATGTAATCATCACAAATCTCTAAGACAATGTGATTCATACTCAGTGCAAGAAACCAGAGGATGTGAGAGATTCAATAATGATACATACACTTTTCTTTCTCTGCTGGTGGATGAGGGTGCACCTATGGTGGCCAGGGTGGACGAGGGAGAGGCGACGATCCCTCCCTCTATTCTCTTCACATTAGAAAAGGGTCTAATGAAATAAATAAGGGATGAAGGATTAGGGGCTTACACCAGGATGTCATCCCTAAAAATTGATCTTAGTAGGGGTGGGAGATTTTTCATTTTCTTGTATGGAGAATCAAGCATGAACTTTACCTTCCCTACCATAGATCTGAGGATTCGTCTCTTTGAGAAGGGATAGTTCAAGACCCAAACTCTAATTCTCAAAACCGGGAACTTCCCAGCACTGTTCTTGGGAGAGAGGTCCATGTGAATGCAGGTATACAAACAAATGAAAAATCCATGAATCCTAACCCCATTGTGAAAAAAATGTGGGAAACCTCTGACTAAAGATATACATAATCAAAATAGGTGGCACATTATTGTTCCTTTCCCAACTGTTTGATAAGTTAGGAGGTTCTGGTGGATGTCTCAATAGAATCCCTTTAAAATAAAGGATCCAATAAATAATAATCCTTTCCATGGATGGGATTGAAGTGGGATTGATGGATTTTAGACTTAAGAGAGTATGTGAATCAATTAAGGGCGCCCAAGTATGTAAGGGAGCACAAGTATAAGCACACAAGTACATTTGGGCAACCAGATGTTCACTAAGAGATAGACAACCTGCATGGTAATACTTGGGTGAGACCTGGCTCATGCCTTCAAGAGTATTCACAAGAGACCACAGAAGTGGGGTTCTCAAGTTCCTATGAAATTAATATGTGGTGAACAAGTGTTTCTGATTTTGGGTGGTTGGGAGTTTCTAGAACGCAAGTTTTATGGATTTGAAACACTAAAAGGACTTAAGTCCTACGATCCTCCCTCAATTCCTCTTCATTAGGTGTGAAAGATATACCTTGAATGTTTTGGAGGACTTCGGTGAAGCACTAGTGTAAAGACCCAAAGCATGACATATATGGAAATTACATTACATTTGTGTAATACTTAATACATGAAAAAAACAGAAGCCTAAAGACCGTATTAGTTTAGTGTCTTTGGAAACTCGGAACGTAATCTTCTAATCATGGTGAAAGATCTTCAACATCTCCCATAAAGATCTTCCTCTTTTGGTTTTCAAAACTAAAACCTTTCTTTATATCCTGGGGAAAAGAAAACATAAAATGGGTGAGCTCAAATACTCAGTAAGGGTAAACATAGAGAACATAAAACAATCCATAAACATTTGAATGCAAAAACTTGAACATAAAATCTAAACATCAAAATCTTGAGCAAAGACGTAAATCTTTGAAGTATGCAAGGAATATATCATAAAGGGACATCAATCATGAAAAAATATCATGGGAATAAAACATATAATTGTGGAAAACCATTAAGCACATGATATTATTTCCATAGTATCCAAGTCCTTGTTTCCAAGACCATCTTAGTGGACAAAGTCCCTTTCTGAAGCGAGTTCACTCCTCGTTCCAGTCCCGTATCACTGAACCAGATTAACTTACCATTCCAGCCATGTCTATCTCATGATATTTAAATATTTACCCAATGCATTGGAAGTATATATAGTTTCCACCCATCTCATAATGAAATCATTCTTACTTGTACCACAAAATATAGATAAATCATTCATCATAACCCAAAGAATAAAATGGGTTTCATAAACATCATCCCATCATCACATAATCCATATAAAACAAATGGATATCATTTCCTCATAAGAAAAGTGAAACAATGTAAATCATAGAGACAATATACATGAAACATACACATATGAAATAATGTCATCTTAGATGGAACTTGGTTTTGATAAAACACTTGAAAGGAATTCTTGAGGAAAATATCCTTTCTTTTCAAAATCATTTTCTTTTCACAAAATGCCATGTACTTTTCAAAGAAAAGGATTTTTTTGAAAATAATAATAAAATATTGTAGAGTAATATTTATGAAAATTAGGTGTTATAAAACCTTAAAAATCAGTTTATGCCATATAAGTTAAAAAAACATTATCCTTGTACTTTTGTCGAAAAAGCCAAAAAGTACCACGTATGGTAAAAAAAAGAAAGATTCCATCCATAACACAAATTAATAGTCAAAGAGGGTTAAGCATGACTTTAAAC
Organism: Viscum album; assembly: GCA_963277665.1. NCBI lineage: Eukaryota > Viridiplantae > Streptophyta > Magnoliopsida > Santalales > Viscaceae > Viscum > Viscum album. The sequence goes on along the minus strand of OY728123.1, from coordinate 1,662,901,056 downwards.
ATACATGGAAGAATATTAAAAACTTTATGAAAAAACATTTTTATGGTCATGGATGAAAAATATAACCCCAGAAAATACTTACGTATAAGAAATCTCGAATAAAAATGAGATTGAAAAATTATCCCTTACCTTATGTCCAATTTCTTTTGTATGTGTCTTTTGTATAGTGGGTTTAAACATATTATTAACTTATAACAGAACCATAATAATATTTATGATATCATATATGATTCACTTACAGATTTATATTATCTATTCATTTTTCAATTCCACGTCAAAGCAGTGTTTTGGGTAAAATCATTTCATTTATCATCCGTGTTTTGACTTGTCATTATTAATATGATTACTTATATCATGATTACTTAATTCCAGAATATAAAACTTGATTTATATATAATATATAGTCAGAATATACATATATATAATAGATCGATAAATGGAAAGAAATACACCATTCATGGAGACGGTAGGTCGTACGTACGCATGAACGTTGTTTTTTCGTTTCCTTGTTGAATTGAATGGAATTAAGAAGACTAAATACATATATATATATAAATAAATATAGTAGTATTATTATGTCATATATTTCATGATTTCTTATTCTATATAATTTATAATTATTCTTTAATTGTTAACATGGAAAATGAATCTCATCGCGTCGTGGAGACGGTAATCCGCACGTACACACGAGGGATGATATCGTTCCCATATATATTGAATGGTATTGGAGTGGATTATATAATATCATAGAATCAGTATGATGTTATAATAATTATATATAGTTAGTCTTTACACCATTATACCCATCCAAGTAGGGTGGTGGTGGAATACCTGATTACACCACGGCATGGAGACGGTATTCCGTACGTACGCACGCGCGGTGATTTCGTTTTCCGTAGAATGGACAGAAGATGAAATAGGGTTATTTAATATTTATAATAACATATAAGTATATAAGTAATAATTATGTTATTACTTTATAATTAAACAACTAAATAAGAGGAAGTATAAGAAGAAAGAAACTTGAAAGAGTCGGTAGAAGAGATTACCTCTTCCTCGACGCACCTCCTTTAAACTTCTTCTTAGGGGACTAGATTTGGTCTTTTGAGAAGTCCAAATCCACTATGATGTAACTAGAGAGGTTTAGAAGTGTAATTGGCAGGTTTTGGCTGAGATTCAAGGCTCAAAAGGGTGTGAAGAGAAGAGGGAAGTGGTACCCTTTTTATAAGGGAGGAGAGGGGCACCTTTGGAAGAACTTAAAATATTATTTTATAATAAAGTCATATTCAGTTTATAATAGCTCCAAATTGATTTATTTCGAAGATAAAGTGTGTATGGGTCTAAATACACTCAACCAATATGTTTTAGAAAATTTTTGGTGGCTATTATAATCTTATCATTTAGATTTAACTCTAAGTTAAATAATTTAACTTTTACCATGTCTTTTTGTTTTCTTACACTACATGGTTAATAAACTTAATATAACAAACCAACCGAACCCCAAGTGGTTAATTATTAATATATATAACCTTATATAAGTCATTGGGCCGAACCTTATATTTTTAAGAATACAATAACAATTAATAATATAATATTTGTTTTAAAAATATTTTGTGTCAATTTTGAAACTATTTGGTAATTGATTTTTGTGAAAATCATAAATGAATGATTAGTTTGAACAAAGTTAATTAAATCAATAATAACATGTCATATTAACCTATAAAATTATTTTAATTCATAAAAAGTCTCAAATTACATTTATTTTGGTATTTATAATATCAATTATTTCATTATTTTATTATTTAGGTAATTACTTCATCACCATTGTGTCATAAATAAATTAAATTATTTAATGTATAAAAATTATAAATAAAATAACATTAGGTATGAAATATTTGTATATTTATAATTAATATTTATAGTCTAAGTTAGCTTATGTATAACCCTATATTAAATATGTTTTAGTTATTAAACTTTGATTTTAAATATTTTAACTCTTCTTTAAATAAAATAATAATAAATGTCCTAATCTAATCCAAGTGGACCTAAAGGGAAATATTTTATTCACAAGGTTGTTTTTGGTCGAATTACACTTATACAATAGAATTAGGACATGTTTTATGGTAATAATAATATCATTTTGACCCTTAATTACACTATTTACTTTTAACCGTGGTAAATAAAAGTAAAAAGTTATTATTCACCAAAAATTATTTTTATATTATTGAACCAAATTTTACTCCTTGATATTAACCGTGTCTCTCAGATTTTCGAAATTCCACTCATAGAAGCGGTAAAATTATGTTTTATGTAAGTTTGCAAAAAGCACCTAGGATGTAGGTAAAAGACGGTGAAAAGTTCAATAAAATTTTTATATATCGAAACTTATTATAAAATGACTCCAATGAATTACATTGAACTTATATAGGTATTATGTATCAATTATTACCTAAAATAAATTTAAATAATATAAATAATTATTTAAATAAAAATTCGGTTTTTAAATAGTAACCCAGTGTTTTCACTATTCATCATAAATTGAATGTTTTCAGAAAAATACCAAAAATTTACCCTAGGCTAATTTCGATATTCCGAATCCAAAAATGAAGTCCATTTTGAAAAATAAAATTTCAAAAAGTTGGTATTACTATTCATAACGGCTACTTTATATAATATTTTAATAACATATCATTGTTTAGTGAAACTCGGTATTGCGTACAACACACGCTATCGTGGAAGGTCGCGATTCCGTGTAAAACAAGCCGAGTCAGGGTTGCGTGTCGTGCAAGATTCCTTTGTTGTTGTGTATAATAGAATCCAACCGTATTTCATTTATACATTGAATATATATATATATATATACACTCAATGTTGCGTAGAATAACTTCTATCAAATGAACTTGAAATTTTGTGTAACACGAGCCAAGAATAGTGGTGTGTATACGGTGTTGCGTATAGAACAAGATAATTTTGGTGTCGCGTACAACATGAGACACCAATGAATTTAAAAAGAATAATTCTCATAAAATCTCGGGTTGTTACATTCTACCCCCCTTAAAATAAATTTCACACTCGAAATTCATCGGGGTTATAAATGGTTTACTACTAGAAAGTTTCTTTCATATAAAACCACATCGTAAAAAGGAATACCAAAACATAACATTAAAAAACTAAAGTATGAAATGTAATGGTTACCCAAATTAACTCATCACTGGGTTTCCACAAAGGAGAACATAGGTTAAAATATGGATATGGAAGAGAAATCTAACCATCATGTACTGATGGGGAGTTGCAGAGAACATGGATATGAAAAATCCATCAATCACAAATCCATAAATTTGTGATGATCTAAGGTGCCATCTGATTTATCGGGTATGAGGGTACTAGGAAAAAATTTTAGTTTTCAAGATCATTCCCCCAATACTAAATAATTGTTGAATTAAAATAAATACTTACGTTACTTTGGTAAAATATCACTGTTGTTCGTGCCTTAAACAATTTCCACTTCATCACTTAATGAAATGAAGTTGAATTTTTCATTCGTGAAGTGTTAGCAGATCATGCGATAGAATGATATGTCATTCCGTCTGTTTCTTTTGCAAAAATATTAGCACACTTTATTAAATATACATAAGTCCATCTATCTTGAGATTAATCATATATGGTTGCTAAAATGGACTTACACTTCATCTATCATAGCGCTTAATAAAATAAAACTTGTTTCTACTAACCAGGGACGTCATGTAGGCCAGTGGTATGCGATAAAGGCATGTCCTACTTCAGTTGGGGGTTTGATTCCCACAGCCTTGTCCAACGCGGCGGGTTGTCGCTCGTCCTATGGGTTGTCCTTTTTCTAAAACTATTCTATTATAACATTCCAGAAATAATATCGAAAAACAAGTTCTATCTTTAAATAATATTATCTAATGTCCAACATAATCCATTCCAATCTTTAGGATTATCCAAAATACATCTATCCAATCTCATATTACAAAGAAAATGATTAATAGAGAGGTCATATACCAAGAATGTGAATACCATCATTTATCTCCCATATATCATAAGATATATCTTTTTCGTCATATTCCAAACATGTGAATACCTTAATCATGTATTCCTTTGAAATATTAATTACCATAGAACCTTAGAGAAAACATGAATGCTGTCAAAAGTTAACTCATTCCACATACCAAAATCCCAAAATTTCTATATACTCAAACCATGATATCACTTTTTCCTTATATCAGTCACGAGATCATGAATACGATCAAAATTTCATTTTCTCTTTATCCCTTCATTATGTGCATATCATCTTCATTCCAAAAATATTTGAATAACCTTTCATGGTTATCAGTACCATTCAACATATACATTCAAATACTTTAAGAAAAACAATAGTGTAACAATCCTTAGATGTTTCTTTATTCTATATTACCATTAAATTACCAATATAACATAACTCTTGATAAACATACAATCATTCCACTACCCTCTTAAACCATTGACCAAGATTCAACACTTCTTTCTTCTCATATATCATTTCTAGTGTCCTCATCATCATCCACCTAAATACTACCCATATTACCATACTTATTATCTTCATGATATTTTCCCTTAGGGAATTGGTTTTCATAATCCTCGTACATTCCACATTTAAAACATCTAATCATTGTTGATGTCGTAGAAATACAATTATCCTTCTCCATGGTGTTAACTGAACCTTTTCCTTTGCACTTACAAGATTTGTGTCCTTCTTTTCCGCACCCAAATCATCTTCCAGATTCTTTGAAACATTCTCCTTGATGCCTCTTCCCACATGATTTATATGAGAGAAATTGAACTGTCTTTCCTCTATGATCATCATGAAACTCCATATTTCTCTTATTAGCTGAGTCAAGAAACTTACCAAAGTTGAGATTATTGATCATCTTATGAGATTGATGATAGGCATAATAACGATTTTTGGACTTCAAAATCTCATTTCATTTGGTTTCTCATGAAGAATATCATTCCATTGTCCATAATATCCTCTATTATCGTGAATCTTTCTATTTCCAGCCATTTTCTAAAACCCAAAAAGAATAGTGTGATAGGCAAAAATCATGGTAGGGAAAAAAACATAATAAAGGTGGATTAACGTCAATATCTAACATCTTAGGTTAAATTCTAAGATCGTTATCATGATTCTAGGACTATAACCTATACATATACTTATCCTTAGGGACATCCCTAGACATACCTTAGAAATATCTCTAGGGATTTCACTAAAGTTTTTGCATCCAAGTTTCCAAAGGTTAACTAAACCTTCGCTCTGATACCAACTATAAAGACCCAAATCATGATGTAAATGGACATTACATTACTTTTGCAGAACACTTAATACATGACAAAAATAGATGCCCAAAGACCGTATTAGTTTAGTGTCTTTGGAAACATGGAACGTAATCTTCTAATCATGGTGAAAGATCTTCAACATCTCCCATAAAGATCTTCCCCTTTTGGTTTTCTTACCTAAAAGCTCTCTTTATATCCTCAGAAAAAGAAAACATAAAAAGGGTGATCTCAAAATGCTCATTAAGGGTAAACATAGAGAACATAAAACAATCCATAAACATTTGAATTCAAAAACTTGAACATAAAATCTAAACATCAAAATCTTGAGCAAAGACATAAATCATGGAAGTACGTAAGGCATATATCATAAAGAAACATAAATCATTATAAAATCGCATGGGAATAAAACATGTAATTTTGGAAAACCATTAAGAACATGATATTATTTCCATAGTAGCCAAGGCATTGTCGCCAAGACCATCTAAGTGGACAAAGCCCCTTTCTGAATCGAGTTCACACCTTGTTACAATCCTGTATCACTGAACCAGATTAACTTACCATTCCATCCATGTATATATCATGAGATATAAATATTTATCCAATTCATTGGATGGATCTATAGGTCCCATCCATCTCATAATGAAATCATTCTTACTTGTGCCACAAAATATATATAAATCGTTCATCATAACCCAAAGAATAAAATTGGTTACATAAACAGCATCTCATCATCACATAATCCATATAAAACAAATGGATATCATTTCATCATAAGAAAATTGAAACCATGTAAATCATAGAGACATTATAATTGAAACATACACATATGAAATAATGTCATCTTATATGGAAATTTGTTTTGATAAAACACTTAAAATGAATTCTTGAAACAAATATCCTTTCTTTTCAAAATCATTTTGTTTTCACAAAATGCCATGTAATTTTAAAAGAAAAGGATTTTGTTGAAAATAATAATTAACTCTTATAGAGTAATATTTATGAAAATTATCCATTATGAAACTGTAAAAATCTGTTCATGCCGTATAAGTGAAAAAAACATTCTCCTCGTACTTTTGTCAGAAAAGTCAAAAAGTACCACGTATAGTAATAAAAATAAAGATCCCATCCATAACACAAAGTAAAAGTCAAATAGGGGTAAACATGACTTTAAACAAACATGTAATAATTTTAAAAACTTTATTAAAAACATTTTTATGGTCATTCATGAAAAATATAACCCCAGTAAATACTTACGTATAAGAAATCTCGAATAAAAATGAGATTGAAAAATTATCCCTTACCTTATGTCCAATTTCTTCTGTATGTGTCTGATACTCCTGTATAGTGGGTTTAAAAATATTATTAACTTGTAACATAACCATAATAATATTTATGATATCATATATGATTCACTTACGACTTTATATTATATGTTCATTTGTCAATTCCATGTGAAAGCAGCATTTTGGGTAAAATCGTTTCATTTATCATCCGTGTTTTGACTTGTAATTATTAATATGATTACATAGATCATGATTACTTAATTCCAGAATATAAAACATGATTTATATATAATATATATTCATAATATACATATATATAATAGATCGATAAATGGAAAGAAATACACCGTTCATGGAGACGGTAGGTCGTAGGTACGCATGAACGCTATTTTTCGTTTCCTTATTGAATTGAATGGAATTAAGTAGATAACATTAATATATATATACATAAATCCAGTAGAATTATTATTTCATATATTTCATGATTTATTATTATATATACTTTATAATTATTCATGAATTGTTAACATGGAAAATGAATCTCATCGCGTCGTGGAGACGGTAATCTGCACGTACACACGAGCGATGCTATCATTCCCATATTTATTGAATGGTATTGGGGTGAATGATATAATATCATAGAATCAGTATGATGTTATAATAATTATATATTGTTATTATTTACACCATTATACCCATTAAAGTAAGGTGGTGGTGGAAAAACTAATTACACCACGACGTGGAGACGGTATTCCGTACGTACGCACGCGTGGTGATTTCATTTTCCGTAGGATGGATAGAAAGTGAAATAGAGTTGTTTCAATTTTATAATAACATATAAGTATATAAGAAATACTGATTTTATTACTTTATAATGAAACAACTAAATAAGAGGAAGTATAATAAGAAAGAAACTTGAAAGAGTCGGTAGAAGTGATTCCCTCTTCCTCGATGCACCTCATTTAAACTTCTTCTTAGGGCACTAGAGTTGGTATGTTGAGATGTCTTGAACCTCAATAATGTAACTATAGAGGTTTAGAAGAGTAATTTTCAGGGTTTTTCCGAGATTCAAGGCTCAAAAGGGTGTGAGGAGAAGAGGGATGGGTGCCCTTTTTATAAGGGAGGAGAGGGGCACCTTTGGAAAAACTTAAAATATTATTTTATAATAAAGTAATATTCGGTTTATAATAGCTCCAAATTGATTTATTTAGAAGTTAAAGTAAGTATGGGTCTAAATCCTTTCAACAAATAGGTTTTAAAAAAGTTTAGGTTACTATTTTAATCTTATCATTTAGATTTAACTCTAAGTTAAATAATTTAACTTTTACCGTGTCTTCTTGTTTTCTTACACTACATGGTTAATAAACATACTATAACAGGCCAAACCAACCCAAAGCGGTTCATTATTAATATATACAATCTTATCTAAGTAATTTTTCCTAACCATAGATTTTTAAGAATATAATAACAATTAATAATATAATATTTGTTTTAAAAACTATTTTATGTTATTTTTGACAATATTTGGTAATTTATTTTTGTGAAACTCATAACAGCATGATTAGTTCGAAAAAAGATAATTAAATCAATAATAACATGTCATATTAACCTATAAAATTATTTTAATTCTTAAAAAATCTCAAATTACATTTATTTGGATATTTATATTATCAATTAATTTAATATTTCATTATTTAGGTAATTACTGCATCACCATTGTGTCATACATAAATTAAATTATTTAATGTCTAAAAATTATAAATAATATACAATTAGGTACGAAATCGTTTTAGCTTTCTAATGAATATTTATAGTCGAATTTATCTTATGTATAACCATATACTAAATATGTTTTAGTTATTAATCTTTTATTTTAACTATTTTAACTCTTCTTTAAATAAAATAATAATAAATGTCCTAATCTAATCCAAGTGAAACTAAAGGGAAATATTTTATTCCCAAGGTTGTTTTTGGTCGAATTAAACTTATCCAATAGAATTAGGACATGTTTTAGGGTAATAATAATATCATTTTAACCCTTAATTACTCTATTTACTTTTAACCGTGGTAAATAAAAGTAAAAAGTTATTAATCACCAAAAATTATTTTTATCATATTGAACCACATTTTTCTCCTTCATATTAACCGTGTCTCTTGGATTTTCGAAATTCCACTCACAGAAGCCGTAAAATTATGTTTTATGTATGTTTGCGAAAAGCTCCTTAGAGGTTGGTAAAAGACGGTGAAAAGTTCAATAAATATTTTTTATATCGAAAATTATTATAAAATGACTCTAATGAATTACATTGAACTTATATAGGTATTATGTATCAATTTTTACCTAAAAAAAATTTAAATAAAATATTTATTTATTTAAATAAAAAGTCAGATTTTAAATAGTAACCTACTGTTTTCACTATTCATCAAAAAATGAAAGTTTTCAGAAAAATACCAAATATTCACCCTAGGCTAATTTCGATATTCCAAAACCAAAAATGAAGTCCATTTTAAAAAATAAAATTTCAAAAAGTTAGTATTACTATTCATAACGGCTAGTTTATATAATATTTTAATAATATATCGTTGTTTAGTGAAACTCAGTATTGCGTACAACACGCTATCGTGGAAGGTCGCGATTGCGTGTAAATCAAGCCAAGTCAGGGTTGCGTGTAGTGAAAGATTCCTTTGTTGTTGTGTATAATAGAATCCAACCATATTTCATTTATACATTGAATATATATATATAAGCACTCAATGTTGCATAGAATAACTTCTATCAAACGAACTTGAAATTTTGTGTAACACGAGCCAAGAATAGTGTTGCGTATGTAGTGTTGCATATAGAACAAGCTAATTTTGGTGTCGCGTAAAACACAAGACATCAATGAAATTAATAGGAATAATTCTCATAAAATCTCGGGTTGTTACAACTAGGGCGACCAAAGCATCAATTGGGATCAAGGAAATTTGTCCCTACAAATAAAGGTCCCATGGGTCTATTTATAGGAAAATATAAGACCCTGATAGCAAGGAGTTTGGTCGCGCAACTGGGTAACATGCCAGCATTGTGGCATGCAAGTGGATGCGCGCCAGATGGGTGGCGCGCAAGTAGACTTGCGCACTGAATGTTATTTTTCCAAACTAGGGAACCTGTAGACCCCAGAAAACGTGTTCCTAAATTTTTCCAAATGATTCCATACATGATCCAAGATCATAGAACTTTTCTTAAGCTTCAATTTTGTAGGTCGTAGGGCCCGAACGGAGTTACGGATTAGGAGTTATGGACGTTTGAAGTTTGGCTGGAAATCTGGTTCGCAAAGCCCATTCGCGAAGCCCCCTCCATGATCGCAGAGCGCCACCGTGAAGAAATGAGGCGGGAAGCTCCGTGAACCTGTTTGATGTTCTCGATGCGCCGCGAAGACCCGCCGCGAAGCTCCGGAGGTGGTAACTCTCCGCTAACGCATTTGACGTTCGCGATCCCGCCGCGAAGCTCCAAAGGCGGTACCTCTCCGCGAACGAATTTGGCGTTCTCGAGCGCGCCGCGAAGCACCTGAGGCGGCGCATGAGTTTTTCTTCCCGGCGCCCCTTGCCTATAAATACCCAGCTCACCCCCCTTCTCCGAGGGATGGCCACGGCCATTTCTCCCCTTGGGCGGCTGAGCGGAGCTCCGCATTGCGGCTCCGCGAAGCCACGCTCCGCGAGCAGCTTCCTCCGTGATGATGCTCCGCGAGCCTATGCTCCGCGATGCTGCTCCATGAGACCAAGCTCCGCGAGAGTCCTTTTCTCCGCGAGAGTCCTCTACTTCGTGAGACCTTTGCTCCGCGAAGCTACTTTGCGAGCCCTTTTCTCCGCGAATCTACTTCGCGAAGAACTATCCTTCGCGAGGATCCCACCTTCGCGCCCGCCGGTCCATACCGCAGGGGGCTACGCCCCCGCACCCCCGCTCGGGGGTCAGTGTCGGGCTGCGGTCCCGGCCCTCCGGGCTGGGCCCTTTGCTACCGTCACAGACCCCCATGAAAAATGGAGAGTCGCACCGCGAAGTTTTCGGGCCGAGACGTCGGGATTTTCCTTTGCGCACTTATGCGCTCCCACCTTCCACCTATGGAATACCATGGTTAGAGAAACTCCTCCACACACCATGAAACACCTTGAGTTGACATACTCCTCTGGGTTTCATTCCATGTCGTGAGTTTAGATTCTCATCATCAATTCCCTGATTACCTTGAGTTGAACCATTCTTCAGGAAACTCTTCCAAACCCTATCACTTGGCTCCTATGCCAGGTTGAACCAGAAAGGGATGCCCTTGCGTAAGTCCCAACACCAACCATTTCTAGGCACCTTCTGCCTAACAGTCCTACCTACATGACTCTAAATTGTATTATTCTCCCTATGCTCCACACATAGGATGCCTCTTGCCCTATACGATAGATGCCTTATACTTCAATCATGAGATGCCAACAGTCCTTTCTACATGACTCTAAACTGTAGTAATCCCTATGTCCCAAACATAGGATGCCTCTTGCCCAATACAAGAGATGCCTTATGATCCTAGTATAAGAAGCCAACAGTCCTCTCTACATGACTATAAACTTTAGTGCACCATATCTAACAAATGATAGGATGCCTCTTTTTCCAAACAGAAGATGTCTTGTGCTCTAAGCATAAGATGCCAACAGTCCTCTCTACATGACTATAAACTGTAGTGCACCCTATCTAACAAATAATAGGATGCCTCTTGTTCCAAACAAGAGATGCCTCGTGCTCTAAGCATAAGACACCAACAATCCTATCTACATGACTATAAATTGTAGTACTCCCTATCTAACAAATGATAGGATAACTCTTGCCCTATACGAGAGATTCCTTATGCTCCTAGAATGAGATGCCAATAGTCCTATCTACATGACTATAAACTGTAGTAAACCCTGTGCTCCAAGTATAGGATGCCTCTTGCTCCCAATAAGAGACGCCTTGTGCACCAAGCATAAGATGCCTAATGCCATGATTACAGTGGCGTAGTTTCAAGAGCGTTGGAATCCGTTCAAACATTCCATCACTCCACCCCACTCTTTTCATGTCCTTCATTCGGATCTGCATCCACTTCCAAGTCTGGAGGGACCCCCTAACGGTATGGATGATTGACCTATGGTCCGCCTGCTGTCCTGGGCCAACGCCCCGAAAGGCTTTGGGAGACACTTTGAGTCAGGTCCTGTGTTTCGAACACGGTTCGCAGTCGACCCCTCATTTGTTTGTCCCCATTATAGGCTAACACGATAGGATACTGTGTTGCAAACATGGTCAGCAGCAATCCTCTATCGCCATGCCGCTCTCATTGCATTCTGAATGCTGTTCATGTGATTCACACTTTTCATATCCCTTTGTTCGGTCTGATTCCAACGCCCTTGTCATTATCCCGCTTGTGCACTTGCGCATAGGTGCATACCTCGACCCACCAGTGAGTTGGGATGACCTCATGGACAGAAATGAGGAAGACATTATGGTAATCTTCCTTGCGTAAGCCCCATTCACCATTTCCGTTCCATAGCGGCACCCGGGCAGCTCCTTACGTAAGCCCCATTCACCATTGTCGTTCCATAGCGGCACCCGGGTAGCTCCTTGCGTAATCCCCATTCACCATTTTCATTCTATAGCGGCACCTGGGCAGCTCCTTGCGTAAGCCCCATTCACCATTGTCGTTCCATAGCGGCACCCGGGCAGCTCCTTGCATACGCCCCATTCACTGTTTCCTCTCCTTAGCGGCACCCGGGCAGCTCCTTGTGTAAGCCCCATTCACCATTGTCGTTCCATAGCGGCACCCGGGCAGCTTCCTTGCGTAAGCCCCATTCACCATTGTCATTCCATAGCGGCACCCAGGCATATCCTTGCATAAGCCCCATTCACCATTGTCGTTCCATAGCGGCACCCGGGCAGCTTCCTAGCATAAGCCCCATTCACCATTGTCGTTCTATAGCGGCACCCAGGCAGCTCCTTGCATAATCCCCATTCACCATTTCCATTCCATAGCGGCACCCGGGCAGCTCCTTGCATAAGCCCCATTCACCGTTGCCGCTTCTTAGCGGCACCCGGGCAACTTCCTTGCATAAGACACATTCACCATTGCCGCTCCATAGTGGTACCTGGGCCGATTTCCACGTGTAAGCCCCATCACATTTCTGGGTCGTTGTCCTCTGTGTACATCCCGATTCATCACCCCCCCCCCCTGAACTATGTGGTCTTTGATCCATGTCACGACATGGTACGTAGGAGGCCTCCACGAGGTCCAAGCCCAACACCACTAGAACCCTCTTGGCCCTCCACTTTCACATCAGTTCGTTGATGATGCCCATCGGACCAAGGCCCACCCTCATGCCGGTTCACCGGCACCATCCCGAACTACGCGGACTTTGATTCCCTGCCAAGGGGATACGTAGGAAGCCTCTTCAAGGCTCAAACCCAACTTCACTATTGCCCCTTCGATGGTCCCATTTCATTCCCCCTCGACTTCATTCTGATCCGTCCATCTTCTAGGTGTTTTCCCTTTTGGATATACCAATCTGATCCATCTCTATGGGACGTTTTGATCACCCTCATTCTATCTCCGCAAGAAGTTAAACTCGCGGCCTACCTCGTGATAAACATGAGATGCCTGAGGAAAACCTCGGATGACATGCCTTTGGTGTAACCGTCTCTACTAGACGTTAATCTTGAAACATACCCTATGTTAAACACGGGAAGCTGAGGAAAACCTCAGATACATGCCTTGGGTAATGCACCCTTGAGATGTCCTCTCATGAGGAATAATACAGGTTCCCCAATGTCCATGCACCCAGAGATTCCCTGACATGCCTGATGTTTCCGTCTACTCCGACCGAAGGTCGCTACCATGTCAAGACCCTATGGAAAGTCTTGACGGAAGTAGCGTAATTAACCGGCGTCCATGACGATATGGCACCGGGAATGAGATTCACGAACAACGATTAAATCTATGAGGGAGACCCGGACTAGGTGACGAGTTCCGAGGAAGAATCCATGGAAGGAAGAACCGACATCACATCATCCCGATTAGATAATGGAGCAGACGTACCTGAACAAGGAATGAATGCCACCCGCCTTTGGAAAGTGGGAATGCGGGGCAACAACAGTGCGTTCTCCTCCGCAGACGGACGAATGCGCGCGCCCTGGCTAAAGCGTCGGAAACAACACCACTTTAGGGACTTAGAAAAAATTACACCTTCATTGTGCTTCATCATGGTGGTGTGCAAGTATTTTCACACATGTACCTTGAGTGTCTCTTTGAGGAAATAGCCATTTTTTTATATCGTGGGGGAAAGGCCCCACACCTCAACATGGGATTTGTGTCGACCCTTGGTCCTGGTCATTTGGGTTTGTACCTTTGCCACCATAACTGACCCCCATGAAAAATGCAGAGTCGCACCATGAACTTTTCAATCCAGGCTGAGGACATTTTGCAGAGAAGTGAATAGAACATATTTTGTGGTGTATAGAAGTATTAATATCACACAATTCACCATAAAGGTAAGGTCTTCATATCATTAATACATAGATTTCCATATTTAACTCCCAATCATGAGTTGGGTAATTTTTCTCACGGATTTTCAACTACCGTGAGGCATAAGCTACCACCATAACATTTCTCATGAGAACGCATCTTATCCCCATATTATATTCATCATTATAGATCAAAAACCATTATCCACTACAAGGATGTGTGGACAGAGGTGCACTGGATAACCTTATTTTTAAACTCTTTAAAATTGACTTCACATTTTTCCATTCAAACAAACATTACTACTTTTGAGTAATCTTGTTGCATGGATTAGATAATTGTAAAAATATATTTCACAAAACTTTGATAATATCCAACAAAATAACGAAAACTTTGGATCTTAGTTACAATTTTTGGTCTCTACCATTATTCTACAACTTCTATTTTTTATGGATCCATAGATATCCCATCTCTTGAGATTATGTGACCCAAAAATGAAACATTATGATGCCCAAATTCACACTTGGTAAATTTTATCCAATAGTTATCTTTTATCAGGGTATTCAGTACAATTCTCATGTTTTCTTTATGTTCTTCCTTTCTCTTCGAATAGACAAGAATATCATCTAAAAAGACTACCACAAACTGATCATGATAGTATCTAAAGGATATATTCATTAAACCCATGAATATATTGGGGAAATTAGTAAGACCAAAAGGTGGCACTATAAATTCTTAGTGTTCATAACATGTAAGGAATGTAGTTTTCGGTAGATCCTTATTCTTCAGCCTTAATTGACGATATCCGGAAATAATATCAATCATTGAAAAGTATTGAGCTCTATATTATTGGCCTAATAAGTCATCAATGCAGGGAGGAGGATATTTTTTCAGGATAGTGATATTGTTATGTTCTCGATAATCATTATAGAAACACATTGATCCATAGTTATTTATAAAAAATAGAATAGGTGATCTCAAATGTGATGTACTAGGGTGTATGAATACCTTATCAATATTCTATTGGTGTTGCTTCTAAATTTCCTGCAACTCAATTGGGACTATTCTATACGGTGTCTTTGAAATAGGCATAACACACGGTATGAGTTATATTGAAAACTAAAAATTATGATTTGGTTGAAGAACATGAAATTCTTCCAAAAATTCATCATCAAACTCCCATACAATGGGATTATTCTTAATCATAAGTTTCTCCCCAACCATTTGAGATAAATAACCTTTGTTTATAGTAATCAAAACCCATAAGCTAGAAGAATTATCTATTGGAAGGTTACATTCATCCTTGCATTGATAGATGATCACAAATTAATCTAGAATATGAAATGTGACGTTTCTTACTTGGAAATTGATATGAGATCGATATAGAGAAAGCCAATCCATGCCAAGAATCAAATAAAATTCAACTATAGGAAGGATCACCGGTTTTACAGGAAGCCCTTTCCCACAAACTTCATCCCAGGAAGAATTCTTGACATTTGATGCGATTTTGTTTCCATTAAGATTCATCAAAGCTAACTAAAAATATAATTTTTGTGGTAATATAGAAATACCCTTGTAAAATTCTTCATAAATAAAAGTTTTGGTGTATCCATAATCAAATAAAACATTTTTAACTTTAGAGTGGAATGTATGTGTACCTTTCACCACTTCATTATCGTAATTCACTTCACCGATAGAGATTTCATGTTACTTTACATTGCCTTTGGAATTCATATTTTTTTAACCTAGATCATAATCTATAACCCTTATAATAGGGAATTGATTGGTATAATGCCTTATTTTCATTCACTTATAGCATTGATGTGTATGAGGAGCACTCTATGTATCATTTTCTTTTTTCACATCATTAGACATATTTTTTCCATCACATTAGAATTCAAATACCTGATGAACTTCTTTTAAACACATAAAACATTTACTAGTTCCTTTACAAATATTCCCACCATGGAACTCTCTACACATCAAGAATAAGGGAAAACTCTACTTCTTTTTAATGTGGTCTTTATATTTTTCTATGAATTTAATTTTTCTCTTCTTATAAAATATATAGGACTGAGGGGTGAATCCAATCTCCATCATAACCGTGAGAGCACATCGAATGATTTTCTCATAGATTTTTAATTCCCTTATAGTAAATTTCCTATGGAGAGTTGGTTTTAAGCCACTAAAGAATTGATTAATTTTACTCTCTGGTTGGATAATAATTCCAGAAGCATACCTTTCAAGTCTTGTAAAATTTTCTTCATAGGTACCAACAAATTCATCATCCTTTTTCTTAAGTTCAAGGAACTCCTTCTCCATATTTTCTCAATGAATATGAAGAAAGTAATTACTGAAAAATAAGTTCTTGAACTCAACCCATTCCATGGACAGAAATTCGTATCATTGCCATGTAATCCTAATTTGATTGCATCATTGATTAGCTTCACCTTCCAAACGATAGACGTATAAGATGACTTTATCTTGTTTAGATCATTATAGAACTCAAAATATCTTTTTAGTGGTACTCATCCATTGTTCATCCACTAATGGATCAGAAGATCCACTGAAAGAAGCTGGATACTGCCTCATGACAGACTCAACAGAATGTTTCTCCCTCTTTTTCTCATCGGGATATCCTTCATGATTCATAGATTGAGAAAGTTGTGTGATCATTGATACAAGATATTTCATTCTAGATCCCATAAAAAAATTTCTCATGGGGAAAATCCTTGCATTTCCCATTTCATTTATCATTAACATGGTTCCATTAGGTTCCCACCATTGAATAAAACCAAGAAGCACAGTGTGAGAAACACAAATCATAACGGAAAAAACACATAATAAAGAATAAAATTCAAATTTAGGACATATTAGGTTTTATCCTAGGTAATTTATGGCCATTTTTTACACAGGGATTGTAATTTATAATTACACATATCCTTAGGGTTTTTACTAAGGCTTTGTCATCGTAGTTTCCAATGGTTAACTATACCTTTCCTCTGATACCAACTATAACGACCCATAGTTGACACACATTTGTATTACATAAAAATTGATTTATATAAATTACAACATATAATAATTCCATGACAAAACCATATGGGTATTGTGTTTTAAGAAACTAAGAATCATAAATAACTGGTTCATAAAAAATCAACATTATCACTCACTTATTTCTTGATAACTAGACTTATTTTTGACATAGCTTAATTAAAACAATATTTTATGACCCAAGGAAAAGAAAAATAGGAAATAGTGATATAAAATGATCATTAAGGGTATAAAATGAAAATATAAATCATATCATAACCATAATACATAATAACATAACATTTTAATGTCTTATCATGCATACAAAAGATCGTGATATCATGTCAATGGATAAAATTTCATAAGAATAAATGAACATAATCCCTAAATTCATAACATAAGACATGAAGTTTTGATTCATACACATAGGCATAGAAACATACTCCCATATTACCCAAGTTACATTTCTAAGACCATCATTGTGGACAAAGTCCATTACTAAACAAATTTTACTCCTTGTTCTATCCCTGTATTACTAAACAAGTTATACTTTCCATTTTAACACTATATTACTAAACCAGATTTACATTTCATTCAAGTATTGTTTATCTCATGAGAGATAAATCATTACTCAATGAATTATATAGATAGTTAGGTACCATAAATATCATAAATGAAATCATCCTTACATGTGCCACAAAACCAGAAACCACTCATCATAGCATAACCCAAGGAACAAAAAATAGGGTTTTCAAACATCATTGCATCATAATACAAAGAAAATAAATGGATATAAGAAAAATTATCCCATCATAAAAACAATAAAATAAAATTAATAGTATGGGTATAAACATTAACCTCTGTCGTCTTATATGGAAAATAATTTTGAAAAAATACTTGAAATTAATTCTTGAGGAAAATATCTTTTATTATTCAAAAACATTTACTTTTCTCAAAAATCCATGAATTTTTAGAAGAAACGAATTTAATTGAAAATAAACATGAAATATTATAAATTAGGATTCATGGAAATAAGGTGTTATGGAAGCATAAGAATCCATTAATTCTATTTAAGTCAAAAAACCATTCTCCTCATAATTTTGCTGGAAAAGTCAAAAAGTTTCTCAAGTCGAATAATAAAAAATGATTCATTTCATACAATTTAATAAAAATTCATTAAAGTGTTAAATTAACATTTAAAATTATAGAATACTAGAAATAATATTAAATACTTAAGAAAAATCTATTTTGATAGTAAATATATCTCAATAAATACTTACATATAAAAAATCTCAGATGAAAATGAGATTCTAAATTTATCCCTTACCTTGTACTTTCCATTAGTCGAGGATATATTAACCACCTTTATAATGGTTAAAGTAAGTTATTATATTATACCAGAACCATATACATATTTATTATATCATATATGATCCAATTATATCATTTTGTTAATAGTGTTTCAATATTTCCAATGTTTTGGGTGCTAACTACTTCATTCTCTCGTTCATATTTTTTCCTGTAAGTTACGTTTATTATGATTAAGATGTATTTTATTCATGTATATAATGAAATAAAGTTAATAATTATTATTTTAACTCATAATATAAATATTATATTAATTATTTAATTGTTAATGTGGAGAATTAATCTCACTGCATCGCGGAGTAAGTAGGTTGTACGTACGCACGAGCGTCGATATCATTCCCTTGATGGGTAAATAGTATTGAATTGGATGGAATATTATTTACAAAAAATAATCATCATGTTATATTAATTACTTAAATATATTATACTAATCATTATATACAACTAATTAAAGTATTGTTGAATAAAAAATTGCAACATGTCGTTGAGATGGTAAGTCCTATATAAGCACGCATATTGATATTACTATTCATAGGATGTATAAAATGAGCTATAATATTATCACATAATTAAAATAACATCATATCATGTATAATATATTTTATTTATTAATTTTTATAGAAAATACATAATAAGTATAAGTTGAAGTAGAAAATAGTTTTGAAATAGGCGACAAAACAATTATCTCTTTTTCGAGTATCGCCTTTTGATTCACAAAAAATGTCTCCATAGGAAGGATCCCTTCCCAAAGTGTGGCCTCTATGACGAAGTTATGGATGTTGTGAGAGTAAATGGGTAGGGTTTTCTAAGGAAAGGGATTTACAGGTGTCATTAAAAGATAAGCAAAGGTGACATTTTTACAAGAGAGGGATGGGGCACATTTGGAAATAACAAAACTATTAAATTAATACAAATTAATTTTAAAATTAAAATTCCTCAAAAGTGAATTATTTCGAATATAATATGATTATGGTTCTAAATCCTCTCAACAAATAGAATTTAGACAAGTTTTTATTTTATTTTAAAAATCTTATCATTTTGATTTATCCTTTTTAATCAATTTATTTTTAATTGAGGTAATATTACTATAAATATTAAATGGTTATAAATATTTTCATATGTGTTTTTAATTTTCCATAATTAGATAATTTATTAAATTTTATACCTTATAATTTTTACTTTTTAATTTTTAAATAATATTATAGGTTTTAAATAATTTAATAATATGTTATTTTTATAAAATATCAATAGTGTCAAAATTTCAAACTATTCATTATTTTGAATTTAAATAAATTCTACATAGAAGAAAACTTCCAAAAATATATTAAATATACTAAAAACATGTCATATTAACATGGAAAATTCATGTATAACCTTAATTAATTCAAATTATCTTTCTTTTAATATATTTAAAACCATTTATTTGATATTTCTTTTAATACAATAATTTGTGAATCAGTATTTTCTACTCATTAATGGTAATTATTTAATATATAAAATTTATAATTAAATTTCTATAATATATGTAATTATATTATATTTTCAAACACTATATATAGTCTATATTATCTCCATGTTATCCGTATATTAAAATTAATATATCTATATAAAATGAGAATGTGACATTTTGTCTCATTCGTTAGTTTTTTTATATTCATGTATTATTCACAGTCAAGTGACCATTAAGTGATTCCATTTCAAACAATAGATAAAAAAGGTCTAATTTAGGAATTCAATAGGATTTTTACAAGTGTTAATGTTATTTTATAATATTACCATTACCTTTAATTACTTGATTTACCTTTGACCATGGTAATAAAAATAATTATCAAGTTACTATTCATAATTCTCAAAAGTAAAAGTAGCCTATTTACATAATTTGGACCTTCCAATTTTAAATATTAATATCTTTTTAAAAAATTTATAACATAGAATTTGTTGCAATTAAATTAAAATCAGTCTCGTTGTCAGAATGAGAGAATGAGTTTTTAAAAGTTTAAACATTATAAAATATTAAAATGTTTTTTCATATGAATTCAATGTATAATTAATGGTAATGAAATTAATTATATTGAATTATAAAAATATATTCTATTTATACTTTAAAACCATTAAATATTATAATTTAACCATATAAATTATTTCAGTGGAAAAAGTTGTTTTCACTTAAAATTTCATGTATTTTTACTATTCTTCAAAACATGAATATTATCAGAAAAATATCAGAAATTAATCCCAAGTAAAATTTTATATCCCGATTTAAAATAACATTATTTTGTTTTCAAATAAAAATTATTAATGTGTCAAAATATTAATTTAAAAGGGGTTCTCCATTCAAAGGCGTAATATTACAATTTAAAAAACATTGGATTTTTACAACAAATAGGGGTTATTCACACCCTATGATTAAAATATCCATGGAATGAATATAAAAAATATTTCATTAACTATATAACATATATATCTCATTATTATAATTACCAATAGTAATTCACTCAAAAATAAAAATCTATAATTTTTATTGTTCACAAATAATTGATATCCAATGAATTCGTAATGCATTTTCATAAGTTAGTAATATTTATTACTTCTAACCTAATGACTAGGAAATAATGGTTATTCTAGGATAATGGAATCTCACAGTTCTTTTAAACTCCTGATTTTGTGCAATGCAAGATATTTATGAATTTAAATTATTTATAGAAAATATTTCATAATAACATCCTGGTGTTACACCAATTAATTTTATTCTCCATTGTTAATTCATGACCTTTAACAAGTAATAATACCATTTTCACAATATTTGGTACTAAAAATGTTTTAAAAAATGTTTTCAAGAAAAAATGACATGATTTCTCTCTATAGTCAATCAACCTTTTTTTAAACCCTATTTTCTTTAAAAAAATCAATTTTTTACCTTTCTAAAATGATATATTGAATAAAGTTTACTCATTTTTTTAATTTATATTTTTTTCAAAGTAATAGTCTTATCATTTTCTGAAAAAGGAACCTTTATAACCCTTTTACCATTAAAAAGGAATATTCTTTTTACCTCTTACATAATGTAGGAATTTACCCATCTTCGTTTCATTAATGATTCAATTTTATGTTTAAAAGATTATTTTTTATTAAAAACATTTTTATGTGTGATTTCCATGGAAAAGTATTTCCCAAAAATAAAAATCAAAAGTATATTTTTATTTATATTAATGGTATTTCTATTCATCGAAGACAAAAACAATTTATTTTAATTCCACTTGGGATATGTTGTATTAATACAATACTTATTCTTATTATATATGGTTTATGATTAATTTTTTCATGGATTGTATTGATATTCAATTCGTTGATTCCTTTGATAATCCCCTGGAAGTATTCAATTTCTTATGATAATTAGACATTGAATTGTCCTTAATTATTCATGTAATTTATCTTGGATGTGTTTATTTCTTAAACTATATGTCATTTTTACATATGGTGAATACATTGATAGTTATTTGATTGTATGATGGAAATATTTATAAATTTGTATTATTTATTCGATATTGATATTTGGTAAGGAATATTATTTATTAATTAAATTTATTAGTCTATATAAAGAATATTTTTTATAGGGAGTGATGGTTGGGGCCTGAACATTATATAGCCCCTCAATGCATCGACATTTTCTCATGAGTCAAATTACTTGTAAACATTAAAAAGGTTTGTACCTATAGTTTTAAACTATCTTGTGAAAGTTATTGACTATATAGGATTTCATGTTCCTCATAAATTATGTTCAATAATTAATAATTTCTTTCATTTTGATTCAGTATTTAATATAAATGAGATTGTCACTATGAAAAAGTATACAGATGCATTTCATTCTCACTTCATCAACTAAATAGAATGTTTTTTAGTTTATTTCCATTCAATATTTATTATTCCCTAACTATTTATTTAAATTGAATTTGTTTTTAGTTATTTACCATTCAATATTATTTATGAACTTTCTTATAAGTTTATTTATTACATTGAATGTGTGTTGAGTTATTAACCATGCAATTATGGTTATCTTCATTTATTCATTATTACATCCATTGTACATTCCCTTACTTAGAATTTGAGCCCTCCCTTATTTTATTCCTTTCCTCAAGATTCTATGAAGTGTAATAAAAATGATATAAAAGGATCAACTAGATGGAATAAAATTATTATCCTCAAAATAAACAAAAAATAATATATTGTAATTCGTGTGTTCATTTGTAATACATGACTCATGTATGTATCTAGTTTTACAAGGATAATATCTTTTTTAGTCCCTTGGGATGCGATTTACTTGTATATTACTTCAATGTCATGGAAGAATGACACCGGATCCGGGCTTGCTGGGGTCATGTCTCTAAAGATGGTATCAGAGTAGGTTTAGTAGCAATTTTGAGAACTAGATTTAGGAAAACATAAATTAGATAACATAACCCTAAGGTAGAATTTGAGGATAATTATTTAAGAACATCTTAATGTTTTGGTTAGATAGATATTACATGGTTTTACTAGCAATATTTCTTTATTTGGATAGAAAAAGTAGACTTGGTTCCGGAACAGATGTACCTAGGGGTCACAAATTTGAAAAGGTGATTCGGTCCTAACCCGAGTGTAACCTGGTACACAAAAATCAGCCTTACTACACACCTATTATGACACATTTTGGGGATATTCTTAGAACAAATCATATTTTATTCATAATAAATTATGAAAGATTCCAATAGATAATGAAAATGAATTATCTAGGTTAAACTAAAGGTATTTTATATTGAAAATAAGGTGTCTTGTTTTTGATATCCCATAAATGATCATAAACTTTTCACACACTGAATAATTATTACTCGCACTATTATTTCTTGTTTTATTCAACTACTAGAACCTGAAAGAGTTATGTTAAAATTGAACATGGGGGAAAAGATATTAACAATTAGACAGTGAATGAGGTGTTTAAAAGACTAAAAGATATTGTGTTCAAGCCTAATTAGTTTTTGGGAAATATGATTAAAACCATATACCTTAACCAAATCCCAAATTCATCAAACTAGATAATGATGGAGGTTTCTAAGAGACAGTGTAGTGGAGACCTTGGAGAAAAGAAACCACAATTTATATCATGTGATAAATATGGAAGGAGGAACCTGGAAATGTTTCTCAATAGACAAAGGATATGCTTTTTGTGTGGGAATTAATGACATAATGAAAATAATTTCTATGATGAAATTAATTGTATTATGAAAGCTAATTAAACACATCATATGGACCTATTTATGGTTTTTTCCTAAAATGTGGGGAACCTGGGAATGAAAAAATTCAATTCCATATTTTATAAGATAATTTGTAGATAAAGGATGGACCTATGTGTAAATAAAGGGACAAAGTATTTATGTGTTGGTATTGTATAGAAAGCCTTTTTCAAAAATCTATTTAGTGATTATGGTTATTTCATGAATTCCTATCATATTTATTTTGGAAATTATATTAACATTTTTTTATAAAAAGGACAACCTATACGGAAGATGAAAGTCCTCAAATTTCATAATGGTTGTGGGACTTGAACCAATGAGTGATGGATGATAAGGGTTTAGTGCCAACAACTAACGTACATAATGTTCGAGTTAAAATGCCATTATTTTTTGTTAAAACATTTTTTGAATCAATATTAATGATGAACCAATAGTGTCTACTTTTAGGTATAGAGATTAATGTATTTAAAATATGGGATTTATAGAATAGTAAGATAAAAATAGTTATACTTATCACTCTATGATGGGAATTAAAATCAATTAAAAGTTTATTTTAGTAAATGAGGCATCATATTTAATTTTTAGATATCCATCTCTTGAAGTAATGGATGAATATAAAATTGATAAAATCACAACCAAAAAATTAAATTGTGTTTATATACATATATAAAGTATGTATATTTCCTTATAAACTTAAGAATTAAAATAATTACTCAACATTATGAGAATGATCAGAAATATTTTTCATGATACCTTAATTTTTGTTGAACTACTGATCTTCTAAATAATTAATGATTTATAGCTTTGAGGCCTTCAATATTCCATTGATCATTCACTTGTTTGTGATTGGTGACCAAAATCAATCCCTATAAATATTTACTCATTTCATCCATGTATATGTCTCAAATTTACACTAACGTTATCATATATATATACCTAGTAATATTTTAGTCTGTGTGACCTTTGTACTTTCTATTCTCCCTTTTCTAGAGGATGTTTTACCAACCCTTCTTAAAATGTGGGATTTTAAATAATGGAATTTCTATATATCAAACCATTTACTACCAGGGTCATGTTTAAATTATTAGGACACAATTTAATTAATGTGGGGAGAATTTAACAACCCAAAAATTCTAAAATTGTAATTTTTTATTTCATCTTATGTAGGACACGCAACACCAAGAGGGTAAGGGTATATATTATCAAGATAATTTATAGAATAATTACTATTTCTAATATAATATATATATATATTTAAATCCATGAAAACACTATGTTATCATTCATTACACACAATAATGACCCTTCTTGATAGATTTCATTATACACAAGAGTGAGTTTTACGAACCACAATATATAAATAAAATTTTATTATTAAATATAATAACATATTAGCAGGTTGTTTAATTGGAAGTTATGAGAACTATAAACTAAAGGACGAAAATATTTGTTTTAAATATATATAAAATTAATTCATTGGGTAAAAATTAATTAGAACTGAATATAAGAACCAATTGGATAAAAAAGGAAATGTTTTTATAGAAAACAATTTTATTTCTCACAAATACATTTTTAAAGTAAATTAATTAAAGATAGTGAGTAATATTAATGTAATATGTATGTTATATATTCAAAGAAATTGTTGTTACATTCATCCAATATATTTGATAATCATAAGAGAGTAACAAACCAAATATTTTGTAAAAAAATAAATATTTTAATAAAGATACTTTTACAATATTTTAATAGAGAACCTATTTTAAATCTAATTTTTAGATCTTTTATAAATTTTATATGTACAAATAAACTAAATTTTTGAAATAGGATCATAAAAATTAGTTAATGGTAAATTTTAGCTTTTTTTATGAGCAGTTTCATTTTTTATGAATAGGGAATAATATTGAATTTTAATTAAAAACATCATTTTAATTTAATTTATTTATACTATTAAATTAATTTTTAATTTTTTTAAAATTAAAATTATAAAAGTTTTAAATCAATTAATATAATTTAATTCATTGGAATCTATTTCCTTATGGAATTATATATGAAAACTTATAAAACATTTGAATGTTTTTAATTTAATAACCTGCATTGTCATCTGATCAACAGGATTAATCCTAAATTAATTTCTGAAACATTTGTTATTAGAATTTTGAAAAATGGATTCCATATTTGGATTTATAAGAATTTATAACATGGTAAATTTAGTTTCTGACCAAAAATATTAGTGAAAATGATAAAAATAATTAAAACAATTAAGTGAATGATATAACAATAAGATCCATATATTCTATTATAAATTTGAGTATGGTTTCCGTGCGGGTTATTTACATGATTAAAACCATTATGTTGAAGTTTATTGGATGTTCACTTAAAAGGAAACACAATGTAAGAGTATTTATCTCACTTTTTACATCTTTGAGATAAATTTTATATTCACCGCTTACTTATTTTGTGTGGTGTACTTAATACCCATTTCGAATTATTATATCATGAATATATTTATCATTATTGTATGCAGAGTTTAATTTGAAATTATTTCTTTCGTGTGGAATATAATTCAAAAGTTACAATCTAGTAAGAGACTTCGTCTCAATTTCTATTCTTTGAGACATATTTTATTATTGTGCACAAAATTTCTTAAATATATAGTACATACTACCTATTTCACATATAATATCATGATTAAATCATTATTCATGATATTTGTAATTTGAAATTGAATAATTTCATCCAAGGGTATTTTAATTAGGCATTACCAAGTGGAAAATAATTTCATAAACTAATTTATTTTTTGGGTTATATTAATTCCTCATTAACATTAATATTCTACGATTTTGTTTGTAATCACTATTTACTATATATTATTTTATTTCCACTTATTTAATGTTGATTTATATTTTTCACCAATAATCTATTCATTAACTGATACTCACATCAACATTATAAGGCATATTTTATAATATAGTTTTTAAAAATATTTTTACCCTTTAAATATTTATGTTTAAAGACATGTTTACCCATTTTTCCTGTATAATGGTTTTCAAAGGAATCTTCATGTAGCTTTCCAAATAAGGTACTTTTTTTAAACCTTATACCTCGAAAATGGAATGTTCTTTTTACTTAGTACAGAATGTACTGATTTACCCAATATCATTTCTTTAAATTTTACATTTCAATTTAAAAATATGGATTTTTAATTAGTTTTTTTTAACTTATTTTCAATGAAATGTATTTTCATTATGTTTTTAAAAATAAAAATAATATTTTTATTTCTTTTAATGGTATTTATATTCATTAGTGAAAATAAACTTTATTTTTAGTCAACCTAGGATATATTATATCAATACCATCCTTATTCTTCCACTAAATGGTTTATGACTATTTTTACCAAGGACAGTATTGATATTCACTTTCTTGATTCCTTTTTTTGTCCCTAGGGAATATTCAATTTCCTATGATCATTATACATTAAATTTTCGCTAATTATATATATCATTTAACATGGATATGTTTATTGGATAAATTTTATATCATATTTACATATATTTTAACTTTGATAATTATTTTATTATCTCTAGGAAATATTGAAAAACCCTTATTCATTATTCAATATAGATATTTGATAATATATATTGTTTATTAATCAAATGGGCTACTCAATATAAAGAATTATTTTAAAAGGTAGTGATGGGTGGAGCCCGAAATTTATATAGCTCCACGATTTGTCAATAAGTTCACTTAAGATAAATTATTTTCACAAATTTAATATGATACAATCAGTAGTTTTAAACCATTTTGTGAAAGTTCTTTATGGTGTAGGTTTTCATGTACCTCAAACATGATGCCCAATAATTAATAATAGCCTTCATTTTGATTCATTATTTATTATCCATTATATTTTCACTATGAAAAAGTCTATGAATTCTTTTCAATCTCATTTTATTTATTAAATTTCATGTCTTCTAAATTTCTTACCATGCCATTTTGATTATTACTTATCCAGTTATTTAAATGAAATGTGATTTCAGTTATGGACCATTTCATATTTTTGTACACTTCCTTCTCAGTTTATAGATTACATGGAATTTGTGTTCAATTATTTACCATTCTATAATGATTATTCTCATTGATTTAGTATTTTTCTACTTTACTAACACTTACTGAGCATTTGAGGTCACTCTTATTTTATTCCTTTCCCCAGGATTCCTTGAACTGTACTAAGAATTATATAAAAGGAAACATTATATGGAATAATGTTTTTATCCTTGAAAGAAAAATAATTTTGTTTTACTTTCTATATTAATTTTTAATTCAAGTCTCTTGTATATATCATGTTTACCAAGACTAATGAACTATTCAGTCCTTTAGGACATTATTCACTTGTATATTATTCCAATGAGAAAGTAACATGACACTAGCTCTAGATATTTTAGGTCTACGTCACTATATTTCTCCTGTGTCCCCATTTACTGCACAAATGATATAAAACTACACTGTTATAACTAGTAGAATAGATGGTACTCATCTCATGGGATCCCTCAAGGCATCACTTCCTTCCATTGTAAGTTAAACTACTTGGTCGAGAGACTATACTACTCTAATTTCCACCACAAGATTACCTCAGGTTTTTTATTGTAATTATTTCCTAATCTACTATCTCTTTTTCCATTGTCAACTTGAACACACTTACCTAATATTGAAAAACATGATTGGGAAATTTCTTGAAGTTTATTTAAATTGATATATCATTATAAAGTTATGTTGCTGAGAAAGGTTTTGGCTCTGTAATGTGTGAGAAAATAGTCTATAACCATCTAGTTACCTACTCTAGACACATGTACTCACTAGATTTCTATACTCTCAAAGACTTGGGGTAGATGTAGTCATAGAATTTAATTTTAAAATTAACACAAACCATATCTTCTATCTTATAATCTTGGTTCAAAACATCCCACCCATTCTTTTCTTTTCCTTGAATCATTTAAGTTTCAAGCTTAACTCTCCTCTCAAAATGTATCTTCATATGCTTGAATATTGATAGAATAGTCTCAAGACACAACATAAAATACATTGGATAACCATACACTAAAAACATGGAAGTATAATACTATTGTAACATGCGTGTTATCTCATCTATAGACAAGGTATGCTACAATGCTCTCTAAACAATCTGTATGAAGTAGAAAAACCACTTGTGGAACTATTCCTCTACACCAGGGTTTAGTAAAACTATTAGTGTCATAGTTTTCAATATAAGAGGATCTACTGGTATCATATGTCCCACTACCTTAATAGCATAGTCATAACCACAATCCTGGTATAAGACTAGAGTTATTCATGGTGGCATGCCTCTGCAATGCCCAACACTTTCCTCATAAAGATTCTATATCAAAAGATTCTTGCACAAAGCATAGGACAGGTCAAAACCTTCCTATAAAAATGTTTTGCCGCACAACCTTCTCTTAAATCTAGGAATGGTAAAAAAAACAGTCTCAAATGTCACTAGAGACACTACCCTAAGCCCACTCAAAATTTGGGTTAAGGTTAAGTCCATGTTTCATTGTTTTCAAATTCAATTAATTTTTTATATTTATTTCTCATCTAATTTTAATTGGTTTAATTAAATGGTTCAGCAATTACATTTCATAAGGGAACATACTCCTCAGGAACTGAAATATATAATACACCCAATACACATCATAACATGTTACATCACATGCGACTCTTGGTCCATGACTCAACATACCATAATTTTCTTCTTAAGTTGTCACTTATATCCTAATCATGAAAACGTTTCTTAGGTTATAGAATTCAATCAAAGTACCAACCATTTATTCCAATTTCATACACATAATATCAATCAAAACAGCATGTATATCACACGAGACACATATAATAATGTCCTTTAGACATCAAAATCAACTTATATGGCATGTTATAATGCATGGAATTTGAATTTTGTAAATTGACTAAAATGGTGCATGAGATGGAAAACCCTTATATCATCAGGCTTCAAAAAAATAGAACCCCCAATTATATCAATGATTACATCACAATTAAATTACATCACCTAATAGTAGATTCAACCCAACTACATGTTTCGAAATCATGAAAAATGAAATTTCCATTCGAGGAAATTTGGATTTCTCCCATACATGGTTATCTACTCACACGAACATCTCATTGGTAAATTCCAATTCTTTTTGGTCCCCCTTCTATTGTATCGAAATAGTAAGGTAAGAATAGAAACATCTCTCATAACATTTTGTAATGTCCCGGCCCAAATGCCACTGAATGGTGGCCTGAGCTTGGGGGTCACTTGGCCCCAAGTATATCTCCCAGAATTCTTGAGGCTTCTAATTAGAACCAAGGACCTAGGGTGTGTCCATGGGGATTCCATAAACTAATGTAAAAATTAAAAATAAATAAGAATAATAATAATAGTAAAATTTTTGAATTAGTAAATAATCCAAATAAAATAAAATAACTAAGACGGGTATATATAACCATAATTCCAAAACTAATCTCATATAAAATATTGATCTTGTCCTTTGTCTAAAAATTATCCAAAATAGGTATAAAATAATAAGTACAATTCTTGTATCCAAATACCAAAAAGGAAAAAATCACTCTCTCTAAACAACATCACGAGCCTCATATCAGTCTCAGGATCCCTTGAACCTAAGCATGGAACAACATCAAGCATCGTATTATGGGAACCTTCTCTAGTCCCTACCTGCATACATATAGTTTATTTGAGTACCCAATGGTGTCCTGAATAGGGTGTGAGATAAAATACCATTTGGTCACCACGCAATGTGTCTATAATAAATCATGGTTGTGCAATAAAATCTAACGAAGAGTGAATATTATAATAGGTATCGCAGTATTGAATGTAATGTTCCCAAGGAAAAATTTAAAAAACAATTGATATTGTACATCCATACAAGGCTCCACGTAAATAGAGTTTTAGGCTCATATCGAAAGAATCTATAAAGAAAAAATAATTAAACACCATGGCCATGATACATAAACATTATATCATATTACCCATGACCATGTCATAAAACATGTATCACATGTCAACCACCAATGGTCCATATAACCAGAAGTGTCACATTTCACACAGCCCATCCATTTAATCAATCATGTCACATTTACCATGACCATTCTATATAATCAAAATCGTCAGATCCCTTGGGACCAGATCCAAGTTGCAGAGAACAAATGCATCCTTTTCAAGTCTTAAGATCATCTTAAGGGAAATTTGATCATACTTGAATTTGGTTTCATTAGGCATGTCAACAGACGATGTCCATTGTGAGCCCAAAAACACTAGAACTTAAGGGTCAGCATGGCCCAAGGAATCCCATAAAATCAAGACCTATGGAGAAATATCATCCAAGGTATCCTCTACAGTTGTCATGACCCTGGGTGTAACACACCCATGGAATCATTTGGAAACATCCATCATTTTAATCAATTACCATTCATGCCATCACATTTCTTGATTTTTTACAACTAATATCAATAATTCAATTCAATTAATTCAATGATTATACCCACTCATATAAAAAAAATCTATTCAAACCATTTAATCAAAAGCGCTGACATTCAAAGGTGGAAATTCATATCTTAAAAAAATTATTTTTATTCTGTTAATTACTGGCTTCCAATAACTAGGAAAGAACAACACTCACCCAATGGGTGGTATAACAATGGGAAATATCAAATTCAAATTCAATGGGTGTCCTTGTTTTTTGGAAAAAATTCCAATAAAAATAAAGGAACTAGAGGGAATCCCTAAATGGTTATATTACATTTAATTTAACCATTAAATTCATCTTAGGGATGATGCCAGAAATTCAAGCATTCTGAAACATGGAATCTAGCTTAATGAAGCATCAAAACACATGGGAAAACAATATACCACCTACCGTAGGACTATAGTAGATTTCTCATCTAGTATCATCTTCTAATTCATATTATGTTGAGAAAAAAATGAATAATTGTCAAAGAACCTGAAAATATGGAATATTATCTTCCACCTAAATATCACAGTTGATACCGAGTCAAACAAATAATGGATCAATAGAATTATAGTACATTCCAACATAAATTCAATGACACTGATAATGTTTGATTTTGAGGTCGGACAGAGACTCAATGGAAAAAATAGGAATTGGATTCAAAATGAGCACTAAACCTCAAGCAACTATCTCACAACAGATATAGAAATTAGTTTTTATATTTAGAAAGATTTTAAGGGAAATTTGGTCTTTTTTCATCAAAATAATGGGTTGCACAATTTGGCAGCATGTTTTTCCAAATTGTGCTTCAACCATGTTCCATTTGTTATGATAAGGGGGTAATCGCATGGTCACTGCACAAAGATATAATAATTATGCACAATTTGTGTATTTTGGCTATGTATAAAACTACAGGTTCCCTGCATGGGTGTGTGCCTCTATCCACATAGTTTCCTCAAACTGTGTGGGATTATCCTTCCCTATTTCTAGGTCATTCATAGAAACCAATCAACATGGCATGTCCCACATGTTTTTTACTAACTGTACAGCCTAACTTATTTTTTTATAAAAAAAAATCAGTTTTCTTTCACATAATAAGCCCCAAACACCCGTGATTCCCAAATGAACACAATGGTTATTCACATAAGTCCATAAAAAAGTATTTAAACCAATATTAATGAGATTCATACCTCTTAGGAAAACATAATATCTTACTCATTTTTTACCTTTATGGTGAGATGGTTCTAATTAAATGACATTATCAGTCATATTTCATCGAGTTGACTCACACCCAGAAGATTGTGATGAAAACCTTCTATGTTGAGAACTTTGTTTTTCCACATGTCATTGTTTTTGGTTGTTTATTTCCATTGTATTTGATCTTTAAAGCATCATTGTAATGACATAGGCATGAGCAGCCACCCAAAAAGTGCTAAACGGGTCTGGTGTTACTACCTTAGTCGCACCTCCGCGAATTCCAAGAGATTCTAGCTTGCAGCGAGGGACTTATAGGTATAGTGGCGTGGCTATACCCACTCGGAGGATAATAGATGTACTATTCCATGTATAATAATAAATATGCAATGGAATAAATGACTCAATATACTCAAACCAGGCCCACAGAGTGGAAGCACAGTCAATATCGATAAACAGTGGAAGCAATAAATATACACAACAGTAGCGAAAGTAAACACAACAGAATTCTGATCACTTATAACTACTACTGAAAAACAAACATGCATCCAAAGCAGGTCATACATATCCATATGTAAGGGCTCCAATGGATAACCAAATGTAGCTAAGAAACAAGTAATTGTGCTGATACAGAAAAGAAAACGAAACAAACTAAACTCCAACTAGGAAAGAACTCAAGGTCCATTATATCTCCAGTCAACAGCTAATGCAACCCTTCTTCTGAAGTTGGCATCTTTCCTGCAAGTAGATCCATGAAGTCTACACGCGTCTTGAAGGGCCCATGCAGGGTGTGAGAAGAATCTCAGTAGGATAACACCCAATGGTGCGTACCTAATATAAATGTTTAAGAAGGCATGAATTTATAAGGAAATAGTAAATAGTACGATGCACAAATAAACACAAACTCCACTGGTTCTCAGTAGCCACCATAGAGTTTCACATGCTTCAGACAATGTTGGAATATCTATCATGTAACCTGGCACCATGTTCCCCCCTCACACTGTGTGTCTCAAGTACCGACATCCTGAGGGAACACCCAAGAAGAGGAAACTCAGAGGAACAACGATACATATCCTCAAATAAGTAACTGGAGGGACAATGATGTCTTCCCTCAAATAAACTAACCGAAGGAACAATGATATCTGCCCCCAAAATAATGTAACTACAGGAACTGCGATGTCTTCCTTCAAAATAATGGTGAGCCTCTACCCCCAATCTGATAGCCCCAATATTATCCCCTAAAGGCTCCTTTCCATCCACATGTCTTCCAACGGCAAGCACTCCCAAAACAATAATATCTTAACCACAACTAACGGGGTCATCTACCCACACGAGTTTTCAAAACCACATCATCTTAGAGTCTCTTTGTTTGCAAACTACTTAATGTTTTAGGTGAGGAGTAATCACCAAAATAGTACCCAAGACACAATGTCTCTAACACCTCGTGTCCATGCGACCATATCTCTCAAGTCTGATGGCCTCGTTATCCCGGTTACCTGGGCCATGCCCTACCTAACAGTCACCATACCTCAATCAAATGTCCATGAAGCCCAATCCCATTGTCAGAATCACCCAATGTAACCCAGGTCAAACCCAACCTTTAATCAACATCACTCACGAATATTCAGGCCACTCCCAACACAACCAAAAGGGGTTCCAGTACATACAATTCAGAAATTACATAAAAAATCCAAAGAATCACTTTAAAACATGAAAAAAATCTAAATAGTTGAAATGTACTAACCAAGTGATGTCCCATTCTAACACTGATGTCCTTAAAGTCTCCAATAATTATTATCAAGGTTCAATAACTAATCTAAACTATTTAATACAATTACAAAAAAAAATTATAATAATTTTGGCATCCCACAGCCAAAATGCTCGAAAGAGAAACGACCACTCACCCAACCCCGCTCAAGAAAAATAGGTAACTGGGCATACCCAAAGGTATCCCATAGGTCGAATAACAATTAAATAGGCAATAACAGGTAATATAGGGTCGCACTCAAAATACCTGAAAATGAAACAAAGGTCACGCCACACAAAAGTCTAAAAAACACAAAAGGAGGTATGCACTACCTACATGAGACCCGTAGACGTAGTCCCATATGATTTTCAGCTCCAATTCGAAGCCGATCTTCGTAGATCTATGTTTTCATCAAATCACAGCAACTCTGCTCAGATGGAAACTGTGAAGTGTGAGGCAAAAAAACAAGAATTAAATAGGGTGTGTTGGTTTAGCCCCGTTGTTGTGATCTAGTAGCCACCAACAGATTGAAAAATGGACTCCAGATAAAGATTATAGGGCCAGGAATGTTCTTCAAGTTTTTGGGATGAAGCTGTTTTGAATTTTGGGAAGAAGAAGATATTTTATGAAATAAAACATGATGATCATTCATTTAAACAGAAAAAAAATTACATGGAATGTAATTAAGGACTACACGCCGTATAGTGGCCTTTCCCATACACCGAATTAAGTGGGGTAGACACATAGCTTGGACATGCCCCATGGGTTGACACATAGATTGAACACAGCTGGTATATAGAACGAAAGACACATTGCGTGTCTAGAAACGCTACACACTATGTAGTAGGTAATTCCAACATGATCAACACACAACATGTACTCTGTGAGCACACAACCATTACTCACCTAACCCATACACGACATGTAATTTAGAGTATACGATGTGTAGTATAAAAATTTCTTGAACCTTCCAGATTTCCCAGTTTTCTCAAAAACAAGTCAAAAAATAAAACAGGGTCAGGATTTCAACCTGTTCTAAAAACCTAGGTTCTTACAATCTCCACAACATAACATAGCTCATCCCTGATATATCAAATAAAACCTAGAGATGGAATCGAACATACCACCCCGATAAAAATAACCCATACTTTCTCTATCTCAAAAGATATGGATAAATTCATCAAGAGAATCCTCTCCATAGGAATTTCCTAACTCGGTCTCAACCTGAAAAAACTCAACAAAACAAGGGTCCACTAACCTGTTTTCAGACTCATCATCTTCACATGATGCATCATCATCCATGCGCTTCATTGGTGCCCCCATGTCGTTTCTGACACACCAAATGTCTCCTACACCGCATCGGTGTCTGCCTCTACGATGTCCTACATCCCATGAATGCTCAAAACAAACCCGGTGTCTATAACCTCAAGTAAACAACATCATTGATACCCTGATGCCCACAACAACTCAAGTAACTCGCATCCTCGATGCCTCTGATGATACACATCTCAATCATATATATAAATACACCACCCACCCGATATGGCACCAATCCCTCAGAACTGCATCTAGTTAGTCCACATAGGTCAAGGGTATTATGTTCACTCAAAACGGACATGCCTCTATAGGTCAAGCCAAAAAGAAGACATGGAAATCATAGCCACACCGGTGGTTTACCTCTAACCATCATTGGATCACCAGCCTGCTCAGCCTCAGTCAGCTCCACGGTGTGCACCTGGCCTGATGTACTACTACCGCATGCCTAACCTCCCGGTGGTGCTACTCCATCCACCTCCCACTGACCCCTCAACTGGATCCCACTATCTATGACACGTCCTCCACATGCATCTAATCCTGGTCTAACATCACCTGGTACCGAACCTAAACCAACTCCAAATGCCACCATCTGTCCTGGTCCCTGCTTGTTGGCTATCTGAGAAGGCTTCCTACAAAACCTCTCTAGATGCCTAACCATTCCATATTCCCAACAGTCCTTTGGAGACCTATCACATTGAGTTCAATAATTTCCTAGATGTACACACTAAAAAAATACTAAAGAACTACTACGAGGTGAACTACCTGAGTTCATGGCCTGACTGCCCCACTGGTATCCATCCCGTCCTCGCATCCTGTTGTCTGAACCATCACCTGAAATTGTTCCCCGGCCAACCTGGGGCTTCTCCCTATCTTTTCCCTCTTCTATGATCACCTAATTCACCACCTCTGAAAATGAACCAAACCTAAATATATTCTTCAGGATCTTAATGGTGTGTCTCAATCCATCCTATAAGTTCCTCATCCTTGCCGTGTCATCGCATACCATACCAGGTGCAAAGCGAGACAACTCAGTGATATTAGCTGCAAATTCCGTGACAGACATGTATCCCTGCTGAAGGCTCAAGAACTCATGATCTCTCTCAAACATTCGTGTCTCAGGGTAAAAGTGCTCAAAGAACCTGTCCTCAAAGTCCTTCCATGATATCCCTTTGTTCCTACGAGCATTCACTTGTACATCCCACCAATTCTTTGCTGGTCCTCGCAGCATGTACATCCCCAGCATGACCCTCCACCCTGGAGGCGTCTCGAGCTGCTTGAAGATCATTTTCATGCCCTCTATGTAGTTCCCAGTTTCTTGTGGACCACCCTCACAATGAAAAGGCGGTGGGTGTTTCAAATGGAACTCACGCATTAGATATTCCATAGATAGATCTGTAACCTGCGCACCTCTGTCGATCCCATGAAAGACACGTACCAGGCTAGCTCGGAGCTTCTCATCGAGCCATGGTCTGAACACTGCCAAACTCGACTGTTGTCCTTCCCCCACTGGATCTTATACCTGATCCTGTCCCTGAGCTGTACCTACGTCTCCTGCTCTGCCTGCGTTGGATCCTGAACCTGATCCTGCACCTACGACACTGTATCATTACCCGCATGACGCTCCATCGAGATGTATATGAAGAACCCACAGAATACCATAAATGGATAGATAACTCAAATATATATATATATACCAATATATATTCAACGAATATTAGAAAATCATTAAAGAGTCATCATAAAACAACTACCCTTACTCTCCACCACCGCAACCCATGCCCACGGCATCTAGGCCTCATGGCCTCCATACCCACCCTTAACAGAGCCATCTATCAAAAGTACCTCAGGCCATGCCCGTCCTGACAACCAGCGTTGCCTCAAACCGACAACCTAGTCACCCAATCCTAGTGATCAAGATCACCTCATGTATAGTACCTATTTTCTCATACACGAGATAGATCCAAATATCCTTCAATCAACAAATATATAAAGCATGGCACGACACATTGCCATAAACAAACTATTTTATCATGAATTTCACCTATTCACATTTCAAAATAATACAAATCATGGAAATGGACATTTTTTACATGGTATTATCACATCACAATGCATATGTGCAGTTATGATATTGAAATACCCTAAAATGTGATTATCAAAAGATAATAATACAATAATTTCCATACTGGGCTGAGGTCCAATCCTCCCTTACCGCATCGGGTCAAGGGTTACATATCACAATCAATAACATCACACACCATGTAATCCACCAAGGAGGAAATCATATAAATTGTAATCTGAGCAAAAGAAAATAGAAATTCCCACCCATGGAAACATGGTTCATACCTCGTACCTGGGGCTGCAGGCACCCAAGAACAAGCTGGAAACCCAGTTCCCGTAACGACCTACCTCTAGTCTACCATAACACAAATAGTAAAATCAGTAGTTAAAAAAAGAGAAGTCTAAATCTCATTAGTAGCCAACAAAAAACTACTATTAAATCCTTATCAAGAACTCCTCTGATACCGGTTTTTAACGACATAGACCCGAGCATCCACCTGAACCGTGCTAAATGGGTCGGGTGTTAGTACCTTCGGCACAGCTCCCCGAACGCCAAAGCCAGCCGACTAGAATTGAGGGTCTTATAGGTATAGTGGGGAGTTTATAACCTCTTGAATGATAATAAAAGTACTTGTCCAAGTATAATAATTAAGATGCCGTGGAATAAATGAATCAATAGACTCGAACTAGACCCGTAGAGGGGAAGCACATTCAATATTGAAAAATAGCGGAAGCAATAAATATAAAAAATTGTAGAAGAATTAAACACAACAACATGCTAATCACTTGTAACTAATACTGAAAAAGAAGAATGCATCCAAAGAAGGTCATAGATATCCATATGTAAGGGAGCCAATGGCTAACCAACTATTTCTAAAAATCAAGTAAACTTGCTGATACAGTAAACAAAACAAAAAAAAGTAAACACTAGCTAGGCAAGACCTCAAAGACCAAACCATCTCTATTCAATATCTAATGCAGGTCAGCTCCTGAAGCTCACCTCTTTCATGCATGTAGATCAATAAAGTCTACACGCATCCCACAGGGCCCATGCACTGTGTGAGATGAATCTCAGTAAGATACCACCCAACATTGCATACCTAATATAAATGTATAAGTAGGGATGCATTTATAAGGAAAATAGTAAATAATACGATGCACAAATAAACACAAACTCCATTGGTGCTCAGAAGCCCCCATGGAGTGTCACCTGCTTCGGCCAATGCTGAATGTTTTATCATGTAACTCGGCACCATGTGCCCCCCTGACACTGCGTGTCTCAAGTACCAATGTCCCGAGGGCACGCCCAAGATGTGGTAACATGGAGGAACAACGATACTTGTCCTCAAATAAGTAACTGAAGGGACAACGTTGTATTCCCTCAAATAAAGTAACCAAAGGAACAATGATATATGACACCAAAATAAACTAACTGGAGGGATAATGTTGTCTATCCTCAAAATAACTACGAACCTCTACCCCCAATCTGATATCCTCAATGCTATACCTTGAAGGCTCATCACCTTCTACGTGGCTTCCTACAACAATAACCGTCAAACCAATAATACCTGAACCACAATTAATAGGGGAAGCTACCCACACGAGTGGTCAAAACCACCTCATCACGGAGTCTCTTTGTGTTCACACTAATCAATGTTTAGGGTGAGAGATGATCATCAAAATAGTACACAATCCCCAATGTCTATGACACCTTGTGTCCCTATAACCATATCGCTCAAGTATGATGGCCTTGTCATCCCAGTAACTTGGGTCATGCCCTATCTGACAGTCACCCTACCTCAAGATGACGTCCATGACACCCAATCCCGTGGTCAGAACCACCCAATGTAACCCGGGTCAAACCCAACCTATGGTAAACATCCCTCACGAATGTTCGGGCAATGCCCAACACAACCCAATGGGGTTCCAGTACATGAAATTCATAAATTACATATAAAATCAAAATAATCAATTTTAAACAAGAAAAATAAACAAAATAGTTGAAATGCACCATCCAAGTCTAGTCCCATACCAGCACTGAGGTCCTTAATGTCTCCAACAGTTCATATCATGGTTTAATAACTATACTCAACAGTTTAAATAAATTATAATACAATTATAACTATTTTGGTATCCCCCAGCTAAAATTCCTCGAGGTTCAAAGACCACTCGCCCGGCCCTACTCAAGAAAAATGGGTAACATGGCATATCCAAAGGAATCCCATAGGTTAAATAACAATTAAATAGGAAATAACAGGTAATATAGGGTCGCGCTCAAAATAACCCAAAATGCGCCAAAGGTCGCACCACCCAAAATTTTACAAAAACACAAAAATAGGTATGCACCACATACCTGAGATCTGTAGACGTAGGCATGTCTGATATCAAACTCCAATTCAAAGATGATATTCCTAGATCTATGTTTCTGTCAAATATATGTAACTCTACTTGGATGGAAACTACGACGTGTGAGGAAAAGGATCAATAATGGAATATGGTGTGTAGGTTTAGCCTCATTGTTGCGATCTCACAACCACTGATGGATTCAATAATGGACTTCAGATGAAGATTCTTGGGCTAGGTATGTTCTTCGGGTTTTCGGGATGGAGTTGTTTATAAATCTTGAAAGAAGATCTTTTTTGAAATAAAATGTTACGCTCTTTAATTTATGTGAAAAAAAAATAAAAAAGTACATGGGTTGTATATAAGGACTACACACAGTGTAGTGGCATTTCCCATACTCCAAATTAAGTAGGGTGACAACATGGCATAGACAT
Organism: Viscum album; assembly: GCA_963277665.1. Lineage (NCBI taxonomy): Eukaryota > Viridiplantae > Streptophyta > Magnoliopsida > Santalales > Viscaceae > Viscum > Viscum album. Next base: position 1,662,860,632 of record OY728123.1, on the reverse strand, counting down.
TCCACATGGGTTAACACATGGCTTGAAGACAACTGGTACACTGAAAGAAGGATACATTGTATGTTGAGAAACACTAGACGCCGTGTAGTTGGAAATTCCTACACGATCATCAAACAGCATGTACTGGGCGAGAACATGGTCGGAACTCGCCTAACCCATAAACGGCGTTTTATTTAGAGGAAACATCGTGTTTTCTGGAAATTTCCAAAACATTCCAAATTTTCCCAGTTTTCTCAGAAACATGTAAAAATTCAAACAGGGTTGGGATTTTGACCCGTTCAAAAAACGTGGGTTCTTACAAACATCATTTAAATGTTTTACTATTCCATCATCCCTTTTCATAACATTTCTCAACAATTATTTGTTTTCTATCATGTGGGATGAGAATCCACTATCAAGAATTTAGGTGCTATTATTCTCTGTAGCTTTGATAGTTATTTCTTCAAGGTTGGATTTTTTTGATTTTCTTCATTACCTTCCGTGAGATTCATGATTGGGTGGAGGCTAAATATATCCTTTCCAATCACATTTTACTATGCATGGGTTCATCATACTCAAATTATTCTTTAAGGGGATAATTCATATTTTCAAGAGTAACTCTACATGGTTGGAAGGTATTGGTTATCTTGAATTTTCGTATTTATTATTCCAACCTTTTATCTATCTACAATGATCAACATTATGTCCCTAGTACAAAATCACCTTTTATGTTAGTTTTTTAGCTTTTTAACATCAGTTTTGAGGCGAATTCTTTGCAATTTATGTTATAAATATGTTTTTTATCATCGGTTATCAAATATGCGACGTTAAAAATGTTTTTCATGATTTTTCACATAATTGTTTGAAGAATAGACGTGGAATACAACACATTTCATAAAAAAACAATTTGAAAAATCTATTTTTAACATCTATTTAATAAAAACAATGATAAAATCCATTTTTATGTCATTTTTAAAAAAGGCGACGTTAAAAGTAATTTTTAACATCTGTTTCTAAAAAATGGAAGTAAAATAAGTTTATCATATTGTTGATAATTTCCTAATATTCTATTTGATAGGTCGTAGAAATCAAAAAATGTTAGGAATCAAAATTTATATCTATCAGAAGTTTGATATATTGTTTTCTATGGAATGAATGAATGATCCAACCAAATCTTTGTCTTAAAAGGAATTTTAGAATCTGAAGGAGGATTTGTAATTTCACCATGATACAAACCATTATTCTTCTTTATAATAAAAGAGTAATCATTATATGGTATATTAGTAATTAAAAATAGTCATAAAAATCATAAATCATTCAAAAATAAATACAAAAACCATGAAGATATTGCAGAAAGAAGAAAGAGTGGATTCATGTTGAAGATCAAATGAGTTGAGTTAGTGGAAGGATTATGGTTGAATGAAATTACCATTAAATTATAAAATGTGTATAATGAATCATATAAACTAGATGGTAAAAGAAAATGTTGTATTAATAATTTTTGGTGGTAATTGAAAATTTTGATGTCGCGCTATAAAACAATTGAAATTCCGGGTTGGTAAGATATAAAAATTATCATTCAAATTGGTTTTATGATAACCATTGTGAAAAATATATTAAAAATTTTATTTATTTTTCAAATTTATTATATAATAACAGATGTGAAAAATTAATTTTCATTACTTTTTCACGTCGGTTCAAAATAACCAACATGGAAAATCGATTTTTCACAGCATCTATTTAATAGCTGACGTTAAAAGAATTTTTTTACATTGTTTATTTGAAAAACAATGTAAAACATGTTTAAAATAATATAGTTCATTCTCAAGATTTGATTTGACAGGTCTCAGAGATCAAATGGAGTTATGGATCAAAAGTTATCGCCATCGAAAGTTGGCCTTCTCTAAAATATTGTTTAGGGAGGATCAACTTCTGATGGCCATAATGTTTTATTCGGAACTATGTTTGAGCTCTAATACCTATCTAATCGAATATTGGGAGATGAAATTCATGTTTTTAACCATCATAACATTGTTTTTCAAATAACATATTCAAAAAATCCTTTTAATGTCTGTTATTATATAACCAATTCCAAAAAAAAATCACATCGATTATTTAGAACCGACATAAAACATTCTTGAAATTTTATTTTTCTCATTGGTTCCTATATAACCGATAGGAGAAACCATCAAAAATGTATTTTCACATCAGTTATATAATAAGAGGTTTCAAAAATCAATTTTCAAATATTTTTACGTCGGTTCTAAATAACCGACGGGAAAAAGGTGTTGTTAAAAATAGTTTTTGTACTATTGTGGCCATAGTTAGAATAGTGAAAAAATCCATAAAAACTATTTAATATATATGATGAAGGATATGATCTCATTCTGTTTTGTGGAATTCTCGGTACTTCCCCATTTAGATAGCTCCTCTCCACTTCACATTAAGACATGGTATGGACCAGAAGACACAATATTGATAGTTTGTTAGAGGAACATTCTACAAGCATCCATTAATCCTCATTTCCCCTTCTTTTGTAAAAGAATTCCACTAGATAACCAATATGGAAGCATGATAAACAATTTCAACTAAATTTTCTATTTTATTTGATTCTTTATTTGGGAGGACATCAGGTGTGTTTTTTGTATGTCCAAATTTGTGTGTCCCTTAATTTTGGCTCATCCCATTTCTGGCCTTTAATGTTTTAGCATCACAACCAATTCCAGTCTTTCCATAATTATAAATATCTGATTATTTGAGGCCTTATATACTACTTCAAAACTACTTTTATCTCTTTCAATCATCTATACATCTAATAATTTTCAAAACATTAATTTATTATTTTTTCGCTTAATTTTTATTTCTATTCCACTGTACTCATTTGAGTAGCACCATCTTCTTTATGTGCCTCAAATATATTATTTGTTTCCTCTAGTCTTGATGTAAGTTTGTTCAGGATTTTTTCCATCTCTAAAATCTTGAGTTTTAATTCCACAAACTCATAAATGATTTCAAGAGTTTTTATATGTTCTTATGCCTCTTATTATAGTCTTTCATGTTCATATTCAAGTAATTCAACATACTTTTATGACTCTTTAAACATAACTCTCATATATTTTTCTCTTTATTTAATTATCAAACTCATCAAGTGGACCCTCAATTTCCACCATGGTATCAAAAACACCAAGAAAAATAGTATCCTTAACTTTTTAAGGTTATAATTTTTCAACTGTAGCCATCATGGATGTTCGAGGTTCGAATTTAAACTCTTGTTCAACATCCTCTAAAATTTCATTATCATATTGTTCTTATTTTTAGATGAATATCATTATTTGAAATTTATTTACATATTTTAAGTATCTTATGTTATATAACCTATTATAAGGATTATTCATGATTTAATCTTCACATTATATATCATAAAATTTTATTGGGAATCGAAAATCAATTTGCCCAAATTTACCACATTTAAAACATGCCAATGAAAACATGCCTTCAAATATCCATATTCCCCTTTTAAATATCTAGAAAAATAGAGAAATAATTTATTATTCATCATTATCACTAAATTTTTATATATATTTTTTCCATGTATTTGAATTCCATTTCCTTGCTAACCTGAGTTGTTGAATCTTCTGTTTTGAATCACATTTCAAAATCCTCTATACTTCTTAGCATATCATCAAGAGAAATCTTAGAAATATCTCTTTCTTCAAGGGTTGAATCTTGTGGATTTTACATAGGCGGTATCCTTCTCAATATTTTCTTCAAAATTTAAATATTCTTAATTTCTTCCCTTATCCCTCAAATTGCTCCAACAACCTCAGTGATGTGATTAAATAATCAATATATGCTTCCACCTGGATGCATTTTTATATCATAAAAATGGTTGTGAAATACCTGATGTTTGGACTTGATAACATTTTTATCTACTTTTTATATATTTATAAGTTCATCCCACATGGACTTGGTTGTTGTGATGATCATCACATTAAAATATATTAGATTGAAAAGTGCTGTAGTAAGAGAATTTTGAGCTTTGGCATCTACGTCAATAATTTTATAATCTATTTTAGTCGTATAAATACTCGTCACATCGATGTCCTGAATAACATATAAAGTGCTAAAGATAACTTCTATCCCATATAATATTATATTATATATAATCCTATTATTCCAATTATGGATGTTTCTTCCATCAAAGAGAGAAAATCCCCTCACATTCACTAAAATCACCATAAAAACAACAAAACGGAGAGGTAACATCAATAACATGTATGTTATGATACAACTTGTAGGACCTCTGAACACCCTAAGAGGGGAGGGGAGAATTAGGCTGTCAAAAATTTCTTTTAATGTGATGGATCTTTTTCCCACATTATTTGTAACCTGTTAAACATGTCTAATGAAATCATTTAGTAATTATACATTCACATGTAGAGAGACAACACTAACATTTTACTTGGTTCATGACTAAGGGATAGTCTAAAGATCATATGTTTACAGTGTGTCGGTCATACCTAAGTCCACTAAGATTCAATAGTTATTGTGGTATAAATACATTTATACCTAGTCACTCTACATCAAAAACACGTCCTTTAAAAGATCTTAGGGACATTACACTGCCTCCCTTGGAACACTTCTCTCGACTCTGTAACAACCCAAACTTCTGAATAATTTTTGTATCATAATTTTGATTATTATTTTATACCCAAATAATTACATCCTTTAATTATTTAAGTGATTATAATTAAAAAGATACTTTTGGGTTTCGACAGTTATATGAGCGTTGGTCAATATGACCATTGGAAACTAAACTCTTAATGTTATTATTATTGTTTATAAATAAGAGTGATCATGGTTAATTAATATAGAAAGAAGATTTGATGGAATCATCTAGTAGACTTGGACCATATGAATCCAATCTGTCAGAGCTTGTTAAAGAGGTTGCATCCCTGGGCTTTGCTCAGGACCAAGCCCAAGGTGAACTCATACATGTGATGCTTTATGGGAATCACCTACCATAGAAGTTCAAGGTGATAGAAATCATCACTCAGGAAATGTTGAATGAGCCACCCCAATATTCTATCACCATACCATATCTTACACATAGGTCCTATGCAGGTGTAGTAAGGGGCTATGTAACGATACCTTAGTTATGTTGTATAATCCTTTTGTATAAATAAAATTTTTATTTATTATTATGTTAAATTTGTGAATTTAAAATGTTTGGATAAATGTAGGATGAATTTATATCAGTTTCATATTATTGATGAATTTTGGAAAATGGGTATTTTATTATATTTTTTCTATAAATTAAATAATTAATAATGTAAAATGATTTTCAAAAAATAGTCTTCTACAGTTCTGACGAGTAATAAATTTAAAGTCTAATAAGATCAAAATAATTTTTAGTGAATAATAATGTATGAATAGTAATATACCCTGATGAATACTAATGAATAGTAAATCGGCCATAAAATAAGAACTTCACCCATGAATGGATAAATACAATTTAGATATCTTAAAAGTAAAAAAATGATCATAGTATAAGTTTTGGTATTTTTTATGTCAAAAATATTTTACTTACAATTTGATAATTAATTTAGTAATTTAAAATGAAAATATATTTTCATAAAATTTAATCATAAATTGTTAGATTACTTTCTTATGTTTATACGATGATTTTATGGGACCTTGATTACTTTTTCAAGGTGTTACAAATCTAGTAATAGTTTCAGAGTTTTTTATTTTTGAATAAATAATTATTTTATTTTAAAATTAAATATAAAATATTTAGATTTTTTTTATAAAAGGGAGTTTTTTTTGAATTCAGAGCATTGATTTTAGGATAGGGTGAATTTATGAGATTTTTATAAAATGTTTTTTTTAGGGTATAGTAAAAATACGGTTTTGTGTTTCAGGGTGATTAATGACATCATTAATGATGTAATATTTATGGTTGAATTTTTAATAGTAAGATATGTTATTATGTGTCCCAAGAGGCCAATACCATGGGATTATATCATGGTAAAGACCATGGTTTTGAAATTACCACCAATGATGTGTCCCTAGGAAATTAATTAAATATTTCCTCACTATTGCTATAAATACCAAGCCATTCCCTTATTACATTCATTCCTAAATCATTCTAAAAGAAGCTATGATATTTTTACCTACCAAGGAGTCCTTCCAGGGTTCCCTCAATTCCCCCAAGGTCCCAACCATTGATCTTTCATTGTCACTCTTTAAGGTAAGGGAACCTTTCACCATCCTCTTTTATGTCATGGATTCATTGATGTTATGTGTTATAATTTCCTTTTTATTGTGTGGGGGTATGTTAATCTATATAATTATTTCTGTGAATTTTATTTTAAATTGATGAGAGACCCTTTTATCTCTTGTCAACTTATTTTTTAGATTTTTATTTGATGTTGTTAGGCTGCCAAATTTTCATAAAAGAAATTGCATCTTCTCTTTTCATTCATGTTTCCTTTCCATGTGGTATGTAATTCAAATATCCATAAAATTTTCTTATTTATATTTTATTCTATACCTATACTATTTTATGAGTTATTTATGAGTGTATTATCCTTGTACCCTCTCTTTAAATTTTTTCTAAAAAAACATGTCACGTAGTCATTATACTGCAGAATTTGCGTCTCAAAATCTCTCTCTTTTTCTCAAGAATTTCTCTTGTTTAATTTATGTGAATACCCAAATCTATTTTCATTTCCATGGGTGTTCATCAAGACATAAAATATATTTATTCTATTCGGTAATTGACATACATATAACCTTCACTCCCTTTCCATGGGTTATAAATTACAAAATGATCTTATTTTTAAGCATTTTTAAAACCTCGCGATTTTGAAGTGAAACACATATCTTTTACTCTCTTTGGGTTATTTATGAAATGTATGATTATGATCTATATAGATCAAATGAAAATTAATAATTATTAAGGGTGTTCCCTGATATAACTCCAATGCATTGGGTAAATAATTTAATCTCTAGAGATGACAAATTTTATGATACCTTGTTGAATAACCTTGGTAATATCTTATCACACTATGGGTATATACATTGGCGATATGTTTGTGAATGTATAAGTTAAATATTTTAGACACATATTCTAGTTATGTTTCAAGTTATTTAAATTATGATATGCCTCTACTACAATTTCTCATGTATTTATGTTTTTAATCAAGTTCTTGTTGATATCACAAGTATAATGATTCCACTGCTTTCCTTACTGGGCCTTCTGCTCACCCTTTCCTTTGATGTAACTCTCCAGTTTATGAGATGTAGTAGTTGTACATAGGATAAACTCAAGGGTATTTTAAATAGTGTTTTATTTTTTCATGTATTTTGTTCCTAATTTCCAAGACACTAGACTTTAAAGGTCCTCTTTTTGTAAAATCTAATGAAAAGTTATGTATTAAAAAGGTGGGATGCCATAGTTGGTATCAAATGACAGTTTAGTTATTTATGTAAATTAGGCTATGAAAACTTCGGAATGATCCTATTGAAAAGTTTGAATATAGGGAAACTTCCTAGTATTTTTGTGAAATATTAAGTAAATGTTTTCCAAAAAAAATAAATTCATGTCTCGAAACGAACAAGTGTATGTGGCTCTGGCACAGATGTACCTAGGAGTGAAAACTCTGACAAAGAGTTTTTGGGATGACTCAGGGTACCATGGAACCAGACAATGATCCATTCTGCACTCCTGGTTTGACACTCCCAGGGGTCATGTGTAGTTAATCATAATATTTTTATGAATTTTTATGAAGGAATTATAGATAAATGTAATTTTTTAAGCAATAAGTATTAATACATAAAATTAATTATAGTTAAAAGATTTGTAAATGAAATATGCTTCTAACTAAGGTTTTATTTTTATATAAAATGGTTGTCAATAGGAGGAACTATGAAAATATTGACCGCAATGGGCCATGCGTTGATGGCCCTCTGATGGAAGATGGAATGGAAACATTCATGAGAATGATTAACCAACTAACTCATGTTTTGAGAAATAACATGAATCATGATGAGGAAATGATCTCACTGTGAAAGGAAAAACATTTTGTTGAGTCCTTTATGTGTCAATGACCACCATCCTTTAGTGGATCTACCAAACCATTGATTTATGAATAGAGGATCAGCTCTATAGAGAAGATCTTTTATGTGCCCCACTATTCATAGAATGAGAAGGTCACCCTAGCTGTTTAACGCTTAGTGAGAGAAGCTAATCAGTGGTGGGAACTGATTAAAACCATGAGTCCAAGAGTGGAGTTTGAAGCTATAGAGTGGTAAGAGATCAGAGGGATCATCTCCAGTAAGTATTTAACTTGTTCCATGAGAACAATAATAAATAAGGTGTTTCTCAAGAGGAAGCATACGGAGAATGAATATGTGGGAAGCTATGAAATTAAATTCACAATGCTTTCATGTTACACTTCAATATTTATCACAGATCCAAATGGTAAGGTTTATAGATTCTTCAGTGGACTCACACCACATCTTCAAAAGAATCTATCCAATTGAGACTATGACAACTGTGAGGAGATAATGCTAAGTGGGGTGAAAATCAAACTACTGTTTGGTGAGATGCAATTGTCTCATAAATCCAATGTAAATAAAACGTATATAGAGCCAAGATTTGGATAGACTATTGATTAGGTAAGAAGAGGAAATCAAGTGAAACGTCCGGCGTGTAATAAATGTGTGAAGAAGAATTTGTGGAACTTCCTTCTCCGGAGCAAGAAGTGCTACATGTGTGGAAAAGATGGCCATATCGCACGAAACTGACGTAGTGAGGTAAAGTATCAACTCCCAAATGCTAACGATAAAGGGAAGATGGGGGAGGCCCTACCTGATGTTCAATGCTATAAGTGTGGACAACTTGGGAACTTTTCCAATCACTGTCCAAATCTGATGGCAGTGGAGGGGAATCACCATCATTCTCAGCATCATCCAAGGGATCAAGGTCGTACTTTTGAATTCAATATAGTAGAAAATGGCATTCCAAATGATATGGTGGTAGGTACTCTTGTGGTTCTCTCAGATATAACGATTTCTTTGTTTGATTATGGTTCTATACATTCCTTTATTTCTTTCATGTTTTCAAATAATTTAGAATCAACCCCTGATTTTCTAAAAGTAGAGTTATCAGCCAAGACTCCTAGGGGGTTATCTGAGCATCGTTAGTGTTTAGAACTCTATTATTTACTTTAGTGAGAACAATATTATTGAAAATATAGTAGACATTCCGATGATATAATTCAACATTATACTAGGGATGGACTTTCTCTCAATGTATAATGCTAAGATCAAATGATGAAGCAAGGAAATCATAGTATTCTAGAATGGAAAACCTACATTTATCTTCCATGAATAGATATATCAACCTAAACATTGTCTATAAGAACCTCCTGTATCTATCTTTATAGAGTTAATTGGTGAAGAAGAAGAAGGAAATGAAATTTTAAGGATAGAAAATGTCCCCATCATCTAGTAATACGTTGATGTATTTTTGGAGGAGTAACCCGAAAAACCCCCATAAAGAGCGGTTGATTTCTCCATTAAACTCGTACCTGGATCCCATCTGATATCAAAGTCCCTGTATAGGATGGAAAATGTGGAGCTGGTGGAATTAAAGTAGAAACCAAAAGATCTTTTGGAGAAGGGGCTTATCCATGTAAGGGTTTATCCTTAGGGAGCACTTATTCCCCTAGTGAAGAAGAAGGATGGATCAATGCAGCTATGCATTGATTATAGGTAACTAAATTGGATCACAATAAAGAAAAAATACCCTCTACCAAGAATTGATGACTAATTTGACTATCTTCATGGGGCTCAATTCTTCTCTATGATTCTTCGATCAGGTTATCATCAATTGAGGGTGAAAAAAAAGATATTCCAAAAACTGGATTTCGATCAAGATATTGGAATTATATATTTGTTGTTATTCTCTTCAAGTGATCTAATGCACCTATTATTTTTATGGATTTTATGAATATAGTCTTTAAGGAATACCTGGATAACATTGTGGTAGTTTTTATTGATGATATTATGATATATTACAAAATTCATAAGGGACATGATAATCATCTAAGGGTTATTTTTTATACTCTCTGAAAGGAGAGGATTTTTGTAAAGTTCGTAAAATGTAAATTTTGGTTACAATGAGTCACTAACTTGGGGCACATTGTTACCAATGAAAAAATCACAGTTGAACCTACAATGAAAAAAGTTGCAGAGGAGTGACCTCATCCTACAACAATAACTGAGATTTCTAGTTTACTTGGATTAGAAAGATATTATAAAAGGGTTTGTAAAAAACGTTTCATGAATTTCTAATCCATTAACCATGTTAACTCGAAAAGGGTTCAAGGTCATCTAGAAAAAGGAGTGTGAGTAAGGTTTCCAAGATCCAAAGAAGTGATTGGTTACTACACCCTTGCTAACTCTTCCCACAAGTGGAGGAGGATTCTTTATTTTAAGAGATGCATCTCTAAAAGGGATTGGGTGTGTCCTCATGAAAAATGAAAATGTCATTTCTTATGCATCTCGGCAGTTGAAGACTAATGAGAAAAACTATCCAACACATGATCTGGATTATGTGCTGTCATTTTTTCTCTAAAGATAAGGAGGCACTATCTTTATGGGGAGAAATGTGATAGATTCACAGAAAATCAATGTTTGATGTATATTTTCACAAAAAAGGAAATAAACATGAGACAAAGAAGATGGTTGGAACTTCTTAAAGACTATGATTGTTCTATTCATTATCATCCCGGAAGAGAAAATAAAGTTGCTTATGCATTAAGCAAGAAAGACCCATTTGTTCTTTCCAAGATGAGGATTCAAAGAGATCCTTTGATAAATGACCTAGTAAAGCTGGAAATGGGAATTATAAGGGAAGGGAGATCATTAAACCTAACCCAACTTATTTCTAAACCATCATTACTAGAGAAGATACAAAAAACTCATAAAGAATATCCTTTGTTATAGAAGATGTTTGAGGTTGTGAAGAATGGGGTGTTTTTTGAGTTCAATATTGATCATGAAGGTGTACTGAAATTTCACACAAGACTATGTGTTACATCTATTTCAGAAATAAATATGAAGATGATGGATGACGATCATAGATCTACGTTCTCTATACATCATGGGAGTAAAAAAATGTATAAAGAACATCGAAATCATTTTTGGTGGGATAATATGAAAAGGGAGATTACTTACCACACTTCAAGGTGCCTGGTATGTCAGCAAGTGAATCCAGAGTGACAATTTCCTAATTGGATAATGAAACCACTACCCATACCAGCATAGAAGTGGGAAAATATCACTATGGACTTCATCACTGGTCTCCTGAGAACATCCAATAGAAACAATGCAATATGGGTTATTGTGGAATGTCTCATCAAGAATGCCCATTTATTATCCATTCAGGAATATTTATCTCTTGGTCAACTTGCCTGGATTTGCGTAAAGGAAATGGAAAGGCTACATGGAGTTCCACTTTCTATCGTATCTGATAATGGTTCAAGGTTAACATCAAAATTATAGAGAAGTTTTCAACATGCTATGTGCACTGAATTGAATTTTAGTATGGCCTATCACCCTCAAACTGATGTCCAATATAAATAGGCTATTAAAACACTCAAGGATATGTTGAGGACATGCACAATAAAATTTTAAGGTGTATGGGATCAACATCACCCTTTAGTTGAGTTCTCTTACATCAAAAGCTTCCACTCGAGCTTTCAAATGGAAGCTTAGGAAGATCTATATGGTAAGCGATGTAGAACACCTACTTTTTGGAATGAATCTTGTGAGATAAAACTTCTTGGGCCTAATCTTGTGCAAGAGATGATAGAAAAGGTCCATTCCTTCCAGCAACACATTAAGGCTGCTCGTAGTCGGCAAAAGAGCTCTGCTAACAATCATTGAAGGTACATGGAGTTTGATGTTGGTGATAAGGTATTTATGAAAATTTCACCTTGGAAGAGAGTCATGAGGTTTCTGAAGAAAGGGAAGCTTAGCCATAGGTACATTAGACCCTATGAAATCCTTTATCAGGTAGGATTTGTGGCCTATCAGCACGCATTTCCTCCAAATCTAGCACAATTTCATTGTGTCTTGCATGTATCCCTCCTAATGAAGTACATACCTGACCCATAACATGTACTAAATCCATAGGTGGTACAACTGGACCATGACCTCTCTTATGAGGAGCAATCGGTGGAGATCTTGGATCATAGGAACAAGGTTCAATGTAATAAGACTACCCACCTTGTTAAGGTGTTATAGAGAAACCACAAATATGAAGAAGCCACGTGGGAACTAGAGGACTCTATTAGGAAGAAGTACCCACACATTTTCTCCTCTGAGGGTATGAGTTAAAATTTTGGGGATGAAATTTCTTTAGGGGGAAAAAATGTAACGACCCAAACTTTTGAATAATTTTTGTTTCATAATTTTGATTATTATTTAATACAAAACAAAACTATATTTTTTAATTAAAGAAGTTATTGTAATTTAAATGACACCTTTGGGGTTTGACTGTTATATGAACATTGGTCAATAAGAATGTTGGAAACTAAACTCTTAACGTTATGATTATTGTTTATAAATACAAGTTATCATTGTTAATTAATACAAAATGAATAGTTGATGGTCTCATCCAGTAGACTCGGGTCATACAAAGCCCATCTGTTAGAGCTTGGGAAGGAGGTCGTATCACAGGGATTTGCTCTGGACCACGATCAAGATGAACTCCAACATTTGAAGCATGAAATAAATTTCTTATGGGAGATGATTAAGTTGATAGATATTACCACTCTGGAAATTTTTGTCAGAGCTGCCCCAAGATTCTATCATTATATCATATCTTACACTTAGGTCTTATGAATATGTAATAAGGGGATATTTAATTATACATTTGTTACATTGTGTAATCATTTTGTATAAATAAAATTGTTACGTCTTACTATGTTAAATTTGTAAATTTCAAATGTAGGGATAAATATAGGATGAATTTATATAAGTTCCATATTATTGATGAATTTTGGAAAAAGGGTATTTTATTGTATATTTTTCTATACATTAAATAATTAATAATGTAAAATTATTTTCAAAAAATTGTCTTTTATAGTTGTGACCAATATGAAATTTGGAGTCTAATAAGATCAATATAATTTTTAGTGAATAGTAAATTATGAATAGTAATATACCCTTATGAATTGTAATGAATTGTAATGAATAGTAAATCAGTAAAAAAATAGAAACTTCACCCATCAATGTATAAATACAATTAAGACATGTTAAAAGTGAAAAAAATAATCACAGTATATGTTTATTTATTTTTTTATGTCAGAAATATTTTATTTACAATTTTATAATTAATTTAATAATTTAAAATGGAAATTTATTTTCTTAAAATTTAATCATAAATTGTTACTTTATTGTCTTATAGTTATACGACAATTTTATTGGACCTTGATTATTTTTTCAACGTGTTACAAAACAAGTTATACTTTCAGAGTTGTTTTTTTAATTAAAAAAGATTTTATTTAAAACTTAAATTAAAAATATTTATAAAATTATTTTCATAAAATGTAGTTCATTTTTGAATTAAAAGAATCAATATTAGGTTAGGGTGAATATATGTTATTTTTATAAAATGTATTATTTTTCGGTGAATAGTAAAAATACAGTTTTAAGTTTCATTGTGATTAATGACTTCATTAATGATGTAATAACGATGTAATATTTCAGGTCGACTTGTGAATATTAATATATGTTAACGGGTGTCCCAATTGGCCAATACCATGGGAAAATACCATGGTAATGCCCATGGTTTTGTGAATACCACCGATGAGGTGTCCCATGGAAATTAATTAAATATTCCGCAACTTCTGCTATAAATACAAAGACATTCCCTCATTAAATTCATTAAAAATACTATTAAACAAAGATATGGTCTTTTATCCTCCCAATTAGTCCTCCCAAGGTTCCCTCAATTCCCCAAGGTCCCACCCTTTGTTCTTTTTAATTCACTCTTCAAGGTAAGAGAACCTTTCTCCCTCCTCGTTTAAGTCATGACTTCCTTTATGTTATGTCTTATAGTTTCTTATTTATTATGTTGGGGTATGTTGCTCTATATAATTATTGATGTAAATTTTACTTCCAAATTATGAGTGAACCTTTCCTCTCTCATCAAATGATTTTCTATATTTTTATGTGACATCATTAGGCTGCCTAATTTTTGTAAAATAAATTGCATCTTCTCTTTTTATTCATGTTTTCTTTCTATGTGTTATGTCATTAAAATATCCATACTAGTTTATTATTTCTATTTTATTCTTTCCCTATACTGTATTATGTGTTATTTATTAGTGGTTTATCCTTGTCTCGTGTATTTTAACATTTTCTAAAAAAACATGTCATGTATTCTTTATGCTGTAGAATTTTTGTCTCAAAATCTATCTCTTTTTCTCAAACAATTCTCCTGTTTTATTTATGTGAATAAACAAATCTATTTTTATTTCCAGGGGTATTCATTAAGACATGAAATTGATCTATTTGATTTTGTAATTGGAATTTATATAACCCTCACTCCATTTACATGGGTTATAAATTACATATTGATCTTATTTTTATGCACTTTTGAAACATCACAATTTTAAAGTGAAACCCATTTCTTTTACTCTCTTTGGGTTATTTATGAAATGTATTGTTATGATATATGTGGCACACATGAAAATAAATACATATTATAGGTGTGCCCTAATAGTTCTCTAATGCATTTGGTAAAGAATTTAGTCTCTAGAGATGAAACATTTTATGATACCTTGGTGAATAACCTTGGGAATTTCTTATGACATGTTGTGGATATACCTTGGTGTTATGTTCATGAATGTCTAAATTTAATGTTGTTTCCACATATTCATGTTATGGTTCAGTTTATTTTCATTATGATATTTCTCTACTTATATTGCTCATGTATTTGTGTTTTTCATCAAGTTCTAATTGATATCACAAGTAAACTGATTCCCATGCTTTCATTACTGGGCCTTCTGGTCACCCTTTCTTTTGATATATGTCTCCACGTTATGAGATACAGCAGTTGTACATAGGATGAAATTTTCAAAAGGCTTATAAAGGGGATTAAAAATATTGTTTTATGTTTTCATGTATTTTGTTACTTATTTTCAATACACTAGAATTTGATGGTCCTCTACTTGTAAAATGTAATGAAATGTTATGTATTAAAAAGGTGGGATGCCATAGACTCCCCCTAGCACAGTGATTTTTGTGAAGTCTTACTCTGTTTAACAACATGATGTTCACTTAAATATATATTCATTTATGTCTTTTTTTATGTCTAGAATGAGACTCTACTTTCACCATAAATCTTGGTTGATTCACTTGAAAGCATTCTACATTGGAACCAGATGTTCCACACTACTGTTCGTGAAGCTCATATCCTTCACAAAACCCCCTTTATGTTTTAGAGAAATACCAGCCTTCAAAAAACCCACACACCTTCATTATTCTCTAAACCATCTCTTATTTCATTACCTTCATAGAAACAATATCCTTAACCAAGATCACTACCTTCACATTATACTATGTATTTTCAATAATCCTAGTCCTCGCAAAACTACAATAACTCAAATGTGTTGGTATCAGTTAAGACATAACTAATGTTTACACAATGATGAAGCACACAATGAATTCCACAATTTAGAATCTACAAGACTTCAATAAATCAGATTAATTTAGACTTCAATATAATTTTTTTCATGTGAAATGAAGTGGGGCCCCACCTATTTATAGGAACAACCCCTTATGAAGATCCCATGCCTCCAACAGCCTTTTTTTCAAACCCCAAAAAAAAGTTTTTAAACCCATTTATTCTTTAAGATCTAATGATATTTAACTCATGTGTGAATCTTCTTATAGTCACAAATATTCACCCTAAACCCATCACACACTGGAAATTCTTGTTGTATTTGAGAAGAAATTTTCCTTTCCATCACGCATTTGTAAAGCTCCATACCTTCACAAATCTCAACCTTTGGTGAAACCCATTATTTGAGGAAACCAATCATTGTGAAACTCATGCCACTACCATATTTATGTAAATTAAATCCCATAAAACCTCCTTTCATGAATATTTAACCTTCCTCCTTATTTTTTATCCCAGAAATCTAGCTAACACAAGGAAAGATGCCACCTTCAACATTGTTTCCAACTTGTATGGTAGGATCACTTTCCATGAAAACTCCCTTATCAACCCATTGTGTAGTGATAAGATACAAAATCTAGACTCTATTTATAGCTGGGAATGGTCTTGGATCCATAACACTAAATCGCATCCCTAGTTTATCTATACCGTTCAATATATTCATTCAAATAGTTAATGAATAACTACTACATAATAAAGAATATATGTTTTAATAATATTGAAACCTATGTATCACTGATATAAAACTTATAAAATATAAGTATTAAATACAAATACATAAACACATCAATCAATACATATCAATTAATTTAATGTAATAAAACCTTTCTTGGTCTAGTAGTTAACCCTTATATCTAGGAATTAGTTTAGATAATTCACATATTTCTTACACAGAAGTCAATAAACTACAAATGGTAAATTAGAAAATAATTTAAATTTCTCATCAAACCATTCATTTTTCATAGAAATTACCTGACATGTGCCCTAATTTCCGAACATAAAACAACTTCTATTTCATTTGATAAATTTAACTAGGTGCTTCATCCCACATTCATGAAAAGTAGAAAGGTAAATCTTTTTTCCTTCCCATTCTTTATAGAAAAAACTCCCATGAAACAAAAATTCCCACTTATTAGGTGTATCAGAAGTCTCACCCAATTTATAGCTTTTAATCAAATAATGTTATAGTTTATTGTGAATAATCACTTGGTATCACATTCTAGATCAATTTTATTATTTCTCGTGAGGATAATTGTTTCGTTTTCCATCATATTTTAGTGTTAATATAGATATCTTTGGTTACCATCATTAACTAAAACCAAACATCATACTTTGAGAAAATATAATGACATTAAAAATCTACATAATCATAAAAATGATAGGATTTATAAATCATGACATCATATTTTCAATCTATTACACCTTATGTTTAACCAAGTCCATCCATGTTATTCTCCTTTTAAATATTTTATAATATTTCATAATGAAAATGAGAATTGTTCAGAATGGCCCGAAGGCCTTCATTTTATTTATTATTTTGATAATCCACCTTTCAATGGGTGAGGTGGAACCCTTACAAGGCCCGAAGGCTTAGATACTATTACATGACCCGTATGTCTTAGAGAGAATCACCCAGACAAGACAACTTGGAACTGCTCCTCCCCAGAATATGTAATCATATCATCACTCCACCTTTATAGGGATGGTCAACTATATATCCTATGCAAAGCTGTATAGGACCGGTACCGATGGAAAAGCCATAACCTCTCATTATTTCAATTCGGTTTAGCTATGCTATAGTGAATACGCCTACCCAGAATCCTCATATGATGCCTTGTACCTTGTAGTCTGACTAATAAATCTACATTCATGTGTCCCAAAGGGATTGGCATGGCTCAAAGGCATTAAGGTGGCCTGAAGGCCTTGAGAATCAACTGTCCTGAAGGCCTTAGTGGGCCCAAAAGCCTTGCAGGACCCGAGGACCAATCTGGTGGCCCAAGGGCCCTGATGAATGAATAGTTCTAGTTGCTACATTACCGAATAGTGACTGCTACAGTACTGATACAGTACCCCAGAAATATGACTCCACCTAGATTTGATATTTGGTCAATTGGATGCAGCTACTGAGTCCTCACTAACCGGGCTGAGGTTCTTGTGCAAAAAAATCTGAATTAACAATATTATATCCCATGGGAGTATTAAATCATGTATAAAATAATTTGAACACTCATAATACACCAATGATGAATGAGTAAATACAAAATCTTTCCCATAGAGAGGTTTTAACTCTAGGTGCATGTGTGTCATATCCATATCCAGTTACTAGTATCCAGATATAGATGTATTTTCTATGAAAACCATTATTATTATTTACCATAAAATAGGATGTTATCCTAAAATAATAATTATTTGAAGGATTTTGAATAAATATCTCTGATCTTAATCTCCAAATATTATCAAAACCTTATACTGATATCAAATATAGTGAACCATAGTTTTCATAGAAAAATATTACATTTTATTAAATGACTATTCAAAATACAACATTAAAATCCATGATGGAAGAGTAAAAGTTTATGTTTTTTGAATATAGATCAATAAAAATATTATTTCAGGAAATAAATTATACATCTCTCGCAAATATCTTAAAAACTAACACCCTTATTATACACATAATACTGAAAACCATTCATTATATAATAGTGAAAATGAAACATCAAAAATGGTGGAAATAGATGTTTATTAATGTGAAATATGAGAGATATAAATGGTATTTTAAGAATAAAATTTTATAAGTATTTGGAACTTGATATTAAAATTTTAAAACTATAATAATAAAATAATATATCATAAACATAAATCATTGTTTAAAACATGGTACATTATAATAAATTAATCATAAATGAATCAAAGAACATAATCCATGAGAGAATGACATTGGAGTAAGACAGAAGTTTATGGAATACACACAATAATATAAAATAATTTACTTAGTCTAGTATAACATCAAAGAATATCATTGTGAAATTTATTCACCCTCCATTCCATTACATCATTTGTCAGGGATCAGTCCCAAGGCTATTGTGGTGGAAAAAATCCTAAAATGAACTGGGTTTACTCCCTAGTCAGTTCTTATTATTTCATGAGATACCTATATTTACCCAATAAATTAGATTTAAATATAATTATAGGCTCACCCATCACATATTTAAAATCATATATATGTTTTACATAAGCTCACAAAACATTCATTATATCATCATAAAAAACCCAGTGAAATGAAACATGTTTCATAAACATTTCATCACAACTAATGTAAAATAGACTACTTTACTAAAATTATTATAATGATAGTCATAAATCATACATATGAAGAATAATAATGGAATAATTTGATAATATACCTAGAAAATTATATGTAAGATCAAAGGATGATATCATGGAAGAAAAATTCCCTAAAAATATTACAGAAATATATATTGAAAAAAATCCCTTATCATTTTGAAATTACTTAATAAAAAAATATTTCCAAAATATTAGAAAAAAGTTTCTTTGATAAGAACCATTTAAACATTTAATGTAAAACACAAATCATTTAGTGGTCATGATGGATGGAAATTAAATTCATGCTGATTATGTTAAAAAGAATATTCTTTTCATATTTTTGTCAAAAAATAAAAATTACCTCATTTAGAAAAATAAAAATATATTCCCTTGGAATATTTTTATAAAAATATAGACATAGATAAAAATGACTTTCAAAAATTATAGTATAATAGTAATAACATTCCTGAATTATTTTTAAAAAAACAAGGATATGGAATTAAAATATTTTCAACTAAACAGGAAACAAACTTTATTTTTCAAAAAATTATTTACAGAACATTTTAAGTACCAAGCAAAAGAAAATGGTAATATTACTGAAAAAAGTTAGAAATAACTCTATTATAATAAAATTAAATAGTTTTAATAGTTAAAAATCGCATCTTTTTCCCTAATGTAAATTCAAGTATAAATAATCCTCATTAAAATGAAATTGAATCATAAAAATCTTATCACCTTAGAAATATCAAATTCAAGACCTAATGAAAGAGTGAAACATATAGTAAATAAATATAATTTTTATCAAAATAATCATAAAAACATTAAAGGTTATAATATTCACCACACAACGGAAATAAGTGTTGAATATGACACGTATCTCAGAGAAATAAAATTACGATGAAAATCCCTTGCCTAAAGTATTATTTTTATTTGTACACATTCAAGAATCATGTGTGATAAAAATAAATCTATTATAAATCTATTATATAACCATATTCATAAATAAATTATTATATACCTCTCAATTATAATATCCAATTGTCCTATTTTTAATTATTTTTCCATAAAATGAACATTCAGGTCAACACTGATCTATTCTACGTGCGTGCTTTTATTTAATTGTTCCCTTACGTTCACCTTTGTCATGGATTGATTATATTAGGAATATTATATGATATCAAAATAGTACATTTTTAACTAAAATAGGGGATTTTATTTTATAATAATAAAACTTATAATTTTACCAACATCTTTAAGAATATCATCAGATCAAGTTTCATACCGCTTTTTTTTATAATCAAACTAATTAAAGTTAATTACATGTAGTGAAATCTATTATATAAAAATTAACATTATAAATAGAAATAGGTAAAAATATGTATAAAAACATATAATTTAATTAATAATAACTTACAAAATCATTATGAAAAAGTTCCCATAATTTGACCTTTGGTGTAAAGGATGTCGTTAACCAAACTTATGGTTTCCACGATATTCACCTAATCAAAAATAAATATATTCCATAACCTCAAAAACCATGAATAAAAAATCATACATATATCTATTTCCATAAAACATGGGAACCCCCAATCACACTAATAAGAATAACCTCTATCTCACAACCCTGAGATCCCTCGATTAAACAATATTGGACATGCCTATTATAAAAGTAAATATCATAAGAAATTTATAAATGTATCCTAATAATATATAACTCTATAAAAACTGTCTAGACATTGAAATATAGATATCTCTCATAATAATATCTTAAGAAATCATCATATATTCATTATAATTCTTAGATTTCAAAATATTTCAAAAGATTCATAGGAAAAAACTTCTTCACATCAATGATGTGGTTATATATATAGAAATTCTTCAAATGGTCATATTCAAAATTTACATGGATCTATTTCAATTCCATAAAGTGAAATCCATACTCACTTTAAAGGTTAATAACAAAATTTCCATTTGATGGTCATCATGGTTTACAAAACTACAGTGTATTTAGGTCATATCCAATAGAATGATGATTTTTTATCCCATGTTATATATAAATTATTCATCTTGTAGGATTCATAAAATTTAATTTGGAAGACTTTTCTTCCTCCCATTGATAAATTCATTCTAATATAATAGGTTAGAATCTAACCAGTTGATTTTTTATACTATATATTATGTCCTTTATAAACCTCTTCCTAGTGAACATTGTATTCTTCCATGTGATGTATAATGTTCAAGTTCTTACTGTACAGTTATGAATATTATTTCTTATGGAAGTGATATCCATTGTCCAATAAAATAGTGAATTTTCCTACAAAAACATATTAAGAACATGGGATGTATAAAATTTAAAAATACATAAAATTTTAAAGAATTGTATGGTGTTTTATGAATGTAATATTCAGACATATGGAATGCGTCCTTTTAAAAAAACCAACCATAACATTTTGGAAAATCACAAAACAAAAAATTTAAAAAGCAAAACTAAAATTAAATATTTTAAAAAAAAATACTCCCCGATCATACATAATTTTATTGATTTATATAATTTTCCATTTTTCAATATAAGTTAAATTTTATTCATTTATCACTCATTATTAAAATGTTTAAAATCTTTATCCAAAAAGTTTATACCCTTTATCATCCCTTCTTATTTTCAAAAAAGATATTATGAGAAAAAAAGTGTTACAATAAATGTTAGGAAATATATATATATATATATGAATAAAATCATAATCATGTAGAAGAATATAAAATTAATAAAAAATGTGTTATAAATATATCCATCCAGAAACATTAAAAGGAAATCAATCTTCTATAAGAAAATATTGAGTTTGGTCATTATAAGGAATGTTAAGGGTTTAAAAATACCATTATTTGTTTTAATATTTTTTGATAATCACCTCCGTATTTTTAGAATATTGCTAATTCTTTTATAAATTAGTGACTATTAAATTCAACATAATTAATTTTTATTCCAAATCATCAATTTTTTCCCATTTCATAGAAATATCTTTATCCAACAACATTTTAAGAGATTTTATATCACCAATTTCCCTAGTACATTAACATTTTTATATGTTTATGTTGTTTGAAAACATTTATATTGATATTGTTTCTATTTTTATTCCATAAAATTTCTCATCAATAAACCTCATATCACTTAATAAATTTTTTATCCATTTTACCACACTTTTCATATTCTTAAATTCCACTTTTTTATTTTCCCATTAAATCCATGAGATCGGCTTCATTCTACATAACTATTTTTGCGAGTTCCTTAAGGGAATGTGACTTTTCCAAAATAAATCAATGGATATACTTACAATGAGATGGAATTTTCAGACAAATATGCATTATTCACTCATGTATTTTAATTACCTCATTAGAGTAGTTAATCTTCATTTCGATTCTTTTGTTACTGTTACTCAGATCAGGTGTAACTCCAGGATATTTTAAAAGATGAAAATCATGTTTAATATATTATATGATAGAAAACATAAATTGTTTAAGATAATGTTACACCTTGATACATTATGATATATTTATTTTTAAATAAATTAAATCTCTTTGAAAACATTCAATGAAATAAACACCAGGTTTGAAAGAAACATGATACTCTATTAAAATATTATTATTTAAACATGACCATCATAACATATCCCTTATATTGGCGGGTATGAATAATAATAACTAAATTTTAAAATTTATATGGTATAAACATGTATAAATTTAATAAAATGGATATCTATAAATTATAAAAAAATAAGAATCGTTTTATAGAAAAAAAAAGAAAAGTTTTCTAAAAAAATTGTTTTCCAAAAAGGTGTTTTAGTATCTCTTTTTGGACATAATTTAAATTTAATTTTTACTAATTTAAGAAAATTTATCTGAAAAAATAAACATCATTTTGTAAATATAAAAGTTAAAATTATATTTTGGTGAATTTTTAATAATTTTCTTAAATTTATAATTTTGTGATATGTGGTGAAAAATACTATTTTTTCATGAAAACTGACTTTTTGGTTAAATTAATTAAAAAAAATTCATTATATTATATATTTGTTTTAGAGTAAAATTACTTATGTTATATTAAAATTTAACTAATTTAGGTCATTTTGTTAAATTTAATATCCAATTAGGACATAAAAACATTTCACACTTTTTAGAGTTTTTCCTCAGAGAACTCGCTCTTTAGTTGCAAATACGGTTTTGATTTTAAATTTAATAATCCATATTCTTTGAAAATAATATTTAAAATGGATTATAAATTTGGAATCAGCATAATTTATAATGTCTAATGAGTTCAAAATAATTTTTTTACAATAATTAATTGTGAATGTAGTAGGAGTTTATTATTGTGATTAAGGTAAGAATGGGTCTATTGGGGTTTAAACTGGGAAGATAAGGGTCAAAAATGACCTAAAACTAGTACAAACCTATTTTATATCCATATTTAGACCATATAACTTCTAATTTTAGATATTACCCAATTATGTCTCTTGAATCATGAGATAAACATGGGTATCAAATTATCATTACAAAAATACCATGTGGGTCCTCTCTGCCACATATAAAAGGCCACCCACTCTCCTCCTGACTTTACACTATAAAAAACTTTTTATTTGTATAATACATAATAAAATAACATACTAACTCTGTTTCCGCAATATAAATTAATTATTTTGTATATTATTACCTCTTAATAAGGTTTTACGTATAAACCTAAAGAGCCTCTCTAATAGAGTGGTAAAATTCATAAATATGAATATTTTTGTATTTATTATACCACATACTTCAAACCATATTCTAATTTGATAATATAATATCAAAATATTATTATATATTATGAGATTTATTTTTTCAATGTAACAACATAGGTCTATCTCTACATCCATAAAATGAAAAACAAATTTGTAGATGTTGTCTATGGTGGACTACTGCCTCACGAACCAATGCAATTCATTTTCCATAAACACCATTCAAGGATAAATATAATGATGTATTTAATATATGTATATCATATTTATAAAAACATCAAACTTCTATAATAATTTTATCACATATAACTTATTACCTTTCATTCCATTGGGAATACTATAATGTCGTTCGTGTCTACAGCAGACTATAACCTCATGAAACGATGTGATTCCTTTTCGCTTATGCTTTTCATAAAAGGTAGTAATGTAAAAGAAAGTGAATATATGTAATATTTATGATCAATAAATAATTATGGTAATATAATATCATGTCTATCTTTTTACCTTCCAAACCGTTGAATAATAATAAATTCGCTCGTGTGTACATGTAGACTACCACCTCCCCATAGCGATGTGAAATGTTTTTCATTTTATTTTTATATTGAAGGAAATAATGTTATATTTTCATAATATACTTGATATATGTGACATAATAATAATTCTATAATTATGAATTATAATTTATTTTCCTTCCATTCCATCAATCAATAAAAATGGAAACAACGTTCATGTGTATTCATATCCTATCATCTCCAGGAATGACGTAATCCTTTTTCAATCTATAACATTAATAGGATACTATAAACACATGTATAATAAATTAATATGATTATTATATCATGTGTAAATTTATAGATATTATTTTTCAATCATAAAAATAAATTGACCTAAATTACCAAACTAAAACATACTTGAAAAACGAATCAATTATCAAAACAAAGTGACTTTAACAAAGAATTGTTAATAAAATGGTGATAAAAGACTATATGTAAATCACATATGGTATGATATATATGAGTATTATTTTTAAATAAATTTATAATAAACAAATATTTATTATATAGTAGGTTCATATATATATTAACGATGTCGAATATGAGGTAAGGGTCATCTCATCTCACATTTACTTCAGTGAGACATACGCCATATTCACCACTTATTCATTTGTGTGATGTATATACTACACCTTTTTATATGTTATTTCATGGATATATTTATATTCATATTATTTAGTGTTTTATTCAAATTTATTTCTTTCATGTGTATTATGATTCAAAAGTTACCCAGGTGGTAGTGGTTTATTTTGTAATTTAATTATTATTCAGTATTGTGTTTGTTTAAGTATCCATTCATTGAATTACTTAGAATTTATATCATAAAAAAAATTATTTCCTTCTTATATGGTTCTTTATGAACATTTTATGTATTAGTAAAAATTTTCCACACTTCTTAATTAAATGATTGATAATTGTTTTAAGTAAATCTCACATTATTTCTGTTTTTTATCAAAAATCATTTTTCATAAAAATACCATTTTAAAAAAAAATCAAAAATGTTTTTATCATTTTCCAAAATATTTATTAATTAAATTTTATTCACATTTTTTAATTTATAAATAATATTTTTAATAGAGTATTCATGTTAGTTTTGTAAATCCCCACCCACTGGGGCCCACCTAGTCAGTGGAAGATCGCGCCCACACAACCCCAAGACCATGTTCATAGATTAAGGGTTATAAAAAAGAACAAAAAGGAACAACTAAAATGAAATTCATTTTCCTAAGGTTCCTTCATGCAGAAACCCATCCCTATATATTCATAAGTCGAAAATAATAATAATAATACATGGTAAATAATATAGTAAAAACCTTGCATTTAATTACCTTTAGGGAATACAAAAGAGTACAAAAATGTATTCAAAAATGTAAGGGGAAAACGCACAGCTACCATGAAAATATTTCACAATATAAAAAAAAATGGAGTAGAAAATAGGTGAGATATACTACCTCCTAATATTCACACCCTTACCACCTCATGATTTTAAAGCACCCGAGTATCCGTATTCTCTTCTAAAATCACCATCCATCAGTTTCTCATTTTCATAAGACATGAAACATGTTTTCAAATACCATGTTGAGGTGACTATATACATACCCAATAAGAATCCCTATAAACTGAAGAGGTATAAATTAAGGACATGGTAGAAGTAGTGAGCTCAACTCAAAGTAAGTGGGAAATGAAACCAGAAAAACATAGGTATATATAATAATATTAGAAACCCATATTAGAAAGAAAATGGATCTCCATATCACAGACCATCCTAGGTTAATGAGTAAAAATCCAAATCTATGAAGTCAATCTCAAATTCACATCTTCTCATGTGTCAAAATAAGTTCTCATGTGGAGGAACCACACCCCACTCATATGCTGCATAGTGGAGATAAGAAAAATATCCACATAGAAGACCCACGCTTTAATTTATCACGGGGTTATACTCAGTACACAGAGGACCCATTCACTATACTATAAGGTTGTGACACTCTCTGGGTATAGGACCCACAGTCTATTCTTTTAGGGGAGTTCCACTCAGTAGGAAAATGACCCCATGCCCTAGTCCATCAGGGGGTTCAACTCAGTATGTAGAAGACACTGGAACTAGTCTATCTGGTGGTTTCCCCCATTAGTTAAAGAACCCACACCTTATTCCATTAGGGGGTTCCACTCAGTAGGTATATGAACCACACCCAAGTGAATTATATGGTTCTACTCAAATCATTGTACTGAGTATAGGGGACCCAAACCCTACTCTCTCTGGGGGTTTCTAACCCCAACATCTCTCTAGTGATCCTACCTTATCACTTCCATTATCGATCATCGTTTAATGAATCGTTGTTATCAAAAAATCACATAATATATCAAAATACACTATGAATTATATCATCACATTCTGCATCAAAAACTACCTAGGATAGGCTACCCACTGTAAAAGATCCTAATTCAATTGAAGGGGATAAAAAATGGCTATTTTTTCAAAAATTAATTATATTGAATGTATGGGGTTCATAAAGAATATGGTACCTATTTTATTCCTACCCTTCTTCTCCCATATGCATGGATCAGTATCCATGTCACCATACATGATATGTGTATGGCCCATACGATGTATCTCGGACACCTATGTCCTACCTATGTGCTTCTAGCCATGCTGGTGTATATCACGCTATGTCATGTACATAGCTATATACCTAGTTGTGAGTGTGTACCAGCCCATACCCATGTAATCATAGATTATATATCATGTCCTCCCACATGAGGTCCTATTCATGTGTAGCTGGAACATGGCATGGCTACTGAGGGAGTGTCGCACAAAAAGTAGGGATAGCCTAACGTCATTTTATACTTATCTTTTTCTTGAAACCCTAGCCACCACAACTAGGTAACTACATGACATGTGTTCATCCCAGCACATGCCATGTAGTATGTATTTTTTCAGAATCCAAGGAATTTTTCATGTGTCATTATCACGATAGTTTCGATGTTGTTTCCACCTCCAATTACATTAGGGGTCCCACATCAGGGTCCACTGGTGCCTGGTATGTCACTAATGGCCAGATTATAACCACTTGAACCACACATGGATTCTCTCATCACCACTCATGCCATTTCCATCATCAATTAAAATCCCTGATCCAAGAATTCATTATTGCTTACAGCATTCCTCTCTGATTCTCCTATAAAACTCTAATCTAGTCATTTTTTACATACATTGAAAATCAATGGGTTCTATCATTCATGAATCCCCCACAAAAATATTCTAATCATGGCCACATGGCCCAATGATGAAGAACATGATGTACGAGTTTCAAAAATTCACACACACAAAAGTTATTGTCATTATTTTCCAAGCCTTCTTGGACAATGATCATAGAATCATGGATTAGTATAGGTTATTTCCAGGAATATAAGATAAAATTAAATCAATAATTTTTTTTACTAGAATTGGGATCATTCAAAGTGAAGATAAATCAAATATGAAAAGTAGATTATTAAGATCCACCCTCAATAAATTAATCATGGTTGGAAACCATAATTTATGAGTCCTTCCACAATTATAGACTAATCATTGCGGAATAAAATTTCCACCAATTATGTGGATGATCCACTGCATCTGTTGTCTATTGATCCATCTCAATATGATCACCAGTGTTTTTTCGAGGTTAATTATCCAATGCATGTTGTAAGAGATCCTCTTAATTATCCCATGTTTTATGAGTTATCCTAGGAGGATTTTTATAGATGATTATTTATAAAGAATTAAATTAGGTTTTTTTAATAAAACAAATAAAAATATATTTATTTATTTTAATTAAACACAAATTCCAATGGATGGCTCAACTGTAATTCCAACACCAACCAAACTTAGGACACACATATGGTAAACCCAAAGATATATATTTTATTGTGGTCTCATATTCTATATTTGAGACCCTATTCATGATATATTCCATTAATATTGAAAAAATGAATGTTCGCGATATAAATATTAATACTATTTTTATAAAATTAATTATGGACTCACTATTCCCTAAAATCTGACACCATGTCACTCCTGGATCCAAAAAATATTCCTTAATATTTTTCAATGACTTACAAGGGAAAAATAGATTCTCTACATTATTTACTATTTCAAATAATTTCGTACCTAAAAATAAAAAAAAATAAGTATGGATGTTGAACCCTCATTTGGATCTCCCCCTTCTATGTCCTCTCCCACATGATCCTATTCTTCCACCACACATGAACTAAAGGGAAGGTATGTTAATGTAGTATCCTCTTCTATCAGACCTCAATCATCACTAGGTAATCCACGAAGGTGGATCCATCCTTGATTTATACCACACCCCAATCCATTATGTTTGAAATATCATGAATGTATCTACTATACTGTGACATATGGAATACATCATGAACCTATTATAACTATGGTTATAAGGCTAGGTAGTAAGAAACATCTCCATCCCTCTGTCGGATCTCTAAAAGCTCGATAAAACATGGGGATAGATTTTCTCCCATTTTGATTGCTCATATGATCATGGATTATCTAGAACTTCTCCATCATCATCATATCTATCTTTGACCCAAATATATATATCTAAATAATTTCGGTCCCACAAAAGGGGGACCTAAATGATCTCCTATAAAGTACTTCAAAAATTTCCTTGCCAATAGTATAGTGATGGTAATTTTTATAAGAAAACTCTTTAGTGTGAATGTTTTCCTCCCAACTCCAATAATGTAAAACATCAAGCCATTAGCATATCCTCCAATACCTTGATACTATGATCAGTTTCCCCATAAATCTATGGGTGAAAAGCTATACTCATCCTCAACTAGGTCCTGAATGCCTCCCATGGGACTCTCCAAAACTATAATGTAAATCAATCATCTGGTTTAGAGACAACTGTCGAGGGAACCCCATGGAGGTTGAAGATGTCCCACACATACAACTTCCCCGAAGAACTCCACCGAACTTTACTCCCTAATGGTGAGGAAGTGAACTAACTTGTTAAGTCATACAGCTATCACCCAGATGAATTCATGTCCTCACACGTTCCATGGAAGACCTACCAAAATTTATATGTGTATTCCTTCTCATTT
The DNA here is from genome assembly GCA_963277665.1 of Viscum album. Taxonomy (NCBI): domain Eukaryota; kingdom Viridiplantae; phylum Streptophyta; class Magnoliopsida; order Santalales; family Viscaceae; genus Viscum; species Viscum album. The sequence continues at coordinate 1,662,831,146 of OY728123.1, read as the reverse complement.
TCACTATAGAATATAATGTTGTCACCAAAAACCTACCAGAATCTAGTTCTCGAAATTTACCTACTAACATACGAGACACCGAGAGATGAACTTGACCATGTTCTGCATCATGTAAGCCCATCAAAATTATTCTAATGTTACTTTTAATATTAACTACATAGGTAGGAATAATCAATGTAGAAATTTGAAACTCCCAAGTCACCTCTTCACACAACGTACTGGAACTTCCATCCATCCATGGAAATGGATGATGTGATTCCCTTCATCCAATAATCTATCTAGTAAATCTGCAGAAGTTATCTACTCTTTTATGAACACACAATCAAATTATCCCAACTAATAATCCCTCACACATTGGAGAAGAAAAGGTGATAATAACATCAATTGAAGATAAGTTGTACCCCTATCATTCACCATGGTTAGCTACAATGAATCCAACTACTTATATGATTCCTCCACTAGATGGGAATGAGACTTCATGCAAAGGTCATGTGCCACCGCATTTCCCTTCCTAGTAGCATAGAATATCTAAAATTCGTATTAATATAGTAAATCACACTAGATACTCTATCTCAAGTTCATATCTCTTTATGTGAGGACATACATGAGACTCTAATTGTCTAATTTTAAAATAAATAACTCTCTTAGAAGATAGTGAATCCATATCCTCATAGTGAATACTATCACTGCTTACTTGGGGTTATTAATGCTGTTGTTCTTCTAATGGGGACTCAACTACCTTGACCCATATGTTATCACTTCCTACCTCTTCATCATCATGCAGCTGAGCCAATTTTTATGGTCATCTCAATACACTACGTTCTCTATGCCCCCTCCAATAGTCTCACAACCAGATCACTAGTCACGATCGTCCTCAACTATAAGACCCCTCTCTGAGACTTCACATTCCAGGAAAAATAATCCCCTTTATATATCAGGGTAGTAAATGGGGATGAAATATTAGATAATTCTACCATGAACCTTTTATGGTACCCATCCTTTCCAAGAAAGCTCAACACCTTTGAGATGTTCTTACGTGGATCCCAAGATATAACAACACCAATCATCACTACGACCAAAAAAAATCTAATCTCATAAATGGAATTCCCTAGAATGTGGACATCAGGGATCTATAACTAGAACATAGACATCTTACCATATTTCTGGTGCTCCCGAAGTAATTCTAGGACTATCATCAAGTGTGTTGCATGATCCTCCTCTAATACAGAGTATATGTATATTTTATTAATGAAGGAAACCACAAAGTGTTCCATGTATTGTTGAACGATAAGTTCATCAAAGCCATAAATAGATAATGGGATTTCTTCATAAGAAAAGTCATTGTCGGGAACTTCTAGATTCCACAGCAACATCGAAATGCCTGATTCATAATATCATCCTCTCAAACCCCCAACTGGTGGTAGTTGGAACTTATATAAATCTTTTAGAATCATCTTATTCTTCTTAACTAATCAAAGTGGTTTTCAATAATTTTCAAGAAACTATTTTTATTTATCATTTCCTAGTTTAGATTATAATAATAATAAAATTGAAATATTTCGTCCAACATTTTCAATAAAAAAAGACAGAGATACCCAGGCTGATATATTGGTTTTGATAAAACCCATCTCTTAAAGATCATCAAACTAAATTCTCAGATTGAGGAGCTCGGTAGGGTCTATCAAATATTTGAAAAAAGATATTGGAGTATTTTAATGGTTATAGATAATGAAAAATTATATCTCCTTCCTCAGTGGTAGTCCCGAAACATTATCATAGAAGACATACATAAAATCCACCATAATAGAATGGACCTAGATTCCTGAATAGCCTACCTTTCCAAGGGAAAAAGTCACTGAATTTTGGGGGATGGGTTTCTGATTCATGGTCTAAAGACTCACTCACTCTGACATGAGATCACTCTTTCCAAAAAAGTATAAACTCGTCCCATCTATCTGAATGCTTATCGGACATCTTCAGGGATATTCAATAACAGCCTGGACTCTAGAAAAATATTCCATACACATGATGACATCATATGTTATAATCTTTATGACCAACAAGTCCTATGAGAAACTATCGCCACCAAGAGATATCACACACTTATGGTAGATAACTTCTATTTTATAAGTGTACCCTATATGAACCTCAATACGAAGATGTTAAGGTAAAATCTCAACTGGAAGCTCCATATCTAACACTAGTAGTAGGTTGAAGAAGAAAGTACTCACACCTATTTTTACTTGTACTAAAGAAATAGAAGTATAAAAAAATATTGTACCTCTGATCATCTCATGATTTTTCAAGTCATAATACTTGAATGCATGCAGCTACCCATGGACCCATTTGTTAGCTCCCTAATCATGAGGTGGGATTCCTAGTGGTTGTGGTTGAAGTAGCTCATAATGTCACCCTCCACCAGTAACTTCTCATCCTAGATTCTCACCTACTCCTCTTCTTAATATACCTCCTATGGGGTCACCCAAGCCACACCTGAGAGAACCATGATCATGGTGTTTCCTCTCCGATGGTGGTTCATCTTTTATCTACCTACCCTCCTCAACATGTTGGGTCGATAAATCATGTTCCATGTGACCTATCCTATCACATGCCTAGAACCACCCCTCTCTAGACTTATTTGTTCCTCTATGCAGTGCCTATTCCATATGACCACATTCCTCAGTCCATCATAGAGATGGTCTCCTACAACATGACCCTACAACCTAGTTTCTTATATAAACTACAGATTACACATCCCCATGTCACCAACTGCTAGCTCCAGCTACAGGGCATCCCTCAAATAATAATCTCTTCAACACCAGTTCCTGCTCTAGCACTTCAACATATATTGGAATCTATAAGGGTATCACACTAGAGAAAATGTCTCTGTGGACACCCAACATGAACTTACACACTTGGAATTAACCATATTGAATCATGTAGTTTTAGTACGGCATAAGGTTAGTTAACCTCATAATGTACTCAGCAATTTTCATCACTCAATTTTGTGCCTCAAAAAGATCATGAATCTATACTAAGCATAAGAATTATCGGTATTAATCCTCTCAAAATAGATAAGGGATGTCAAACCATGAGAGTGATGACTCAACATGAGACTATGAAAATAGACTCTACCATTTCCCTACTGCTCTATACAATAGACGAGTTGTCATTTTAATGATATGATTGGTTAGGGACTACAGAAGCCTAAAGACTCGGATCACCAACTCTTGTTCTTCCTCCTCTAATTGGGGATCTCACTCATCATAGAACCTCATTGGCCTCTGATATGGGAACATGTGGAGTGAGCTATGAATGAACGCATCATCATCATACTCTACGAGCATAATCTACTTCCTGATAGGCATGGGTTTGGTTATATTCCCATCTAGAGGAAAGACCCTGGTATGTTTCCTCTGAATTAAGGCCTCTCACTCATCAGATCTTCATCATGATCTTCAATATGTACCCTAGCTAGCTATGTTCATGGAGGTATTATAAATGTAATCCAGACATACGGTGGTAATATGATAAAATTTATATATATGGTGAGATGAATCAAGAAGTACATTTAATGGAAATAATATTATATGATTCATGTGTTTGTTCCAAGAACCAAAAAAGAATTTGGTAGTGAGATATATATTAAATGTTCATTTAATTATCATTTCTTGAAACCATGAGAAAGGATCTTGAACATTGAATTTATAGATAATTTATTAAATATCTAAAGAAATAAATACCATTGATTGGGAACTTTATTCATGATCAATTTTGATTATCCAAAAGGACCCTTTTGGATTACCATCATTGTGATTATGACGATTCAAGAGTATAATCCCTCTTGCAGTGATTCACATGTGCTCATGTGATCTCCAAGAAACACAGCTTGTTTTTTGAGTACTATCATGATGAATTGAATTTCTTGTCTTATTTGTTCTTGATCACTCAATCCTTATTCTTAAAGAAAATACCTTTTATATTTATCATTATTTAGAGGGAGATAGAAGGTGAAGTTGAAAGAGAATTCATTGTATGTAATAATTCTTTATTCTCAAGTTTTTTATGCAATACACAATAAACATAAAAATATATTTATGGAGTTTGTGATTAGGTTAAATTATTATTTAATCTTTTTTCAGCCATTAAAAAACTATTAAAACCTTTTATAAACCCCATTCCACATAATAATATTATTATTATTTTTTTTGATTGCCAACATGTGCAAATTGATAAATAACATTTCTGGCTTGTATATAATTATATATCACTAGACACAGTTTGGGTATGTTTGAACCATTGGTGTTTATTGAACACCAAAATAAATATTTTATTCAAAAATGAAAATGTAATTAAAATATTGGGGAATAAATATTGGTTAAATATTAAATAAAATAAATATATATATTTTTATTCACAAGCTGATGAATATATATTTATTTAATTGTTGTGATCAATAAAATAGAAATAAAATTATTCCATGGTCTTAACAATAATATTTATTACATTAATTAAATTCAAATAAAATTTAATTAATATAAACGGAGACACTTATTTTGTGACCCTCTATATTTTTTCTAATGGTAATTAGGTGGTCTTACCTAAAGTCATTGATTATTGTCTAAAAACTAGTCAAGGTACCCAAGAGAAATAACATAATGTCGTGATGATGAAATCCACTTCCGAACACTCACAACATTATGTAATATCTTTGTCTTGGTATCTCATCGAGAAGATTTTTCATTCATGTCACCAACCTATATCCTCAATAAGAAATTCTTTGACTATCATAAATAAAGAGTTCGTTACACCAAAGCAATGGAGTTTAGGGTGAGAGTTTTATTCAAATAAAAGTCCAAGATACTAGCTTCCATAAACATTGAAGGGAAAATCCTTCATTGACTTATCCATTAATGAAATGTCACTTGTGACACACCCAATATATACAACGTCTCCATGAATTTTTAACATCATGGTTTATAAAATACATCAAAGTACGCTATTTTTAACCTGAATTAATAATAATCTTAAAGTCTAAGGATCATCACACATGCTCACAGTTGGAATATACGATGACACCAAAACATGAAAAATTCAAACTGTTGGGTTTGTTCTCATAATCTCCCATCATAGAGATTACCATGTGAAAAAATTCATTTGAATAATCCTTATCTACTTATGAGAACATTCACATGACAATCAATGTACTATGTGTCCTATCATAGTATGTTATCCAACCATAGAACATTATTTAAGAAAAATATTCATAACACCTGAAGGTTCTACTCAACAAGCAGAAGATATATGATCATATCAATGTGATGTATACTATATAAAATTATTCCATTAGAGTTATACATAAGAACAAACACTATGTAATAATAATTTTTATTAATATTTAATACATCAAATATATACATAATCAAAGTGTAAACAGTTGGTCCTAAGACACCAACTCTAAAAATATCCATATTTATACAGAACCAATTTTTTATGACCATCAGTATTATAGACCTAACATAATAATCATGTTTGTTCAAATTCAAGGCTTTAGTCAAGGTTTCTTCCATGTTTTCTTCCTTTTAAATATTTTTCACTGTGACTTCACCTCAATGAGAAAAATTACTCAAGATATGATACTTCCAAAGTATGTGATTCATTCACTATTGTGAAAATGGATCCTTTCCATGATCCACTACTATAGTAATATCGCAATATATTATGATAGGATCTTTACTGATAGGTACCATGTAAAAATCTTGTAAAAAGTTTCATTTCCATACTGCTTCTTTATTTTCCTCAAAATTCATATTATAATCAGAATCTACTTTGAAATATCTAACCAAAACCTTATTGGAGTTCTTATAACTCCCAATAACTCAGTTCAATGTAATGATATATCTAGTTTTTGACTTCATGTCACCTTGATCGGTTTGGAGACTAGAATATTTATATACTCTAATCAATAGTTCATCATTTACTCCATAAACCATTAAAATATTCTTAGTATACCTATGATACTTAAAGATAGACATGACTACCATACAATGGAGGTATCCTAGATCAAAATGATATCCTTCTATAGAACATAATGTGTAATAATCATCTATCCTAGTACACAACATAATATACATGACTGACCTAAGCCCGGATGCATATGGATTCCTAGCTATTCTATTTCATTATTCATGTGTTTAAGGAAAAATCTTCCAAGAATGATTACTGACATTTGGTACTAGAAAAAATATTCTCTTGGATTTTTACAGAATGAATCTCTTCATTATCTTATTGTTGTATGTATTTTGACTTAGGTAGAACAACCTCTTAGATCTATCACGATTTATCTTAATACCAAGAATATATGTTGCATTTCCCATATCCTTTAAAGAAAGGAATTTATTCAACCATACCTTAATAGACGTCCATACTGATATTTATTTACAAATGAGTAATATATCATTAACATATTAAATTAAGGAAGTGAATGCACTCCCCCAAAACTGATTATATACAAACAGATCGCATTCACTCTTTATAAAACAAAATTCTCTTATGTCCTCATAAAAATGAATGGTCCATGAACTAGATGATTACCTTAATCCATAAATGGGTCTCTAAAACGTCAATAACTTGTTTGAATCCTTTGGAGTCACTAAACCTTGTAATTTTTTCATATAGACTTTTACCTGGAAGTTCCTGTTAAATAATTCTAATTCAACACCTATTTTTAAAATATCATAATAATAGATTGCTACAAAGGAAAGTTCAATATTGATTTATTTCCATATTTATATTGTTGAAAAGGATTTATCACAGTCAATGAAATGATGTTGTTTAAACCCTTTTGCAACCCGTAATTCCTTATAAGTACTAAATTTTCCTTCCATGTCTAGTTTCATATTGAATACCCAATTTCAACCAATAGTATTTATATCTACAGAAGGGAAAACATAAATATATAATAGGTTATGTACATGAAATATATTTCCTAATTCATGGCCTCTTTCCACTTAGAAACATTTGTGCCACTTACTTATCCCTTATTTGTTAGATGTTCACTATTAATAACTAATAATGAGTCACCATCCCCGATGACTATAAAACGATATCTTTCTAGTTCTCCAATATCTCTAGTAATTCTATAATGTAATTGTGTCTCCGGAAAAATTTCTTTTTCCACGGGGATTTTTTGAATTTGTTCCTATGTCAACTCTTGTGTATCTTGAGTTTGGACTTCATCAAATTCTATATTTATCCCACTATCTCTTTTACAGATAATATCTTCCTTAATAAATGTGAGATTTTTTTTGACCACAACCTTTTTTCTAGAGGATTGTATAGGTAGTGTCCCTTTGTTTGTTTGGGATATACTATAAAGATACACATTGTGACTCTATGTGCATTATTGTTACCTATAAATAAATTAACATGTTCTTCACAATCCCACACATGTAAGTAAGACAACACCTGTTTCATTACATTCTATAATAATAATGGTATACCATATTTTTTTATTTTGGTACTTTTTATGTACATATGTTACTATTTATAAAGTATATCCCCAGAATTATAACTAAAAACTCACATGTGTAATCATTTATCTCACCATTTCTAATAATTTATGATTCATCCTTTCTGTTACACCATTCCACTAAGGTATATAAAGCGGTGTGAGTTGAAATAATATCCTAAACAACCATAAGAAATCAATAAAGTCTTGATTATGTTATTCTCCACCATGGTCTAAGTGGAGTTTTTTAATATTATTACCAAGATGGTTCTCAATATCATTATTGTATTTCTCTAATTTCTCAAAATAATACGAATTATACCACTTTAAGTAGACATATCCATATCTACAAAAATAATCAATAAAAGTTATGAAATATGAGTACCCACCCCTTGACTTAATAGTAAATGGTACAAAAACATTAGTATGAAATAAACCAAGAATCTATTTACCCCTTTCATATTTCCAACTAAATAGGAATTTAGTCATTTTTCCTTGTTATCATGTGTAACACAAACCAAGTCATTTTAGTTCAAAATAATCTAAATATACATATTGATGTCATTTAGCCAAATTTTTTCATTTTGATGATCTAGACGGTGATTCCACAGTAGGTTGTGGTATGAGTCATTTGGTGTAACATTTTCTTCGATTTACATTACTTGGATAATGTAACCAAACACATAAATACCATTATTTAAATTTCCGTACAATAAAAAAACGTTATCTTTATAAAAGAAACATAATTTATTCCAAAATTTTAAAATAAATCCATCAATATCTATTATGTATATCGAAATAATATTTTTGGTAAATGAAATCACATGGTAACAACCCATTAAATCCAAGATCATTCTCATGAGAAACGTGAGGTGGTATTCTCCGATAGTTACAATAACAAGTTTAGGTCCTTTGGATGCTCGTAGATCTATATCCCCTCAATTAATCTTTATAAATAGACATGGTTCATGTATTTGAATACATATGTGAGCAACAAAATCTATATCTAATAAGCAATTCATAGAAATAGATAAATAGAACTCGATATCAAATACACCAAAGCTTACCCTTATTTTCTTGGACGGGTTCACTTTTTCATCATGTGGGCCTTCTTTCCACATGTGAAAAAGACAAAATCATTTTCCCTTGATTTTATATTGAACATAATCTTCTTGGAAGGGAGTGAATAATTTTTTTTCTCAATGCTCTTCAAATTCCATTTCTGTTTGTTCACTATAAAGATGGATGTATACCCACTCTATGTATCCTAATCTACATGGTGAATGAGAGTACTAATATCTAGATGAGACTAAAATTTTTCAAATATAAAATATATAATAAATATAGAAAATTTTTGAGGGAGTAATTCTATAATGATAATTTCTCCCAGTTCTCTATATATTTTAACCCCAAGAGCCTCTAAACGCTCATGTATCCCATGAGCATGAATAATTGAGGCCCAACTATGGAACCCCCTCCAAGATTACTATACAAGAGAACCTTGGATATCTAAAACTATTCCTCTCTACACCTCTCTTAGTAAAGCCCATGGAGGTTCTCAAGCATATTATATATATCAATGTTTTCATGAGACTTCATGATTTTACTAGATAGAGACAAAATAATAAAATATTAAACAATGACCACATTGCTCAAATATTTTCATAGTCAAGAAACTCTTCATCACATCCCTCCTTAGCAGGTGGATCTAGTATAGAGGATTATAGCACATAAGATTTTTGTTCATGGTGTGTTACTCGCCTAATAAATACAACCAAATCCTGTAATTAACTACTAGTTAGGAGGGTTTCTTTCTCAATTATGGATTATAGGGATGGTGTTGATGATGAACTTATAATTGTATTCTATTTTTAAAAAAAATATTGTTAGAACTTCTCTAGATTAAAAATTTTGTGATGAATAATAAATTAATTTTTTTATAAAATATACATATATTTTTCATGTGAAAATAGTCATAACCATTGAACACAGAATGTCCAGTTTATATGAAATTATAGTGTAATGGACAACCATTTTTTAATTAATTATCTAGATTTTGTCCATGAAATCTATAAGAAGGTAATTAGGTAGGCGATCTTGCCACCTACAAGCTTGCAACTCCTTGATCCGTTGCATGGATTTCCCTATTCTGAAATCCTAACATGGATTTGCTAAAAAAATTCAACAATTTTTTTAAGATCCTTTTTTTATTAAACACAATAAAGTTCAGGTAATTCAACCCAAAACTCTCATGAGACTCCCTAATGTCATTAATTTTTCTTTATTTGGCAATGTACTATACCAAATTCTATCGAATCATTCTTAATCAAGTACTGGAAGTCTTGGTCTGACTTAATATTATGTCAAGGGGTTCTAAATAATTCATGGATAAATTTTTCTTGTTTTATCCTCTACATGCCTTATTATTATTTAGTTGATGCCACTTAATTAATTAACCATGATGGAAAAAAAGATACACATAATTAATTTATGTAATTTTCATATTTCCATATTAATTCATTAATTTACATTAAATCAGTCTTGAATACATAAAATAAATAATTCAAAGATAGAAATGAATAAATAAAATGACCAAATCATGATCTTATCTAATGGTTGATTTAATGAGTGTACATTAAATAAACCTAAGACCAAGGGGAAAATCCATTTACCTTCCACGACATGAGTTACAACTTTCCACATATATATCTATGTATCACCAAGTCGAAATAAATGTGTTTTTATCTTTAAACCACCTCCACATGACATGGGATGCCTAATTAATTACCAGAATTTATTACTCACATGCAGGTGAGGGGAACCAAAGGATTTGTTAAAGGGGATTACATAAATTTCCGTGGACTTATGGAACCTACATAATAATGGAGGGATGGATGGACTGTAGGCCATAATTTAATTTAATATTAAATAATTTAAACCCCATGGTGTAAATTAGATTAAATAAATGTCAACAGATACATAGGTCTTGGTCAATATCATGATCAGTCACACATGAAACGAATAAAAAAAGTTACTGGATAGAAATGATTTCATAATTCATTCAGTATTATTTAGATAAATGTGATTTTATTAATTATTTATTTAATTAATTAAATCCCTTTCATGTTAATTATCGTTTGAACATAATTAGAGATACACCTAATTAATAGAATTCATGTAAAATAAAAGTCATAACAAATAATTACATATTTATTATAATAAATTAATTAAGCAATTTAATACATTTAAATCCATTAAAAAAATTTAAACACAAAGTAGGTGTCAATGAAAATATTATGGTCTTAATGCTGCAATATTAACTATAATGTAATTTTATTCTTCTATTTTTTGGGAAACTATATGACATGACAAATATAGCTACACACCATGTGTCTTGTTTATCATGTATCTGATTAACATGCCTAGGGATATTCTATGTTTTGTTAGCCAGGCTACGTGCTATGTCCATGACAGATACATGCTATGTATTGACATTTCACGTGCTATGTTATTCCAGTAAAAACATGGTGTCCAATAAATACACTATATGTTAATAACTACTTGACACATCCAGGTACATTGAAAATGCGTATATAGGGTGTACTCTTGTAACATGACATTTAACCCAGTTTTACAAACCATTCATTTAGAACTTCCCAATGGTATCTCTGATCATTCTTAATCTTTTCTTAAGTCTTTAAGAAAACAAAACATAAGACGAACCGAACTAATATGTCAATAACATGTTAATTCAAAAAATATTAAATAATGAATAACATGAAATGAGAATCAAGAAAAATTGAACATATATCAAATATAAAATATATATTTATAAATTTAAAAGTGACTGCTCTGATAGAACTTGTTGGTTCCAAGAATAGTGAAATAATGATGGGGTTGGATGTATATTAAAATATTTTTTAATAATCCTTGTGTGAAACCATGAGTGAGGATCATGCAAGCCCAGTTTATAATTAATTTATTTAATATATGATGAAATAAATTCCTAAGCTTACGAACTTTCTGCATTGATGAATGTTGATTATCTTAAGGGAACCTTTAAGTTTGCATTCATTACACTGGTGAGGATCCAAGAGTAGAATCTCTCTAATGGTGATCCACAAGATATCTAATCATATCTAAGCAATGAAACTCAATTTCCAAGTGCTAGAATGGTGAATTAAATTTCTTTCATTATTCTTTCATGATCACCCATTATTCGGATTTGAATAAATCACTCTAATACTTTTCATTGTTGAGAGAGAGAGAGAAGGTGGAGTCAAAATAGAATACTTTTTGTATGTACAACAATTATCTATTCTCAATTTTTTAATGCAGTACACAATAGACATATCCATATATTTATAGAGTAATAGATTAGGTTAAAATATTATTTAATTGGATTTGAGACATTAAATAACACATAAAACCTTTAATAAACCCCATTGTACATATTATTATTATTATTATTATTATTATTTTGTGGTGTGTGGAAACATGGGAAAAGTGATAAATAATATTTAGTAGTTTGTAAATAATATTTATCACTAGACGTGGTCTTGGTCTGTCTGAACTTTTTAGTGTTTATTGAATACCTGAATATATATTTTATTCATAAATTAATATTTCATTCACATACTATAGAATAAATATTTATTAAATATTAAATTGTATAAATAAATTTCTTACTATTCACATGTTGGTGAATAAATATTAATTTATTTTATTTGATAAATAAAACATGAATAAAATTATTCTTCAGTCTTGAGAATAAAATTTAACATTTTAATTAAATTCAAATAGAATTTAATCAATATCAATGGAAGAAATTAGTGTGTATCCTTCTAGGAATCTTTCTTATTAGCATTAGGTGGATATGCCTAAATTCAATGATTACTATCTAGTAAAGGGGCAAGTAACCAAAGAAAAATAACATAATGTCGCAACGATGAAATCACATACAAATGCTCGTTATGTAATATAATAACTTTGTCTCAGTGTCTCATCAAGAAGTTTTCTCATCTATGACACTAAATTGTAGGCTCGATATGTAATTATTATACTATTTATATAAAACATATTCTACACCATGGCCATGGAATTTAGGGGGTAGATTTTTTTCTAATAAAAGGGATGATATATTAGTTTCCACAATGATGAAGGGGGAAAATCCTTCCTCCACTTATCTATTAATGACATATCACTCATGTCACTCCCAATGTATTTATCTTCTCTATGAACTAATGTAATCATGGATTATTAAATACATATATGTACACAATTTTTAACTTGAATTAATCATAATAATCATAATGTCTAAGGGCCATAACACATACTCTTGGATATGACTATCTAATGACACAAAAACAAGAATAATTTCTACCGTCAGGCTTGTTTTCATAATCACTAGTCTGGTAGATTACCAAGTATGAACTTCATGAGAATAATCCTCATATACTTATGAATACACACACCTAAAATCCATTTTATTATGTTTCCAATCATGGAATGTTATCCAACCACAAAACATTATATAATAATATCTTCATAGCACATCAAGGTTCTCATTATATCTGGGAACTACTATTATATTATCAATGTGATGTATACTCTACAAAAATATAATATTAGAGTCATAAAGAACAATGAAAAATATGTAATAATAAGTTTAATTAATATTTAATACATCGAATATACATGTAATCATAGTATAAATTGTTGATCCCATAACACCAACTCCAACAACATGTACCAATGTTCCCTGCAACCAATGTCTCAAAATGTTGAGTTGATAAGATTGTAATCAGAGTCTTGTTTATTGGATGGTTTGTTCATATCACCGAAAATGTCTTATGTATCCTGAAATCTTCACTCAAGACCCTTCAATACTATTTCACTATTTCCCAACCAAAACATTAAAGGGGAAAACTCAGAACAATATCCTAAGGAATAAACTACTCAGATGCCACTTTGTAATGGCTTGAACCATCAGGGCCTACCTAACCATCGGATGACTATGATTCCACAACCCTAAGAAAAATTCTATAGACCTAGGGATGTAAATAATCATAGAAATTTTATAGATAAAATGGGAGTCCATTTCATAATGTACACGTATTATATTACACAAACATCTCCATATAAAAGTGAGCATGAATAATAATAAAACAACGAAAAGTTTTTTGAGTAAAAACCATTCATGTTACAACAAATAATTTATAATAGAGATTGTGATATATTAATCCAAAATTTAAAATGAAAAATACAATCCCACCCAAAAAATATTTCCGAACCGGACAACAACTGGAATAGAAAACTAGCTGGGAGATCCCATCACCTGATCTCCAAAACCTGACCACTGAATGTGATCAAATCACTTTAGTATCCCTATGCCCCATTAATATCACCACTAAACAATTTTTAATCTACATAAGACTCACCACATGGGGGAAATCTTATGTAGGGACGAGTATATACAAACCCAGTATGCCATCCCAAAACTAAAGAGGGAGAAATAGAAGACACAACAGAATTAATCATCTTATCCCATTGTAATAGGGAAAAGAAAACTGACAACATAGTTATATATTCTCATATTAGAATCCAAAATGTGATAGAAAGTGGTTCTCCATCACACAACCCACCCCAAGTCTATGAGTATTCCCACAACTATAAGAAGTCATTTTTGATGCCCAATATCTCATAGGTCTGACATAGTTACTGTGTGGAGGAGCCACTCCTCACTTCAATACCACACATTCAAGGTGGAACAATCTCTATATAGATTAATCATGTCCTAGTCCATCAAGGGGGTGCCACATTGTATATATAGGACTAATGCACTGGTTCATCAGGGGGTTACAATCAGTAGGTAGAGGACCCATGACCTAGTCTATTAGGGGTTACCCTCAGTAGGTATAGTACCCACACCATAGTCTATATATGGAATCCACTTAGTAGGTAAAGGACACACACCCTAGTTCATCATGGGGGTGTCACTCCTTAGGTGATGACCCATGCCCCATTACATCATGGGGTGCTACTCAATAGGTAGAAAACCCACACCTTAGTCTATTTGGGGGGTAAAACTTTGTAGGTTGAGGTATCATTATATAGTGTGTGTTAGGGGATTCTAGTCAAACTAGTTTTAGGAGTATGGTGACACAAACAATAGTCTATTAGAAGGTTTTGAAACCCTTACTCTTTTGGAGGATCCATCTAGATCACTACTATCATTAGGTCTCCAAAAAAATTCTAAACTTTAATTTTTCATCATTTTATCTATAAATACTCAATAATGGTTTCCAAAATATTCTACATTGATACATATTCTAGATATCCTACTTATTAGGAAATATCCTTGTTCCTATAAAGGCGATACAAAAGGTTGATGTTTCCAAAAAATAAATTATGGGATGTTTATGTTGTCCACATGAAAGTTGGTCATGTTATGTTGCCTATCCATGTTCTCTTATGGACACAGCTCAGTGTCCATGTCTTTATAAATAATGTTTATGGGGCCGAAAAAGAAAGTTTTGTCTATCGAAGGCCTATCGTTATGCTCTAAGTTTTGGTTATGTTCATTGGGTCATGCCTTGTACTAATTCATATGCAAAAACATGCCTGATTACTAGACCATGTCCATATACTTCTATAGAACACAACATGACCACACACATGGGATCATGAGAGTCTATAGCTGTAATATGGCATGGATACATAGGGAGGTCACATGTCATGTTAGAATAGCCACATTGCATGTGATCCTTATCATTTTACCACCACCCTATCTACCACATCTTGGTGACAACATGATGTTTGTTCATCCTAGTACACTCTTTATTGTTGTGATTTTCATAAAATCTAGGGAAAGAATAATTATTCATCATTACTATGTATTCAGCACACTTTCCACCTATATTTGTTTTAAGGGTGCTGGATCTGGGGCCACTTGTGCCGTTTCTATCACTGATGGCCAAATTATAACTACCCAAACCCCTCATGGATTCTCGTATCATCACATATTCCACTACCATAACCATATCTGATTCCAGATCCACAAACCCATCACTACTACAAAAAATACTCTCCTAACATCCTACTAAACAATGATATGTTTTTTGTTTACACATTCACTAAATATCTAGGTTTTTTATCACTCTCAAATCCACTCGAAAATAGTTGAATCGTCACCCCATAGTATAGAAAATGAATAATATGAAGAAAGGGTAAGGAAAATGAAAAAAATGTGATTTCATTATTGGCC
Source organism: Viscum album (assembly GCA_963277665.1). Classification (NCBI taxonomy): domain Eukaryota; kingdom Viridiplantae; phylum Streptophyta; class Magnoliopsida; order Santalales; family Viscaceae; genus Viscum; species Viscum album. Next base: position 1,662,815,370 of record OY728123.1, on the reverse strand, counting down.
ATGCATTCTTTTCCAAAAATTACATAATCATGGATTATTAATGGTGATTTCATTAAATATAATATATAATTAAATTAACATATTAATTTACCAAAAATTGGGATCTTGAAAAGGTAAGATAAAGCATAGATCAAATTCAAGTTAATAAAATCCATGAAAATTCATTTAATCAAGGTAGAAAACTAAAACTAACCATCCCTACCTGAACTATTTATTCACCTTTGGTGAAGAAATGGTTCACTAGTGATAAATATGATAAGTTGTGTTTGTTGTCTATCGATGTGACTTGATTCAATCATTGATCATTTTTTGATGTCGATTCACTTGTGATTGTGGTAATATATCCTATAAATTCTCCTAAGTTATAAGAAAATAACCCTAGTAAATTTTTATAGTGGAGTATTTACAGTGTATTTTTATTTGTTCATTTAATAAAACAAATAAACAAACAATTTATTTATTTTAATTAAATACCCCATCAAATAAAAGCCTCAAACATATGTTCTGTATGGAGTAACCTTAGGTCATGCATATAATAAACCCCACTCATTGGATTCAACAATGGTTTCAGATTCTTGATTTAAGGCCCCAACAAGGATATATTCTATTATTTAGGAAACATTGTGTGTGCATGATATAAGTATATTAAATATCATTATAAAATTAATTTTGGGAACACTGGGCCATTTAATCTTGAAACCTCTCAATAACATGTTTTGAAAATATTTCTTAATATTTTTTTAAAGTCTTACATTGGAAAAATAGATTCTATATAGTTTTCAAAACAAGTCCCATTTTGTTGTTACCAAAACTCTTAATGTAATCATTATTTTAAAAAGTACAGAATGAATAGAATTTCATACCATATAAACCAACCATTGTTTTCAATCATAATTTATAATGTTTAATGTTTATTTACATATGATATTATTTTCAAAATATTTTGTAAAATTTTGGGTTTAAAAAAACAAAGTGAAATGGTTATTTTCTTCCAAAAAATGTCATTATCATTGTATTTGTATTCATGAATTACATCAACACATTGTTGTACATATTATTCACTTTGGGTGTTCTATATTGATATCGTCATTATTATTTCTTTGGATGTTTTATGATCAGGTTGACTAAGGATGTAATATTTTATTACCATTCACCATATTACTCTAGATAGTTCAGGATTGTGTTTATTTTAATTGGATAAGTATTAAAATTTCATATGTTATCTTTTCAATATGAATTTTTATGTTGATTAAGTTTAACCCCTTTTATATGGGGAGTGCACCTGACTTTTTAAGATAAATGAGGGACTCGACAATAGAATTCCCCCAGATGCATCGACATGCCTCATGAGACAAATCAGTTGAAAAAATTAAACGGGTTTCTAACCAAAAATTTAAACTTCCTTGGGAAAGGTCTGGATAGCATGTTTATAATATTTGACATTATGCATTCCCTTATTTTCATATTATTTATTTATTTCCTTGTGATTATTCGATTTGTTACAATACCCATAGACAATTTACAAGCTCATGTGGTTATTTTTATGGATTTCTTTTATCATCATTTATTAATTACATATTATTATTTTTTTATAGATTAAATGGGATTTTTTTCAGTTGCATTTATTTTTCTATTTAATATACTATTTTATTCATGATTTCATCCATTGTATGCTTACCCTTAATTAAGAATTTTATTTCACCAAATTTTTATGTTTTATTTTCTCCAGGATACCAGGAAATGTTTTGTGATTGATATTAAAGGATATGCTATGAGGATTAATTACATTCTAAATGATTTTTTTATTTTATGTTTGAAATTGTAATGAAAATTTCATTTATCTATCTAGTTAACCAAGACTACTATACTATTTTTCCCTTTGGGATGTGATTTCTTTATAGCTTATGTCAATCTAATAAAGTAACCAATGACTCTAGTCTACTAGGGTATGATTCATTGTAGTTGGTATCAGAGGATTTTTATTATAAATATTGGGGAATATATTTAAGAAAAAATGTATTAATGAATATAAAAATTTCATAAACATTAATGATAAATATAGAAGAACATGAAAAAGTTTTGGTAAGGAACTGATTATGTTGTTTTTCCTAGTAACACATCCATTTCTGGATACTAAAAGTGTGCATGGTTCTAAAAAAGATGTGCCTTTGGGTATTAACTCTAAAAAAGGAACATTATACCTGAATCAAACATTACCTGTTACTGAAAAATGGTCCTTATTATGCACCGCTTTTGACAATCTCAGGGCATATTCTTGGGTTAACTCATATTTTCATTACAAATTATTAAAAAGGGTCTGAAAATATTTTTACGATTTGAAAACATTCCCAAAAAACTTTTTCTATGAGTATGCGATTATCTATTCATTAATTTTTCAATTTATGATAATTATTTCACTAATATTGGGATAATAAATTTTAATTCATAATGATATGATCCAATCTATTATATTCAAGTATTTACAAATGGTGCGTAGTAGAAGAAAGGTTAATAATATCAATGCACATACCCTATGTAGGGAATTCCATTCTGGAAAAGATAATTAAGATACAGCTGGATTTGTAACTAGAACTGAAGAAATTATAACCATACTAGGTTAAATTTCTTACATTAAGAGTAATTAACTATTCCATGTGTAATAGCCAGCTATTTCACCATGCAGTGTATCAATGTTAGAACACTTTATGTGTCAACAACTTCTATCACTAAATGAGACTGAAAATCCAATTGTATCTAAGATATGGATAAGTTAGTTAGATAATAATTTTCTTGTGATTTAGAATTAATTAATGTGGGAAGGTTTTAATGGAATTATATCATATCTCAGTAGATCTGGATCAATGGTGTTTATTGATTCAAAATAATAAGGATGAATAAGAATTAAAAAATACGTATCAGAAGATTTTTAAGGTACTCTTATTGGAAAATTATTTTCCTTATCATAAATGAGAATATATAAAGAGAATATTTCTAAGTAAAATACAAATAGAAGATGAAAATGTAGCTATATATAATGAAAAAATTACATGGTTATCAATGAATGCAACGTATTATGTTTTTAATATAATGAGTTTGATTGATCATTTATATTATGGGTTAAAACTAATACATCAATGGAAATTATTCACCTGAACATTACCAAAATACAAGGAAATAGTATTATGTTCAATCAAGGGAGGAAATTGATTCTCCAGGACATATAAATTTGAAGAAAAGAATGTGAAGTATAGGACAATAGAACAAAATATGGATTAATGAAATAAGGGAAAGAAGAAATTACTATCAGATGATAATTGTGGAAGGAAACACAGTGGTACTTTCATGATGAGAATTATAGTTTTCTCTGAGTGTGAAAATAAATACCTCCATGTTCATGATTTTAAGTGTAGGAAATAAGTTTCTAATTTGCAATGGTTTTACTATTAGGAAACAGGGTACTATAAAAATAAATGCCCTAAGATTCAAGGGAATATACCCTAGAAGAAGGAAAGTAATCATTTTCATGCTTATTATATTGATATAAATAAAGAAGAATGATTATATTTCTTTCATTTTGATTCAATAAATATGTTTTTTAAGTTTTTTTATCAATTATATTCACATTATAAGAATCATAAAATATATAAGGATTGTACTCCATTAACTTTTCATTAAGAATATGAAATCATATGATGAATAGTACTGATAATAAAGAAAAGTGATTCTATATAAGGTTGATCTATTTGGAAAACATGTGATTGATAGAAGATAACCCTTTATATATTGACATTTTTGAGTTAAAAATGAGTAATATATTTTTATGGGATTGTATTGGTAACCTTGAAATTGGTTATGAATTTATTTTATCTTTGTAGGATTTTTCTACATGTTTGGGTTTATGGAATATATTCGACAAAATGAGAATTTATTATCAAAAGCATGTGTATTTTAATTATGGATTTATGGTGATCAAGGTATTCACTTATTTTGAATGTGGCAGTATGATAGACATTATATTATTAGGGGAATATAATGATCATTTAGTGACCTCAATTCTAAATTTTCAAACATTGAATTTGGTTAGAATAATTTTAGATGAGTGTTCGGGATAACCATTTGTGAAATTGATAATGTTGAATTTTGGGAGTTACTATTAATGTATAATAGATTAATTTATTATATTAGATAACTTTTGATAAAAATTTAGGTTTTTTTAAATACATGATGAATATCTTATTTCTATTTTATGTTGTAAATTTGGTATAGTAGACCCAAAAATACAATACTCTTTTATTAAAATTTCTTGTAGGCAGTTTAATATTCATGATATACACATACCTTAATTGTGTAGACAATTCTGTGTCCAATATTTAAGGGTAATGTCCAAAAATTATTTTTCATATGGAAATCATATAGTTGATCCATGGAAATAATTAGAAACTTGAGATATTATGACATTAAACTTAAATATAAGTCGTATGGTCTAGATACATCATAATGATTGAAAAAAATTGATGTCTGAAAATCAGTTATTTGGGGCATAAAATAATTGATGCTTATTGTTATAAAGTTTTCACATGGTGATTTCTTGTATGTGAGATCATAAGGACAGTCCCACCAATTGTAAGACCACGTATTTTTGGTATCATTGTCAATTCCTATATATGGACATGTGTATTATTCTCATGTCTTTAGATCATTATCAATGATCTCCATTTGATTGTTTGTATTAATGCAAGGAAAAAACCATAATAATGAATTCATGTTGAGTTAGCTTAAATAGGTTGTGTCATTGGTGGTATGGAATAGGTTGAATTGTTGAGATATATTTTTTATCTTCCATGTCAAGGATGTAATACCTCAGACCTAGTTGATCAATATAGTAGTATTTTAAAAAATCCATGCAAATGGTAGTCAAAGGTAAATTGGTCCAGTTAGATAGAAAAATTATAAAGAAAGAAATGATGCTGACACAAGTGTGAGACCTACTTTATTAGAATCATAATGATAGAGAGATTATTTTACACAGTACGTGTTTGTAGGATGATTTTGGTTGACAAGAATATTCCTTATCTCTTAAGGGATTTGATGGGTTTCTAGACTCTAAAATTGGTATATGAATACTACTCACTTCTAACATGATAAGGTTCTAGAGGGGAAGACATAATAGCAAATTCAAGTATATTCTTTATTCAATTAAATAGGTATATACACCACATTGATCCCCATGATGGGGTATGAGATTTTTCCATGTTTTCTCAATCATAAAAAAAATTCCTTGTTATTAGACCATAGAATCACTGTGTTGAATTTATTTATTAAATGTATATATAATTGTTTATATAAATACAATGAATAATATTTCGTGAATGAATATTATTTTATTATTCACGGGTTGTTTAATGGTAGTTGGAATTATGAGTTGAGATAATGGCTCAATATTATCATGTAATAAAACATTAATCACAATTTAGTCAAGATATTGTTAGTGTTAATGCATATGAAAAGTATGTGATAAAATAAAATAATAATTAATATTCAATTTTTTAATCATAATTATTTATTAATTGGTTATTTTTTGGGAGTTAGATATATGGTGGTAGGGTAACCCTTTCCAGGTATTTGGGAATCTACTATATAGAGCATAATAGAATTTCATTTCATCATAATTCATTAGCCTGTAATTGAGAGCTTCCCTCTCCCCCCGCTTCCTAGAATGACAAACCCTCTAACCGAGAATTTGATCCAAAAATTCCTTCATAGATCAATGGAATAGGATAACGATGATTGTTTCCCCATAAAATAGTTCATCAGATCTCTTCACTAGCATGTAAAATTAGATAAACAATGTGTGTGTGGATTATTGAAGTTTGTTTCGATGACCTAGATTGGTTCAGCCATATATCCTTCAAGCAATGGTCACCAACGATTTGTGATAGACGAACATGATTTGATTCATAATGTGTTACTAATTATATTTTATTTTATTATGATTTTAATAATCCACACATTATCCTTAGACTGACCTAGTCTCAGATTGCTAAAGATGACCAGTTCTGTCACTATGGTTATAGAAATTTACAATCCATGTCACATCACCTTCTACTACGTTCCCTAGTACCAAAACATGGTATCAAATTGATTACATGGATTTTATAATATAAGAAAATTTATTTTTATTTTTATTTTTGTAGTGGGTATTATTTTAGTCCCACCAGACCCAACTTCATTCTAATTTGATCTCGGATGGCCTTGTTATATCCATCTAATGAAAAAATATGTATTTACTGAATGCAAGTTTTATGAATATTAAAATTAATGAACAATCCTTATGGTGGTTTTATATATTCATTTTATGAAATTTTTTAGAATCCCCTTTTGTTTTTCATCTTTAACAAAATGTAATATGGTTCCTAGATTTGTTCTATCTAATGATCAATAATTGCACTACTTTTTTTTAATTAACCTATTTGATTAGGGAGTTGAAAACCAAAAAAATCATAAAGGGGTTATGGAAGATTTTCACAATGAGAATTTTTGTGTGTATGATCATTTGATCAACACAACCCAAAATTAAAATATATGTGGAGACTTGAAAGAATAAAATAAAAGAATAATATTGCAAAAAAGAGTTAGGATTCTCAAAAAATCATTTTTCCCACATCATCTAGCTTATGGCTGGTACACTATCTCTAGAATTCCACTTCTTGTTCGGTATCTCCTCCCTACAGACGTGGTTGTCTGCCTCATCAACCTGAAGTAGGAACCCAGGGAATCATCCTCTCTCGCTTTCCCTGCTTCGATATCTCCTGGTTGTGGTGCTTCTCTATCGGGCACCTCCTTTCAATCGGGACAGGTGCAGTCATATACCGACCCACCTGGTGTATTTCCGCTGCCTTCTATGAGATTTGACCACCAACGTCACCTCACCCAGTGTTATATAGAACTAATACACATCAGTGTTCCTCCTCAACACCTACCTGTTCAAACCATCTGACCACCATTAAGATAACTGGACCCAAATTCAACCATGATGATGCCCGACCGCCTCCTTCTTCAGCTTAGAAAGCACCACCATATCCCCTATTTCCACCCTCACATGTTCATCATCCCATGAACAAGACATATAACACCCCTCCAGGTGGCTTCATTTGACCAATTATGCACCTTCAATGTTTACTACCTGTGTACGTGAACCACTATCCATGAGGTTACCCCTACCATAACATTTGTCTGTTCTGTTGGACCTGATTCACCCTGTAATGGGTTGGACGGGTCAAACCAAGCTAGAAAGGTTCTAGGAGGGATTTTCTGGACCATAAAATCTCTTTATGGGGTCTACCAAGCCCTAAATGAGCCTATGTGGGGTCAACCCCACCTACATTGGCCTCTGTGGTGTTTTGAGGCACAGTTAATATTTATAAAGTGAAATTTTAATTTAATTAATTTAATTTTAGTTTTAAATTAAATTATAATTATAATTAATTTTTTCTTTAAACATATAATATATTAAAAACTAAGTTAAATTAATTTTATGTAGGTATTAAATTATATTAATTAAATAAAATGACTTTTTGAAGTAAAAAATAAATTAATATCTTGATCATGTAGATTGCTGGAATAAATTTTTTGAACTTAAATAATTCAATAAATTATATTAAAATACCTCATACATTTTTCTTAATGCAATTTAAGTTTATCGCACTGACTAGTCCGTAGTACATATCAGCCTTGTGTATGTATAGTATATTTATTTATTTATTTATTACTTGGGTTTAGTTATTTTAATAAGTAGTTAATTTATATGATGGTCTTTTCATAATATGTTTCATTTAAATATGTATAAGGGCCTGCATGTCCATCTATTTTTATCGATATGTTCATTGAGATTCCTGATACCCCATCACCTATATGTGAGTAACTTTTTATTATGATGAATATGATTTATGACATGGACTACACCAAGTCAAGATGAAATCCATGTGAGATATAGACACATTGGACGGGGACATGAAGCATCCAGATTGATATGACTTAGGTATGATTCCCCTAGGTTGTGATTAATCCTTTAAGTTTAAATGGATCTACTAATATTAGATTCTTGAGACAAGTAGGGTATTTTTAACTCCATATGAATGTTTTATTATTTTCAACATTTTCACTATAGTGGAAATCATATAAAATAATAATTAGAAAAATGAATTAAGATGCGATGAATGTCATGATCAGACCCTAACTATGGTTTGAGCCGCAACTACCCCAAGACCGCATCCACAGGACAGGGGGTGGTGAAAATTTATGAAAGGAATAACCTAATTGGGAGTAATTTTCCTATGTACATGTATTAAAACACTGAAAATATCAAATTAGAAGTACAGAGGAATAATAAAAAAAGATGAAATAGATAGAAAGTAAACCAAGATTTAAAATCCTCTAGGGTGTACAAGAGTAGAACTTTTTTAACTGAAATGTAAAGGGGAAAAGTACATGACAGACCAGAAATATGCCCCCATTTGAGAAAACTACAAAGTAAAACCCTGAGAGAGCCCATCTCTTGATATCTATGCTACGACCATCGTACGTAGTCTCATGCACCTAGTTTCCTTATGATCCTCTGAAGTCACCATAGACATTTTGCTCATCTTTATAAGACATTAAACAAGTTGGAAAATCCTTTGCATGGGTGAGTATATACATACCCAATAGGACACCAAGAAAGCTAAAGGGGTAGTAGTAAGAGATACAATAGGAAATGAAATACTATAGATTGTAAACAGGATGTGGCTCAACCAAAGAAAGAAAAATGGTTACCTCATCCAAGCACGAGTGGTTCACACAGTGTGTTGGTGGATTAGACATCGAGTATTGTTCACCCATAGTATTAGAGTAACCTCATCAAACCAGGAGAATCTAAACATGGAAAGAACATGGAATACCATGTATGTCATAATAACCTATGGGATAAGAGTAACCAAATCCAAATACATAGATAATGGTGAATATATATATGCTTAGAATAAAATCTCAAACAAGATAGTAAGGGGATCTCAATCTCACAGTTGAGACCATGAAATGAGTCACCAAATATTCCATAATTCCATAAATGTTTGACATAAACTCATGCATATATCCAAAAGTAATCGTGTGAACACCCTCACCTCTTCTCTGTGTCACATAGTCATGAGGGCACAACCTATATGTAGAATACCCTCAACCTTGTATTCCAGGGGGTTCTACTCGATAAGTGTCCATATAGGACTCGTTTACTGATGCGTTGTGAGGGATCAACTCTTTTGGTCGAGGACCCATGCCTTAATCCATCGTGAGGGGTTCCACTCTGGTGTTAGGAGGACCGACACCTTATCTGATAGGGTGTTTTCACTCGATAGTTATAGGACCCATTCCTATGAAAATGTGGGGTTCCACTCTAGTGTTATGAGGACCTGTTCCCTAGTGTGATAGTGGGGTTACACTCTGGTCATCAAGGACACACGCCATATCTGATATGTTGTTCCACTCGGTAGGTAGAGGACCCACTCCCAATCTGATAGGGGGGTCGATTCTATTATCTCTAATTATCCTTTTCTAGATCACTACCATCATCAATTATTTCCGAAAAAACTCCAAGCCTAGAACAGCTCACATCATATCTCTAAATCCACAATGGATAGAACCATCATATTCTAGATGAAAAAATAATCATTATAGGATACTCATATTCTAAAATAATTTTCCAAAAAAAATATATATGAGAGTTTTATATTTCTAAAAAAATGGATCCAAGGGGTACACTGCATGTGAGGGGACCCACACGACGTGTGGTCCCGCTCCTTCTCCTGGATGAGTCTCTTTATTGCCAATAGGTCCCAGTATATGTGTAGGTAATTTAGTTTAGGAGTGCGACATGGAATTTCCAAGGTACCTAGGGCTGGTACATGAAGTCTAGACTGTGTCTATGTTCTTTACCCCGTGTATGTGTACTTCAGTACACTGTTTACGACTTGCCATGTCTGTGTACTTCAGTAAATGATGTGCGTATGTCCATGCATGTTCCTATGTACCCTTGGAGTACACACCGAGTCTACCAGCATAAGATATCATGGAATGTTGGGGTCCCATATATCATGTGATACTTATAATTTATAAAAACATTAGCTATCGTAACTAAGGAAAAACATAAAATGCATTCCTAGAACTACACAGCATGTAGTCAGGATTTTCATAGATTCAAAGATCCACACTTTTTTCAATACATATAGTCTTCCACATTTTATTTCATAGAATATTTTTCCCTAAATTAGTTAATTTATCTCTGGATGGTAGATTTTGGCCACCTGGTGGAAAAAACAAATCTTGAATATCCGTACACAGCATCTCGCACTGCGCTTGCTCGAGTTCTTCCATTGTTTCAGATTTTGATGATGATCATCAAAAAAATCACCCAAAACCTAAAAATCCAAAATCTATCCTTGTTTGATCAATACATCCCTTTTACATGATTATTCCATGTATTCGGGGGGTCTGATCAGGCTTGGTAACTCCCGGGAATGTCGAACAAATACTGCGAGATCTAGCTAGTCAAGAACGCAATGCAATTGTGGAGGAAGGCACAAGAAAAATTGTTAAGAAAACTATTGAAACCGTTCTTGTCCAACTATCAAGAACATTGATATATGGGGTTATAAAATAATTTAATAATCAAATAAACAAATTCAAAGGTGTGTGATGGGTTCATAAATTTGAATAAATAGTAAAATGGATGATCATGCTCGATAAATTTAATAAAAATGGGTGTAATCCACATATTTATGAGTCCTTCTTAGATATTGGATCATTCATAATCTATGAATTTTTTTCCCACTAATGGAATAATTTTTTTTGTTCCCTGCATCTTGATCTACCCTGATCAAGAGATTCATCATTTTATGAAGTCGATTCACCAATAGAGTGAGGAAGAATGCTTTGGAATCCTCCTGGAGTTTATGTGGATAAAACTGGATGATTCACTGTTGCAATGAATTTTTAGTGAAAAAATATTATGTTAAATGAATTGTTTTAGAATTTAATTAATTAAATAATTATTCCACTAAATGTACAACCGACATCGGTTTTATCTGAGAGCTTTGTGTTGACTTATTTTAGGTCATTTCTAGTGTAAACAACACATTACAGACTCAGCCATTATCTCAAATTTCAGATCTGAGGTTCGATTTAGGAGTTATCCCATATTCATTAAGAATATGTGAACACATAATATAAAATATATTTAATTTTTTTATGAAATTAATTCTGTGCTATAAGGCATCAAAAATACACTTCATCACAAATACTGGCTCTGAAACTATTTGTATAAATATTAAAAAAAATTACAACAACAAAAATTCTCTACATCATTCCCTCCTTCAATATTTTCATCCTCAAAAAAAATAGGAAAAACTAATTGGGATATTGAGCCCAAGTCCGTAACTCCCACTACTAAGAAATCTCCTTCATATTCCCATGTTTCCAAAAAGTGAAAACGATGGGGATGGTCCATCGATGTAGGTTATTATCCAATCAATCCTCAATCTCCATCAGGTGCTCCATAGTGGTGGATTTGTCTTCAATGTATATATCTCACTACTTAATTTTATGTGTAGGGTCATTCATTTATCTTCTCAGATATGACCAAAGGAAGATGTCGTGCACCCACTTCAACTATTGGGTTTTGGATATGTGGTAAGCAACATATCCAACCCACTATGAGATATTTAATATCCTAATGAATATTAGGTATAACATACCTCTGTGGAAAAACCTTGTAAATTCTCATCAAGGGAATACTCTTATAAAAGCATGGTCTCCCTTCTCTAATTCCAAAGTCCTATGACAATAATCTAAATAATATTTATTCCTACCCTTAGTCATTCTCATATTCTCATCATTATCATCACCTTCACTAACACTTTACATGCAATACATGTCTCACCAATCTCTTTACAGCATAAGGGTGACCAATATGGTCTCATAAAGGGACTTTAAAGGTGTCATAACAATGGTAAAGTGGAATTTTTTGTTTTACACCAACTATACCAAGGGCAAGTGATCCTCCCATAATTGGAAAAAGTCATGCACAAAAGCCCTCAACATATCCTCAAATACCTAGATTGTGTGATTTTTCTTCCCATCAGTATTGGGTTGAAAGGATGTAATCATCCTTATATGGGTCCTGAATACCTCCTACAAGAATCTCCACAATCGTGATGAAAACTATGCATCATGATTTGAGGCAATCATCGAGGGCAGCCCATGAAGGAGAAAAATTTCTTGTACATACATTTCCCCCAAACTCTACACAGAACTATTCTACCTTATATCAAAGAACTATACCAAATTCATGAGATGGTCAAATATGACCCATATGGAATCAAGGACCCTATTCTTAAATAGAATCCCTATAACAATTTCCATTGATATGTCATCCCACTTCCACTCCAGGATCTAAAGTGGATGTAACAAAACTACCAGAACCATGTGCTCAACATTCACCTAATGACAAGAGAGGCACTGAGAGATGAACTAAGAAACAATCCATCTCGTGTAGGACCACCAAAACTACCAGTGAAGGTGTGTATACATCATCCCCATACTGGGGTTTACAACCAATGTAGAAGTGTGGAATTCTCACAACACTACATCTCCCATGGTGACTAGTAATGTCGTCCATACCTTGAAAAATAATACAAAATTCTATCCTTCACTAAATTTATCTGGTGAACCATCTATCAATATCTATTAATTAAAAATATAATAGTGGATGTACCCTAGTTTGGACTTTGTCACATGATCAAGAAGTGGAGGATTCAATACCATTGACTGAATAAAGAATGTACCATCCTTCTCTACTAGGGAAAACCAAAAGGAATCCCACTACTCGGAATCCTCATGCACCAAGAAAACCTAGGACATCATACTAATGGAATATACTACTAAGTAAACCTTACTAAAGTATAGACTATCTTGATGGCATAGTCGTACTTGAACTCCATCTAGCGACAATATCTCAGGTTCAAGTCTTTCATTGTGAAGATGTACCTGAGACTCTGATGGTCTGAGTAAACCATAATGTTGTCCCCCAGAAGGTAGTACTTCCACATCATCAAAAAGAATATTTTCACTACCATCATTAAGTCATGATTCATGTAGCTTTGATCATGGGGTCTCAACTTCCTCGACCAATATATGGTAACTTCTTATCATTTCATGAACACGCAACTGAGCACATCTCCTAAGGAATTACAATACATCAAAAAAATGTCTTCTGATGGTAGAATCAACACTGGATCACTCATAGGCCTCAACCTCAACTATTCAAAGGATCTTTGGCACTACTCAATCCAGGTAAAAAAGCATCCCTTTTATGTTATGGCAGTCAATGGTGTTTCAATCCAGGAGATGTTTTCCACAAGCCATTGGCAGTACCCCACCAAACTAAAAATGATATGAGCCTTAGACATGCACTTGGGTGGATCCAAATCAAGCATTTCATGGATCTTCATTGGGGCCAAAACTAAACCATTCCCTGAAATGTCATACCCCAGAAAGTGATCCTCATGAATCTAGAACTAATACATTGAGAAATTCCCATTAATCTAGTTATCTAAAAGAAAATATTGAACTAACCATAAGTCCTCTACATGATCCTCCTATAACTGTGAGTAGATGAGTATGTCATTGAAGAAGAAAACCAAAAAAAATGTCCAATTATTACTGACAGTTATAGTTCATCAATGAATAAACACAATGGTTGAATTCTTCACACCAAATGGAATAATCAATAACTCATAGTGTCTGTAGCAACATCAGAATTCCAGATTTGGAATATTAGCCTTGTGAACCCTCATATGGTTGTAGATGGACCTGAGGATGATCTTTGTGAAATATCTCACAAGTTGTAGTTGGTGAAAGGGGTCATCAATCCTCAATAAGGGATTCATTTTATTTATTGTGGCCTGGTTCAAGTGATGATAATCCATGAAAATCAACAATATTTATCCCTCTTTTTTCATGAAAAACATTGGAGCTTTCCAGGGGGAAAAATTGACATGATGGAACCCTTTTATTGAAGTTTATAAAACTATTACGACATCTCTCAAATCTTGGTAGTTTTTATCCGATATGCTACATATGGTATTTTTGCGGTCCCAAGATGTAAGTTGATAGAAAACTCAATGGCCTACCTCAAAGGTAGTCTTGAAACATCCTCATGGAAAACTCTGATATAATCTTCCAAGACTGAATAAATCTAGATTATCTATGTGCTAATTTCACCAAGAAATTTACACACCAACTTATGTGTGATGGGTTGTAGTCTCTTTCTCACAATACTCACTTTCCCTACCATGATATCTCTCTCCCCTAAAAAGGTTAATCTTGTCACATTAGTGTAAAATCATCTAAATCATTTGTGATTATAGTCAATATGGTCTCATATATTGGACAACCAATCCATGCCCAAGATTATTTCATAGGGTTCCATTGTGATGACCAAAATTTCCTAAAAAATCTACTCTCAACAAAGAAATTTCTCACATTGCAGGCAAATAAATGATACAAAAGAAGTGTTCCCTATAGGAACCTCAATAAGAATCTTATAAGCTAGAATATTAACTTAAATACCTAACTCTTGCAATAGGAGTAAATAGATGGATGAATGAATGGAACTTCTGTCTAATAATATTGAATAAAGATTATAGAAAACACACATCGTACCTCTAATCATATCATATGTCACCATGTCATAATCCTCCAGAGCCTGCAACTATGCACGACATCGATCACCAGCTCCCTGATACTAACATGAGGAGAATGGTGGTGGTGGTGGAATGATATCATAACATCATCCACCATCAATATCTCCTCCTCCTCTTCTACCAACTCCTCCATCCTAGGGACCACCCTACCATATCCTGGGAGATCCCTAATCCCAACACTGCCTCTTTCATTGAAGTCTGTCAGCTACCTGTCTGTGCTTCTTAGCACATCTGGTCGGGCAGTCACATTTCATGTGGCCTCATCTATCCCAAGAGTAGCAGCACCCCTCTCTAAGATACCATGTACCTCTGCATTTTCCCTAACCATGTTCCTTATTCAGATCATAGGGATGTCTCATTCACCAATATCCTATCAATTGACACCTACTTGATATTTCAGATGAATCAAACCTCTGATGCTCACTACCATCTCCTACCACTTTGCATCAGTCAGAAAGGAATCTCACTATCACTAGTTCCATATCCAACACCTCGATATATATGGGGATACACAAGGGTTCCACGAATTCATGGATCTCTCTTTGGAGTCCTAAATCAAACGTTTTTTCATGGAAGTATCCATCTTGGATCATGTTAATGGTGTATCATGTAACGTCTTTGAACCTCACTACATTCTCCACCACTACCATCCCTCCCTACTGCATCTATAGAAGCTCTTGATTTCATATAAGCACAAACAAGAATGTTCGTACTCCTCATGGGATAGCTGGTAGAAGTTTTTCCAAGAGAGTGTTGAAGCAATATGCATCATGGTAACAAGACTCCAGCAATGCTTAGATACTCAATGAAAAAGGTTACCATCCTAGGAAACCACTTGATCTATTGGTGTCTAGATATGTCTAACGATAGAGACCACTAACTCAAGACAGTCCTCTACTTTTCATGGATCGGGCTCACTACGGAACCTCAACACCCCCTAGCAATGAAATCATATAGTGTCTTAATCTTTCACACATTAGAATCTTACTCAGATGGTATGATATACTTCTCAATAGGTGGAGGTGTTTCTACCTGACCATTTGGAGGATGAATCTCATGAGATGGAACCTGAACTAAGGCTGCATCACTCATCAAATATTTGTCATGATCCAGAACAAGTATCCTAACTGGATATTGTCATGGAGGTATTCTGACAGTTATCAAGATGTAGCACTATCATATGAGCACACACACACACACACACATATATATATAACAATGGGTATATGAATCAAGAAGTAATGTCAAAGACTCAATCCAATATGATGCATATACTATTGATCCTTGCATCCAATATATCGGTATGTCGAGTCAACAAGAAGGTTTTCAAGGACATGGTGAATTTAAACATTGGCCACTCATACCATCACAGGATTCCCTAGATAGAGATCCACTCTCAAGAAACTTTTACATTGTTTCCCTAGATCCCAAACAAAACAATTTTATGGGACAACTCCAGACATCATCCCTTGGAATGAACTTCTTTGATACTAATTTGTCACTACCTTAACATAATCAAGGCTTGAGCCATAACTATTCCAAGCCCACATTTATAGGCTAGGTGGTGGTAATAAGTTCCTACAGGAATAACCTAAATGGGAGGAAATTTCTTATATACCTATATGCACCCAACCAACCATCTCAATGAAGAATTGAATTGGAATAATAATGAAAATATTAGATAGATATAAAGTAAACATATAAATAAAAACCACTACGATATACCAGAGTATGAATATGAAATAGAAAAAATAAAAGGAAAAAATACTTTCCCAACTAGATATATGTCCCATCCAAAAAAACTGTAAAGAAAAATATAAAGAGGGACTATCTCCGGATCTCCAATGTAGAGACCCAAATCCTGACATACATGGAAGTTACATTACTTTTGTGGAATACTTAATACATAACAAAAACAGACACCCAAGGACCATAATAGTTTAGTGTCTTTGGAAACTCGGAACATAATCCTCTAATCATAGTGAAAGATCTTCAACATCTCCCATAAAGATCTTCCCCTTTTTTTCTTACCTAAAACCTTTCTTTATATCCTAGGGAAAAGAAAACATAAAAATGGTGAGCTCAAATGCTCAGTAAGGATAAACATGGTGAACATAAAACAATCCATAAACATTTGAACATAAAAACATGAATATAAAACATGTGTAATGACATAAATCTTGGTATTACCTAAGTAATTGATCAGAAAGGAATATTAATCATGATAAAATAACATTGTAATAAAACATGTAATTGTGGTAAACCATTAAGAACATGATATTATTTCCATAGTAGCCAAGGAATTTCTACCAAGACCATCATAGTTGACAATGTCCATTACTGAACTGGGTTTACTTACCATTCTATCCATTTCTATCTCATGAGATATAAATCTTTACCCAATGCATTAGAGGGAGATATAGGTCCCACCAATATCATAATGAAACCATTCTTATGTGTGCCACAAAATCATAAATCATACATCATAGCATAACCCATGTAATAAAAATGGGATTATTAAACATCATTCCATCATAACATAATCCATATAAGATAAAGGACTTCATAAAAATAATTCTGTAATAACATAATCAAATCAATGAAATAATAGGGATATAAACCAAATAATATATAATCTTAGATGGAAAATAATTTTGATAAAACACTTGAACTGAGTTCTTGAGGAAAATATCCTTCTTCAAAATCATTTTATTTTCTCAAATTGAAATAAAATTTTAAAATAAATTAATTTTTTTTGAAAATAATCATGAAATCTTGTATAGGAAACTTCATGAAAATAAGGCATTATGAGATCGGAAAATTCCATTCATACGGTATAAGTTAAAAAACATTATTCTCGTACTTTTACCAGAAAAGTCAAAAAGTACCTGGTATAGTAAACAAAAGAAATATTCCTTACATACCATGTAGTAAAAGTAAAAAATTTGAAAAAAGGACTTTAAACATACATGAAATAATTTTTAGAAAACATGTACATGGATGATAAATACAACCCCATTAAATAATTATGAATAAACAATCTCTGATAGAAACGAGATTGGAAAAGTTACACCTTACCATTTATGATCTGTGAAATCATACGTGTCATAAAATAAAGAAAATTAAATGCATATTTAATTATAATATCCTTCATAATAAAAATCATAAAACATTCATGGGAATCATAAACACCATACAAAAGAAATAGATAGTTATTATGTCATATGTCTCACAGAAATAAAAGTGAGACAAAATAATCCCTTACCTTAGGTCCAATTTCTTTCGTACGTATCCGAAAGTCCTTTATAGTGAGTTTAAACATATTATTAACTTGTAACCAAACCATAATAATATTTATGATATCATATATGATTCAATTGCGACTTTATATTATCTGTTATTTTGTCAATTCCATGTTAAATCAGCTTTTTGGGTAAAATCGTTTCATTTATCATACGTGTTTGGACATGTTTTTCTTTATATCATTACTTATATAATGTTTTACATACATACAGAATTTGAAACATTATTTATATACAATATATATTCATAATATAATATATATAATAGATCGATAAATGGAATAAAACACAATATTCATGGAGACGGTAGGTCGTACGTACGCATGAACGCTGTTTTCGTTTCCTTATTAAACTGAATGGAAATAAATGACATATATATATATATACATAAATACAGTATCATTATTCTTTCATATATTTCATTATTACTTTTTATATATACTTTATAATCATTCTTGAGTGGTTAATATGGAGAATGAATCTCATCGCATCGTGGAGACGGTAATCTATACGCACGAGCGATGATATCGTTCCCATAATTATTGAATGGAATTGGAGTGGATTATATAAAATCTCATAATTAGTATCATTTTATAATTACCATATATATTTATTCTTTACACCATTATACTCTTCCAAGTATGGTGTGGGTGGAAAATAGATTACACCACGGCGTGGAGATGGTATTTCGTACGTATGCAAGTGTGGTGATTTCGTTTTCTGTAGGATGGATAAAAGGTGAAAATGGTTGTTTCATATTTATAATAACATATAATTATATTATTTATACTGATTTTATTACTTTATAATGAAACAACTAAAGAATAGTAAGTAGAAGAATGAAGAAACCTGAAAGAATCGGTAGAAGAGATTACCTCTTCTTCGACACGCATCTTCTAAACCTCATCTTAGGGCACTAAATTTGGTCCTTGAAGAATACCATGACCTATAGTATGTTTATAGGAAAGTTTATAAGGAAAATGGGCAGGGTATGGCCGAGCTTGAAGGCTCAAAATTTTGTAAAGTGGAGAGGGAGGAGGAAACCTTATATAGGAGAGGAGAGGGGCACTTTCGAAATCCTAAAACATATTAATTTACAATAAACTCAAACCCCACATAAAAACTTCCAAAGTGACTAAAATTAGTATATGAGATAAGATATAGTTTTAATATAATAAAAAACTACAATTTAGTCATGTTTTTATTTTATTTTAAACCTTATCATTTTGATTTATCCTTATTTAATCTATTTAAATTTATTTGTGGTAATAATGTTATAAATTTTAAATGGATATAAATACTACCTTATGTGCTGTAAATTATCCATAATTGGATAATTTATAACATTTTAGACGATAAAAATATCAATTTATAATTTTAAAGTATTTTTGTGATTTTTAAACAATTTAATAATAAGTTGTTTTTAGAAAATATCAATGGTGTCAATTTTGACACAATTCAATTATTTGAATTTAAATAAAAAACACACATAATATATATTCAAACCAAAATAATTAATAGATTCCCAACTTGTCATATTCATATATAAAATTCGTTTATCACATTAATTAGTTCATATAATATTTTTTTTTATATTTTAAAAATCATTTATTGGATATTTCTCTTAATAAAATAATTACTACAACATTTTTGTATAATTGTTTAATATACTTATTTTTTCCATAAAAATTAAAAATGTAATAATGGTATGAAGATAAATCTAATATATTTTATAATAATTATTTTAGTTGAATTTATCTTCTAAAACAGCCAACTTTTAAAATTTTATCTTTATTAAAGTATGAAGGAGACAACTTGACATCATTTAAAATAAAATAATATAAATGTCATAATCAGTTTTATAAGGATCCAAATGGTCCACAAGTAGACCCTTGGATTATGATGGTATATATATACTTGAACAATAAGGTTTGGTCAATTTTATAGTCTTTTAATGGGTATTTTAATTTTAATAAAAACTATATTATTGATTTTTCACAAAATAAAAGATTTTTGCATCATTAATGTATAATCCATTTAGGTAATTAAATATTTCTTAAAAATTAAAAGTAAATTAAGATAATAAAGAAAAAAATTAGATTTATAATTATTATTTATAATCTAATTTATATTCTGTATAACCTTATATTAAAAATAATTTAATTATAAAAGTTTGAGTGAGATATATTTCACTTTCTCTAAATAAAATAAATTAATGGTTTTAATCACATACAAGTGGATTAAAATAGATTCCATTTAGACCCAATTATGTTTTATAGATTAATATAATCATCCAATTATATTAAGACAAGTGTTAGGGTAATTTTATAATATTATTTTTACCCTTAATTACCTGATTTACATATAACTGTGGTAAATAAAATTTATCATAGTTACTATTCATAATGCCTAAAAATAAAAAGTAACCTATAAAAATAATTTATACCTAATGATTTTAAATATGTTATCAATTTTTTGAAATTCAATACACAGAAGTTGCAGTATTTAATTTAAAATTAATCCTGCTGTTCAGAAAATGGGTTTTAAAAGTTTAAACATTGCAAAAGATTGAAATGTTTTTACCTATGAATTTA
Organism: Viscum album; assembly: GCA_963277665.1. Classification (NCBI taxonomy): domain Eukaryota; kingdom Viridiplantae; phylum Streptophyta; class Magnoliopsida; order Santalales; family Viscaceae; genus Viscum; species Viscum album. The sequence goes on along the minus strand of OY728123.1, from coordinate 1,662,794,682 downwards.
ATGTAAAATTAATGATAATGACTTATATAATATTAAATTGTAAAAATATATTCTATTTATACTTTGAAACCATTTACTATTATAGTTTAACCATATAAATTATCTCAATGAAAAAGTTGTTTTTAAGTAAAATGTATTGTGTTTTTAATATTCATCAAAATAAGAACGTTGTCAGAAAAATATCAAAACATTATCCAATGTAAATTTTAATATCTTGATTCAAAATAAGAAGTTTATTTTGTAAAATTTAACATATAAACTTGTCAAAATTGGATTTAAAATGGTTTTTCCATCAAAAGGCAGCAAAACTGCATTTTTTGAAAAACACTTATTTTATCTGAAAAAAATTATTTTGTTCTCATACGATGTTGTAGAATTTTTCTAAGATAAATGATATTGTTATAAAATTAAATATTTGGTTAAAAATATTCATAAAGGCTAGTTCATAATAATACTAGAACAATATATCTTTGTTTATTGATACTCGGTTTTGCATATAACACACGCTATTGAGGAAGGTCGCTCTTGCGTGCAACACAAGCCAAGAATAGTGTTTGTATATACTACAAGCTAATACGGTGTTGCGTATAGTGTAATATGATCTTCTTCTACCATAAAAGATAATACATCAATGAAATTAAAAATAATATATCTCATAAAATCTCGTGGTGTTACATTATACCCCTCTTGAAATGAATTTCGCCCTTGAAATTCGTCAGTGTTATAAATGGTTTACTAATTGAAATTTATTTCATAGAATCCCACATTGTAAAAAAGAATATCAAAACTTAATTTTAAAAACAAAAGTATGAAATGTAATGGTTACCCAAAATTACTCATCACTGGGTTTCCACATAGAATAACATAGGTGAAAATATGGATATAGAAGAGAAATATAACCATCACGTTCTGATGGAGAGTGGTAGAGAACATGGCTATGAAAAATCCAAAAATCACAAAGCCATAAATTTGTTAGGATATAAGGTATCATCGAATTCATTAGATATGAGGGTACTAGGACAACGTTTTTTTTCATGATCATTTCCCTAAAGTTGATGAATAAGGATAAATACTTACTTGATTTCAGTGTAATATCATTGTTGGTCATTCCGTGAACAATTTCCACTTCATATCTTGATAAATAAATGATGTTGAATTTTTCATTCTTGAAGTATTAGCAGATCATGTGATAGAATGATATGTTATTCCATCTGTCTCAAAAATTTAACAAAAGTTATTAAATATACATATGTCCATCTATGATGAGATTAAACATATATGATTCCAATAATGTACTTATACTTAAACTATCATACTGCTTAATAAAATAATACTAATTTCTACAAACTATGGACTTCATGTAGGCCAGTGGAAGGTGATAAAGGCCTGTTGCATTTTTGTTGTGGGTTCGATTCCTATATCCTTGTCTGACGCGATGGTTTGTCACCCATCCTATGGGTTGTCCTTTTTATAAAACTATACTATTATAACATTCTATAAATAATATCAAAAGTTTCTAGCCTTGAACAATATTATCTGATGTCTAACATAATCCATTCCAATTTTTAGGCTTATAAAAAATACTTATGTCCAATCTTGTGGTATAATGAAATAGATTACTAGAGAGGTCATATACAAAGAATGAGATTACCATCATTTATCCCCCATATATCATAATATATATCTTGTTGGTCATATTCTAAACATGTGAATACCTTAATCATGTATTCTCTGGAAACATGAATTACCATAGAACCTTAGTAAAAAACACGAATGCTGTCAAAAGTTAAGTATTTCCACATACCAAAATCCCAAAATTTCTATATACTCAAACCATGATGTCACTTTGTCCTTATATCAGTCATGAGCTCATTAATACTATCAAACATATTATTTTCTCTTTATCTCTTCATTATGTGAATATCATCTGCTTTCCAAAAATATTTCAATCACTTTTCATGGTTACCGGTACCATATAATTATTGAAAACAACAATAAACCAATACATAGATATTCCAAAATTCCATGATACTATAAATGATATTCCACAACACTATTTAGGAATCCCATTACTTATACACTTAAACATTCCACCACTTAGTATTCATATTCAAAATCACAAATAATGATCACATGTGACTTCCCTTTTTCCTTTTCCTTAAGAGGTGTTTGATGTCGATCATTATTAACCCTTGGATTAGGGAATTGGTTAGCATAATTCCTCATTTCCTTGTTCTTTTAGAATTAAAGTGTTTGTGGTGCGTTCTCTGTAGTCTTTTCTCTATTAACATCATTACCTACCTTTTTCCCATTACTTTGACACTCAGCTGCTCAATGACCTTCTTTTCCACACTTAAAACATTTTATATTCCCTTTAAAACAATCTCCACCATGCTTCTTTCCACTATTTGAGCATAAAGAAACATTCGTCTTCTTTTCACCATTATTTGTAGATTTTTCCTTGAACTCCATATTTTTATTCTTGTCAAAACCATGAGATGGAAATGTAACACCAACTTCCAGTTCTACCGTGATAGCACAACACACAATTTATTCATAGCTACTGAAGTCTCTTTCAGCTAATTCCCTTCGAAGACTTGGTTTTAAGCCATTGAAGAATCGATCATCTTTACTTACAGGTTGGATGATAAAGCTTGTTGCATACCTTTCATGCCTTGTAAAATTAGCCTCGTATATTCCAACAGATTCATCATCCTTTTTCTTAAGCTCAATTAACTCATTTTCCATATTTGTTAGAAAAATATGAGGGAATTACTTATTAAAAAACAAGTTCATGAACTCGTCCCATTCCATGGATTCAATTTCAACTTGGGGCCTTGTATTCTTAATTAGAGTCCACCATTAGTCTACTTCACATTCTAAATGGTAAATAACCAAAATGAAATTTTCATGTTCTTAACAGTGAAGTATGGAAAATATATTTTCAATGGTATCGGTCCATTGTTCAGCAACAAGTGGATCAGAAGACCCACTAGAAGAAGGTGGATGTTTCCTCATGAAGGACTCAAGAGAATATTGTTTCATTATCCTATCATTTAGAAGTCCAGAATGATTCATATCTTGTGTAAGTATAGCAATAAGATTTTTCACTGCATTTCCCATAACATTTGGTTGTTCAGGAGGACAATCATTTCATTTCCTAGTGCGTTGATCATTAACATGGTTCCTTCGTGTTCCGACCATTATCTAAAACCCAAAAAGAATAGTGTGAGAGGAAAAAATCATACTTGGAAAACAACATAATCAAGGGTAGTACTTTCAATCTCTAACATATTAGGATTAATCCTTAGTTATTAATGATCTTTATCAAAATTATAGGACTGCAACCTATACATATACTTAACCTTAGGGAAATCCCTAGACATAGCTTAGAAATATCCCTAGGGATCTCACTATAGATTTTTCATACTAGTTTACAAAGGTTAACTAATCCTTTTCTCTGATACCAACTTTAGAGACCCAAATCTTGATAGACATGGACGTTGCATTACTTTTTCAGAATAATTAATACATAACAAAAATAGACACCCAAGTACCATAGTAGTTTAGTATCGTTGGAAACTCGAAACATAATCTTTTAATCATGGTGAAAGATCATCAACATATCCCATAAATATCTTCCCCTTTATTTTTCTTACCTAAAACTTTTCTTTATATCCTGGGGAAAATAAAACATAAAATGGGTGAGCTCAAATGCTCAGTATAGGTAAACATAGATAACATCAAACAATCCATAAACATTTGAACGTAAAAATATGAATATAAAACATGAGTAATGACATAAATCTTGGTAGTACATAAGGCATATATCAGAAAGGAACATTAATTATGATAAAATGACATGTTAATAAATCATGTAATTATGGAAAACCATTAATAACATGATATAATTTCCATAGTAGCCAAGGAATTCCTGCCAAGACCATTATAGTGGACAATGTCCATTACTGAACCGGGTTTACTTTCTGTTCCAGCCATGTCTATCTCTTGAGATATAAATATTTACCCAATGCATTGGAGGGAGATATATGTCACACCCATCTCATAATGAAACTATTCTTATTTGTGCCACAAAATGATAAATCATACATCATAGCATAACCCTTATAATAAAAATGGGATTCTTAAACATCATGTCATAATAACATAATACATATAAGATAAATGACTTCATAAAAATAATTCCATCATAACATAATCAAATAAATGAAATAATAGTGATAGAAACCTAACCCTATATCATCTTGGATGGAAAATAATTTTGATAAAACACTTGAACTCAGTTCTTGAGGAAAATATCCTTTCTTCTACAAAATCATTGTATTTTCTCAAAATGACATACCATTTTAAAATAAGTGAATTTTTGTTGAAAATAATCATGAAATATTGTACAGGAAACTTCATAAAAACAAGGCGTTATAAAACCGTAAAAATCCATTCATGTTGTATAAGTAAAAAACATTATTCACGTACTTTTTCAGAAAAGTCAAAAAGTACCTCGTATGGTAAAAAAAGAAAGATTCCTTACATACCATGTAGTAAAAGTCAAAAATCGGAAAAAAATCTTTAAACATACATAAAGATATTTATAGAAAATATGGACATGGATGATAAATACAACACCAGAAAATACTAATGAATAAACAATCTCGGATAGAAATGAGATTGGATAGGTTACCCCTTACCATTTATGATCAGTGAAATCATACGTGTCATAAAATAAAATAAAATTACATGTATATTTAAGTATCATATCTTTCATAATAAAAATCATAAAACATTTATGGGAAGCATACACACCATACAAAAGAAAGAGATGGTGAATAAGGAATATGTCTCACAGAAATAAAAGTAAGATGAAATCATCCCTTAACTTAGGTCCAATTTCTTCTATATGTGTCCAAAACTCCTCTATAGTGGGTTTAAACATATTATTAACATGTAACCGAACCATAAAAATATTATTATATCATATATGATTCACTTATGACTTTATATTACTCGTTATTTTGTCAATTCTATGTTAAAGCAGCGTTTTGGGTAAAATCGTTTCATTTATCGTACGTGTTTGGACTTGTTGTTATTGATATAATCACTTATATAATGATTTAATTACTTCCATTATTTAAAAAAAATATTTATATATAATTTATATTCAGAATACAATATATATAATAAATCGATAAATGGAATGAAATACACAGTTCATGGAGACGGTAGGATGTACGTACGCATGAACGTTGTTTTTGTTTCCATATTAACTTAAATGGAAGTAAATGACATGTATATATACATAAATCCAGTATCATTATTATGTCATATATTTCATGATTACTTATTATATATAATTTATAAGCATTCTTGAATGGTTAAGATGGAGAATGAATCTCATCACATCATGGAGATGGCAATCCGTACGTACGCACGAGCGATGATACCATTCCCATAATTATTGAATGGAATTGGAGTGGATTATATAATATCTTATAATTAGTATCATGTTATAATAACCATATATAGTTATAATTTACACCATTATACCCATCCATTTAAGGTGGTGGTGGAAAATAGAATACACCACGGCGTGGAGACAGTATATTATACGTACGCACATAGGATAGATAAAAGGTAAAACATGGTTGTTTAATATTTATAATAAAATATCAGTATATTATTTATACTGATTTTATTACTTTATAATGAAAAAACTAATGTAGAGGAAGTACAAGAATAAAGAAACTTTAAATAATTGGTAGAAGAGATTACCTCTTCTTTGACGCGCCTCTTATAAACCTCCTCTTAGGGCACTAATTTTGGTCATTGAAGAAAACCAGGAACTCTATTATGTTTATAGGGAAGTGTAGAAGTTAAATGGGTATGTTTTGGACGATCTTGAAGTCTCAATATTTTTGTAAAGAGTAGAGGGAGGAGGTGCCCTTATATAGGAGAGGAGAGGGGCACTTTTGGAATCCTCAAAAATATTAATTTATAATAAACTCAAACCCCACTTAAAAACATCCAAAGTGACTGAAATTCGGATATGAGATAGTATAGGGTTGTAATCTAATCATTAAATCAAATTTATACATTTTTTGATTTTATTTTAAAACTTATCATTTTGATTTATCCTTATTTAATTTATTTAAGTTTCTTTGTGGTAATAATGTTATAAATTTTAAATGGATATAAATACTTACTTATGTGTTGTGAATTATCCATAATTGGATAATTTATGACATTTTATACCATATAAATTTCAATTTATAATTTTTAAATATTTTTTTGATTTTTAAACAATTTAATAATATGTTATTTTTATAAAATATCAATAGTGTCAACTTTGACACTATTCAATTATTTGAATTTAAATAAAATACACACAAAAGATATATTCAAACCAAAATATTTAATAGATTCCTTACATGTCATATTCATCAATAAAATTCATGTATAACATTAATTAGTTTATATTAATATTTTTAAACCATTTATTGGATATTTCTCTTAATAAAATAATTACTACAAAAAATTTGTATAATTATTTAATATACTTATTTGTAGCATAAAAATTAAAAATAAAATACTGTGATTAATATAAATCAAATAGATTTCATAATAATTCTTTTAGTAGAATTTATCTTCTAAAACAACCAGCTCTTAATAATTTATCTTTATTAAAGTATGAAGATGACAACTTGACATCATTTAAAATAAAAACATATAAATGTCATAATCTGTTTTTTAAGGCTCAAAATGGTCCACAAGTATACCATTGGATTATTAGTGTATATATATACTCTAAAAATAAGTTTTGGTCAAGTTTATGTTCTTTTTTAAGGGTATTTATATTTTAATAAAAACTATATTATTGATTTTTCACTAAATAAATAATTTCTGCATCACTAATGTATAAGCTATTTAGGTAATTAAATATTTATTAAGAATTAAAACAAAATTAAAATAATAAAGAAAAACATTTTATCTTTAAAATGAGTATTAATAATCAAATTTATATTCTATATAACCTTATATTAAAAATAATTTAATTATTAATGATTTAGTGAGACATATTTCACTTTCTCTATATAAAATAAATTAATAGTTTTAATCACATCCAAGTGGTTTACAATAGATTCCATTACAACCAAATTATGTTATAGAGAGAAATATAATCCTCTAATTATATTAAAACAAGTGTTAGGGTAATTGTATAATATTATTTTTATCCGTAATTACCTGGTTTACTTTTAATTGTGGTTAATAAAATTTTCCGTAGTTACTATTCATATTGACTAAAAATAAAAAGTAGCCTATTAAAATAATTTGGACCTGATGATTCCAAATATGGAATCCATTTTTCCAAATTCAATACAAATAAGTTTCCGTATTTAATATAAAATTAATCCCACTTTTGAGAAAATGGGTTTTAAAAGTTAAAACATTACAAAAGATTGAAATGGTTTTACCTATGAATTCAATGTCAAATTATTGATAATGACTTAAATTATATTAAATTGTAATAATATAATCTATTTATAGTTTAAAACTATTTACTATTATAATTTTACCATATAAATTATCTCGATGAAAATAGTTTTTTTTAGGTAAGATTTAGCATGTTTTTACTATTCATCAAAATAAGAACGTTGTCAGAAAAATATCATAACTTTATCCAATATAAATTTTAATATCATGATTCAAAATAAGAAGTTTATTTTGTTCAATTGAACTTATAAACTTGTCAAAAAGTATATTTAAAATGGTTGCACCATCAAAAGGCTGCAAAATAGCATTTTTTGGAAAATACTTATTTTACCTAAAAAAATATTTTGTTAGCATACCTTGTTCTAGAACATGTGTTTGATAAATTATATTGTTATAAAATTGAAATTTTGGTTAATAATATTCATAACAGCTAGTTCATAATAATATTAGAAAAATATATCGTTGTTTAGTGAAACTTGGTATTGTGTACAACACACGCTATTGAGGAAGGTCGCTCTTCCGTGCAACACAAGCCAAGAATAGTGTTTGCATATACTACCAGTTAATACGGTGTTTCATATAGCACCAGATAATCTTGGTGTAGCGTAAAACTCAAGTAATCAATGAAATTAAAAATAATATTTCTCATAAAATCTCGGGGTGTTACATCCAATCAATGACTACCATACACAATCCCAAGAATTTATTATACAAAATCTCATCTGATGTCCCTATCGACCTATTTTTCTTCTGCATAAGACATGACACATGTGGGAAACGACCACAATGGGGTGATTATATACATGAACTGTAGAAAACCCCAAAATATAGGTCTAGTGAGAGATATAATATGAAAGGAAAGACTATATATTGTAATAAATATACAGCCCGGCCTAATAAATAGAGAGATAAACCTTATCCATTCACAAGGAAATCAAAATGGAATGTAGATGGACCACATGTCAATTTTTACCCACCCATAGAAGGATATTAACCTCATCCTAAAATTAGAAGCTAAGCACAGAATGCATGTGGAATACACCACGTGTCTTCGCAAACCATGGAAGGACAGTTACCAAATCTAACAACATGGATGTAGAATTCTATATATTATCAGTAAAAAATCAAAAACGAGAGAGTGAGGGGATCTCCATCTCACAAACCATCCTATGAAAATATTCTCCAACTATTTTATAATTCCATGAATTATGCACATCTTATCATGTGACAACCCTGAAGTAACATGGTGAAGAGTCACACCTCACCATTGTGCCTCATAGTCGAGGTGGCACAATCTCCATGTAGAGAACTGACACCCTAGTGAGTTAGGGTGGTTCAACTCTATATGCATTTGTAATGTATGCACACCCTAATGTGTTTGGGGGTTCCTCTCTATAGGGTGAGGACATGTGCCCTAATCCAATAGGGGGTTCCACTCTAGTGCCACGAGGACTCATGCCCAATCGAATAGGGGTTTCTACATGGTAGGTAGAGAAATATTTTACATGATGATGTGGGGTTCCACTCTAGTGTCATGAGGACTTATGCCTTGGTGTGATAGGGGGTTCCATTATGGTTATTGAGGACCCACACCCTATCCAATAGGGGGTTACACTTGGTAGGTAGATGACTCATTCCCTAACGGATGTGGGGGAGGTGTTCCACTCTAGTGTCTCTTTGTGATCTTATTCTATATCACTACCACAATCGAGCTTCACTTAAACAAGTTCTAAGCCTATAAAAACTTACATTGTATCTCAAAATCCAAAAAAATGTTACACATCACATTATTCATGGAAAATATCTCGGTTTAAGCTACTCCCTGACCAAAATCCATGTCCAAACATAGGATATTGGAGTGTTTTAAGTTTCCTATAAAATAACCAAGGGGTACATGATTTCTGAGGGGAACCACATGGCATGTGGTCCCGCTCTGTTGTGTGTCTGTGACCCTGGAAAGCATAAAGATTGAATCCCATGAATAAGTACACCCCATGTAGGTTAACTAAATGACATGTCCAAGCTACGTAGGATTGGGTCAAGTCCTCCTAACCATTTCTATGTTTCTTACCCCATGATCATGTACTTTAATAAAAGGTATATGTCTTCCTGTTTTTTTGTACCTCAGTACATAGTGTGCACCTGGATGTTCCCATACCCATGTACTCCCAGAGTAGACACTGATTCAAACAGTATAAGGTCACATTGAATTTGGGGGTCCCACATGGTGTATGATACTTATACATTTCTAAAATCCAATCTGCCTCATGCAGGGCCCAAAACACCATGTGTTCTTCGAACTACACGGCGTATAGTTGGTATTTTCCAAACAAACATAATAACCTCTCTAAATACATCATATTGGGTCTTTTAAATTTATTTTTGGCCATGTATTTGCTCACAATTAGTGTATATATCCCTGACTGACAAATTTTGGCCATCCGGTGGCATGAATACTGATTCTCAAATATTGGTATACACTACCACACACTGAGATTACTTAGGTTCTTCTTGCATTTATGATTTCAATTTAGATCTTAAAATTGATCCCTCATAACCTGGAAACAACACAAATCTATCCCTATAACATAAATACATACCTTACACATGAATCTTCCATGAATCTGGTGGTCCAATCAGGCTCCGTACCACCCAAAAATGTCGAACCTAGACTGCAGGATCGTATCGGTGAAGAATATGAAGAAAGTTTGGGATGATGGAACAAGAACAAAGGTTTAGTGATATATTCCATGAATTATTTTCCAATGGTAAAATTTGGATATCTAATGTTAGAAAAAAAATTACTAATCAAATAAACTAGTACATAGGAAAATGTAGTGTCCAACAATTGGCACATATCCTAAAAGAGATCATCCATCTTAATAAATTTAATCAAAATGGGAATAATCTGCAGTTTTTGGATTCCAACCTAGATATTGGACCATTTTTTATTGAATAAAGTAATCTCTAAAATATGTAATATGTAATTGAATTTTCTACATCCCAATTCAGTCTAATCTAGAGATTTATCATCATCGGATGTCAATTCACCATCTAAAAGAGGAAGAACACTCTAGAATCCACTCTGACTTTATGTGGATAACCCTATAGGATTATCCATATCGATTTATTTTTAGTAAAATCATTTAGGTCAAATGAATTAATTAATTAATCCAGTGAACATACCATCAATAACTATTTTATCGAAACACCCCAAGTCAACTTATTTTAGTTCTCACCTAGAGTAAATATCACATTCTGGACTAAATAGTGGTCCCTGATTTAGAATTTCAGATTCCTTCTAAGATTTATCCCATTTTTTTAAGAAACCATGAACACATAATATAAAATATAATTAATATTAATATAAAATTAATTTTGGGGACACCATACCTCGAAATCTCTTGACATCTCAGTGATAACCATTTAAAATATATGTAATTTTATTTCAATGTTTTACAAGAAAAAAACTCGAGTCTCTATAATGATTTTTTTCAATTAATTTTCAATTTTCAGAACTTCAACATAGAATGAATTGATTAATAGAAATTAATTGAATCTATTGAATAATTTTAAAAACCCTCATAGAAATATTAAGTCACAAATGCCTTCAATTATTTAAATTTGAACAAAACTGGGTGTCTAGGGTGCTCATAAACCAAAGTTATGGGTGACTCCTACAACTATGGAGTTATTATTATATTTATGGTTTCACTTAACTAATATTTGAAACAAAAAAAAGTATCCAATTATATCTTTCTTAAAATTTAGATCAAACATTTAGTAAAAAAATTAATTGATTTTAGAATTTGGGACTTCATTCAATATAATCGGGAGTCGCGAGTTATGGCGACTATCTAATCAAATGACTATAATGAACTCTCAAAGTAGTGGCACATCCAAATCATGGGGACTATGAATGGATATTAAAGGATCCATTCCACTATAATTATCATACAATAGATTATTATGATTATAGTATAGGGGTTACTACAGATTGATAAAATAGTGGAGGACATTTAATGATTTTCATAATTGATAATCAAGATAAAAGTAATAATATTCTAGATTTTGTTTTTATAGTAAATATAATGAAATTTACCATGTTCACAATGATAATTCATGGAAAAAAATTTCCAAATTTACATGAGATACCAAGAGTAATACAGGAGCTTGCACAAAGTATTATGCCAAATGAAATTATCGGTGTTAGAGTCTGCACTACCAATTAAACCTTCTTGTTAAGTGAGGGTGTAAATACCTTTTGGAGACTCATGTACTTTGAATGTGATGGTTATTTCATAATTCTATAATCAATACACGATTTGAGTTGTGGATTCAATATAATGACATGAATGATTTTACATGATGTCTCACCTCCAACAATCTTGCAAGGAAAAAGTGAAACAAGATATGAATGAATGATGATTACATTGGATATGTGTAAATTGTAATATGGATCATAATAATTTAATATATCCATTTATAATATCATTTTAAAACACATTTTCTATTTTCATTTAGGTATAGAAAGCAACCAGTATAGAAAAAATTATTTGTTACCTTTTTGTAAGGTTCACCAAGAAATAATAACATTAAACAAAGATTAATATTTAGTTCTTATGGTGAAAAAGATGAAGAAAAAAACATACAATTGGATGAGTGAAATCAATGGAAAATTTTCAACACACTTTGAAGAAATTGGAATTAAACTGGAGGTTATTTCCTTCAAATAACATGAAATAAATCTATATAAGTTTGAATATGATGAACTGAATCATAGAATAATGTATTCAATTATTATTTATGTGTATTAATCAATATAATATTTAGTGTTTATGTTAAAATTAATTGGTTTTAAATTAAATATTCATAGTATATATGTTTTGTTTAAATACAGTAACCATATATGTATAAAAATGTTACATGAAGTGATCTATGTTCTCCAAGTGGGTGAGAGAAGGTGGTTCTTAAGTCAGCATTGAGAAGTAAACAACTTATAATTTTTATTTAAATTTTTTTAATAATACCTTTATTTATTATAACCAATAAAATGTCTCTTGTTTCCATTTTACATAAGGAGAGAACATTCTAGTTCAAAAATGAATATTGTTTGTGGTCTTTAATAATCAATCAATAGTTTAATAATTCTTAAATCATTAGTAATACCTGAGGAATATAAAATGTAATACTTATATAACAAGGTGTGGAAATATAATAATTTTTCAAGAAAAACTAATTAGTTTTCAAGGATATAGCATGTGTGGTTTTAGACTCTTCGGAGATAAAGAACCTAGAAATTATCATCCTATATAATAATGTACATGGTTTTGGTCAAATAAAAGGAACGCCACAAATATTTCAGAATTAGTTCGGATAGAGAGCACGAACTATTCCAACGGTAATCAATTTGTAAATATTCTTCATAAGATTAATTTAAGTATTTAAGAAATTTTAATGTAAATTATGGTATTTTCATGTCCAAAAGATACGAGATCCCTCCAGATGGAATGCTAAAGAATATATTGACTAAGAATTCATCAATCAATATAATGTATCGTGGAGAAATCCCTAAACATTCATTACATTATCAATATCAGATTTGAGATACTAATAACGTGAATAGATAATGAGTCTTACATTCTAACGTAGATAAAAAATGTAGTCTAATGTAATTACAAAAACACAAATTTCCTTATACACATCACTGACTTTATGAATGTAAAGTATATTCAATGTTCAAAATTATATACATTGAAGATAATTCCATTATTTTTAAATACATGCATCATAAATAATGTAATTATCCCATGAAAAAATTACAAATATAATGACTAATGGATATCATATGAGTTATAGTATGATGGAGATCTATTATGTCATATAAATACGTGTTTATAAACAAAGAGTTTTTGAGGATATGAACAAACATGCGTTAAGTAAAACACATCATTATTCTAAATGTAATTATCCTCAACGTAAATTTAGATATTAAACAAATATCTATGATAGATTAATTAAATTCAAGTGAGAGACTATATTTCTATAAAATGGTTCACATATCTATTAGGGATAGTGGGAGCTATATTGGCTTGGATTTGGTTAGTGATAATGATGAACAAGAATTTTTCATAGGAACAAGTTCCATAGAAGCATATGGAAAATGAATTTTACAAAAATGCATACTGGGTAGGATGCATAAAACCATAGTGATGGATTTATTTTCATAGAGTCTGGTGATCAATCATTCATTATGGATAATAATTCTGACAACTATGTTGTGTATGGAAATTAGATATGTCAGATATGATCAATTAAAATTCATTAATTCTTTCCTTGTATCAATGTACATGGGATTATTATTTTGAATATTATGGTGGGTATTCATGTAAGAATATATATGGACTGTAAATGTGTGGTAATAATAAGACTTGATTGGTTATAACTAGACATTATGCCTAAATCCTTTATAATATTAGTTTTCATAGAAACTTTCTATGATCATTTTGTTGATAATTGGATGTGAGGACCACCAATCATGGAAGGCGTATTTATGACACAAACAGAATGGTATGGAGACAACATAGACTATAAATAAGGGGTATAAGTTGTTGAATTATAGTTTAAGATTCATTTAAGAAAAAATATCATATTGCATTCATTTGGAATTAATATTTTCCATGTGTTTACTATAAATTGTTGGGGATTAATCATATTCCTTGTATAATATGTTTAGTAACATATGGAAAATTGTTATTGATCCTATAGTCAGCTAATACTAGAATGAAAGTAATTTTCTATTGATTGACTTAAAGTAGTAGCTTACATCCTAGGGAACAAGATCTACTGAGGTGGATCTAAAATTTTATTATACCTAGTCAATCATACATATGATGAAATTGTATTGAAAGATACAAGTAGGAAAAACTAAAGAGGGAATTGTTAAAAATGTCGCATTCCATTAATCAATCCAAGAATACATTTACGTGATATTGGAGGAGATTAAAATTTGTGAGTATAATTTTAAATTTTTTTGCAATGGATCAATCACATATTAGATGATATGTGTAAGAAATGATATTTTCAAGAAATATTATATTGTATAAAAATATCCGTTATTTCTAGGATAATTGAAATAGATGTAGTCAAAACTATATAATTATACTTGAGTTAGTACAAGAGACATTTACCTAGTATATGGATAGAAAGTGACACTTGTTTTTAGTTAAAAAAGTATTCTAGGCATAAATTTTGTCAAATATCTTAGTTAGGATAAGTTAATGAGAAATACAAGCTCGTTAAAGTGAGTTGTAGTCATGTCTACAAATACTGAGTGCATTGTGACTTCGGAGGATGCTATGAAGTAGTGTAAAATATGTAAAAAACTTGTTCTAGATCTTTGAATCACACCTAGTATATAAATTATTATCATAATGTAAATTATGATAGTATAATTATGAAATATTTTAAGTTCTAAAAGTGGAAAAAAATTAAAATATGGGATTAAATCTATTGTGGAGTTTTTATAAAGGATATGGGGTCATACATAGAAGAATATCCATGCATCATAGACATGTTAAACCCAAAAAATAAAACCATAAATCAACAGAAACATGATCTTTATCATGTGGGAGCTAACGGGGATGGTTATAATGTAATCTCTAGTGCAAGAGAGATTTTTGTAACATTTTTCTCCCTAGACACAAATGTACATTACCTTTTAATTACCCCTTCATACATGTAGTGAGATATTCATGATGTACAATTACCTTTATAGTGTAGATCTTTCTGCATCCATTATTTGATGGTGATGTTCATATATTATTTTTCATATGAAAATGATATATCATATCCCATTACTTAATGGGAATAATGTGATAGTATAAAATTAATAGTAAACACATGTCATATGGGCTCGATACATCATTCTGACTAGACATGGTTGATTCCAGACTATCGAGTATTGGGTACTCATAATCGTTGAGTCTTCTTCTCATAATGCTTGAACTAGTTGATCTTTTCTAGGTGAGATCACGAGGATATTCCATCCAAAAGTAACACCACATGTTTTTGGTTTCATTGGTAGTTCCTATATATGGACAGGGGTTATGGTCTGTTGAATTGAGATCATTATCAATGTGTTCCATTTGATATCATAAATTATTTTTAGGATAAAAATGAAATTGATTTCATGGATAGGTATCTCAATTAGTGGAATCCTCTCGACTCCTCTCCAGAACTCACAATGGATCATATGGGAGGGGAACATACTATTCTGGCATCATAACTGGGCTGGCGATGCGATCGGTTACCCAGGATACCCTTCTCATACTATCTCCTTCAAAGATGCAAACATCCACCCACATTTCATCATGTTAGTTTTGAAAAAAAAACAAAAAAAAATCTTTTATATAATTGGAACTAATTTGGAAGTAGATATATGTATTTTAACTCCCCTGACCTCAGGGAGCTTTAATACGGGGGATTTCTATCAGATACTCAACCCTCGGGCTCAAAGTGACAGATGGGACGACATATTTTGATGCAACAAAATCCCCATAAAATACAGCTTCCTAACCTAGAGAATCATAAATAATTCAATTCCTTCAAATGACAATATCAAAAATATGGGCATCATTATGGCTTTAGGATAACATTATTATAGGATTAACCGCTTGGAGAGAACACAACACTTCTTCTTCGAAGGTATATGGGCCCTTGATGTGTGGAGTTTCATTAATGATATTACTGCATACCTCTATCGGGACACCCATGATGCACCATTCATTGAACACTAGTTCATGGGAACTAACAACGCGAGACCAGAAAGAATAGAGATATCACACATCTTCACTGTAGGGTTCTAGGATTTATGGAAATCTAAGAATCATGTGAGGTACGAGGGGCTCCCTTAAATAGGGATATCCATCATCGCATATATAAGGATCCTACTGTTTGATTGCGTGACTTTTACCAGCAACTAGAAATATGCCCCATCACTCTAGCCATTTCATGTTTCCTCCCTAGTAACCCACGCTCATGCCATGGTACAGGGTCATTGGGTGTGGTGGCATTCTCTAATGGTTGATTTCAAGATGAATACAGATGGATAATTCATCTCAGTTTTCATAACAGGAGGAGGAGGAGTGAGAGACCGAATGGGAAGTTTTGTTTTAGACTTCATGGCACACTACGGTAGTGAAAACTCCCTCTGAGTAGAGGAAAATTGGTTCTAACTAGGATCCCACATTGCATGTAGTAGAATTTCAGACTCTCCCAAATGAAAAAAAACTTTATGATCATTCATGACTCATTTCATGGGAAAGGATCCACTCTGTGGTTGATATCCTACACCATCAAGAAGTGTAAATCTCTCATAAACAACAATATTGAGGACACTCATAACTAGATGGAGGGGAATAAGGTATAGGATCACCTTTCTTCCCAAGCTGATCATGTTCTAAAAGTCACGTGTCTCACCAACATCTCTTACTTTATATTTGAGGGGGTTGAATCTGATACGAGGGGATTCCTTGTCCTGCACTACTATTGGCCTCCTTGGGTCACGAGTTCCCCCCATGGTGTGTACTATTTTCTTGAATAAAAATGACAATGATTAGGTGTTATGTGTTTTTAGGTTGGATTTCATTGATATTAGTATTACAAATCTATTTAGGGGTCCGCGTGGTTTTCTAAACTCTACCCTTGTTGTTTGAATTCTATACACTGTTATCAAGATAAGGTCCTATAAGTTTACATATAATAGCATGTTCCATAATATTCCGTATTTAGTTGAACAGGTATATAAGACATAGTTGGGCCCACTATAGAGTCTTAGAGTTGTCCAAGTTTTTTTATAAAAAATAATTAAATATATTCATTATTATTCTAGAATAGAATAATTGGGTTTACTTTATTTATTATAATTATTTAAAAGGGTTTAAGTAAATATGTGGAATAATATTATATGAATGAATATTATATTAACAATAAATATTCATGTAATATTAATTGGAATTATGAGTCGATTTAATGGCTCAGGTTTATCACATAATATATTTAATATATATTATAATTATATGATAAAATGTAAATAAAAATTGTGATATATTTGGTCCATCATAATTCTTTTTTTCTTACTTAGTGGATATTAGATGTACAAGGTTTAGGGAATCCTTTACTAATCTTTGGACACCCCCTATAAATTGTAGGAGATATTCTCCTTCCATCACTATTCATCAGCTTGGAATTTAGAGCATCTCTCTCCTTGAACATCAAATAGAGATAAATGATCTAATTGAGCATTTGATCCAATAACGCCTTCATAAATTCACGTTAAAGGATTGTGGTGATAGTCATGAAGTTAAAGAGATCGTTAGAGCTATGTTCTAGTAACCAGAATTTGAGGAATATTTTGTGTGCAAATTCTAAATTAGTGTTAGGGGGATCTAGATTTTTTTATTCTCAGATCCTTTGAAAAACAGTTACTAGTGACATGTGAAAAATAAACACACTTAGATTCATAATTAGGAACTCGTTTTATTTTATTTTCAATGCTTTGAATAATCCACAAGAGATCCATAGACTGTATTGGGGATCAGATCACTAGAGGCAATAATTTTTTCGAATCCAATGACAAAAATTTAAAATCCTCAGCTCATCGACATCAGTTATGTTTTCTGGTACCAACATTCTATGGATCTTACACACCATTAAATTTTAATTATATTTTTTTAGATATAAAAAAAATCATTTTTTGATATTCACTTCTTTGAGTAAGATATAAAGTGTAAATTTATATAAGAATAACCAAATGATGAAATTATTTCTATGAAACCTAAATATATCATGTAATTATATTTTATTGTATTCATAAATAGGAAAAGACGTTTTAAACTACAATAAAAGGATATTGGATCAAAAATGTTCCCTAATACCTTCAGTACTGATGAACCTATAACCCTTTCACCCCTATTAGGTTTATTATTTTTTGGTAGATAAAATTATTTGGATCACCCAATTTTTTATGATCAAACATCCATTTCACTCTCTATAAATATTTACACTTTTCTCTCATGTCTATGTCTTCACATCCCACCTATCTTATCCTACTCAAAACCTAGTTATATAATTATTAAAGATGAACCTCATACTTTACCTTCTCTATTATTAGTAGGATGTTTTGTTAACCCTCCTCACTATGTGGGATTTTGAGAAATTCGTTTTCAAACTTTAAACCCTTAATTTTGGTGATCATGATTAAATTTAGAGGAATTAATTTGTTTAAGGGGGTATAGTGTAACATTCGGGTATTTTATAAGAGGAACATCATGTTTGATATACTATATGAGACACAACATCATGTATAGAAGCAATGAAACACCACATGACTTTAAAGTATATTAATTTTTAAATAAATTCAATCTCTTTGATAACTTGCGACATAGAAAATACCGGGTTTGACCAAAACATGATACTCTATTAAATTATTATTATATAAACATGATTATTATAACCTAGCCACTACGTTAGTGGGTATGAATAGTAATAAATAAATTATTTAAATTATATGTTTCCCAAATTTAAAAAATAAATTCAATGGATATTTGTTTGTTATAAATAAAATAATAAACATTTGAAAGAAAAATAAATGATTTCTAAAAAATGTATTTTTCAGGAAAGTGGTTTAGTCACGCTTTGCACCCATGATTTAAAATTCATTTTTAACAATTATAGAAATATTATTTTAAAAAAATAAATGATTTTTTTGAAATATACATATCAAAATTATATTTTTTCTGAATTTTTTGGAATTATATAAAAATAGTAATTTATTGATGAATAGTGAAACATACTCATTTTTATTAAAAACTACCATTACCTTTAAAATATTTTCAAATTTAAATTGTATTTTAATTTTTTTTTATAATTAGTTCAATAAAATTACAATTTAACTAATTTTGGTCATTGGAATAAATTTAATATTGAATTTTGACCAAAAAACATTTTCAAATATTGAATTTCTTTCTATTGAAGAACTACTCTTTCATTGTATCTACGGTTTAATATTAAATTGAATTATCACACATAAATAAATTGAATTTGGGAAAATGGATTCCAAATTTGTAATAATAACAATTTAAATTATCTAATATGTTTATATTACTTTTTTTACACTAATTAATAGTCAAAACAATAAAAATAATTATTACTATTAATGTAAAAATAGGTTTACTCAGGCTTTAGCTAAAAACATAGGGGTTCAAAAAGATATAAAACATGTCCAAAACCAATTTTTTTTAATATATCTTCCTTATAACCTATAAGGATTGATAATAGAAAAAATTTGAGGTTTTCTTCATTATAAAAACACGTCCATCACATTATCTTTTCAAATATTCTCTATATGTCCTCTCCCCCACTTATAAAAGGCCACCCCTCTTTTCCCCACTATATAAAAATAAATACTTTTGTTTCTAAAAATACCTATTAAATACCTTCCAAAATTACCACCACACATCATAGAGACCTTATTTGTATCAGTAATCCCTCTAAAAAATGCTTTAGATATAAACCTTAAAAAGTCTCTTTGAAGAAAAGGTATAATTATTAAACGTATATATTTTTTTCCTTCCTATGTTTGATCCTTAAAACCTTATTAGACTATGTTAATATAATTAAAACAATATATAATATATAATTAGATTTAATTATGTGAATTTAATAACCTATATTCACATCCACTTTCATTTGAGGGGAAATGAAACAGTTGATCTTGTGTACGATGGACTACAATGTAATGAACCTATATAATTCATTTTCCAACACAAGATTACAAGGATGGACATAATGATTAATTTAACATATTTAAATTATTATAATGACATTATTATACTTTTGGCATTATTAAATCACATATACCTTTTTTACTTTCCATTCCATGGGGATACAAAATGTCACTCATGTGTATGGAGGGCTACCGCCTCACGAAGCTATGCGATTCATTTTACACTTATGATATAAATAAAAGGTAATAAGGAAACATTATTTAATATATTTAATATTTAGGATATAAAAATATGTTTAGATATGTAATATCGCATATATCTTCTTACCTCCCAATCCATTGGAAAACAATTTGTGTGTACGTGTGGATTGCTACCTCCACTTCACAATGTGAAAGGTTTTTCATTTCATTATTATAATGATGGTAATAAATATGTATTTGATTATTAAAAATTATATATATGTTATAATAATGATTTTTTAATGGTTAAATATTAAAAAATTTCCTTGAATTCCATCCATCGATAAAAATAAAAATAGTGTTAATGGGTACATATGGCATACCGTCTCCATGAACAGTGTAATCAATTTTTTGTCTTAACATTAATAGATTACTATAATTGAATATTTAATTAATATATATTAAATTTAAGTAGTTTTTAAAAAATTATTATACAATAAACTATTATAACAATAAAATAATCCAAATTATTGATGTAAAACAGATATGAAAAATAAAGCAATTATCACCCAAACAACAACATTAACAAAGAATTGTTAATAAACATGTGATAAAAGACTATAAGTAAAGTATTTATGGTATGAGATATTTTATTATAGTTCTGTAATATAGTTATAAAACATATATTTATTATAAAAATGTTTTGGATACATAATAGGGAAGTAGAAACTATGTTGTGTTTTTTATCGTCTCACTTTTACTTCCTTGAGATATACACCATATTCACTACTTATTCCTTATGGTAGTGTACATAATTACCCTTTTGATATGTTATATAATGAATCTATTTCTCTTCATGGAAATTATTTTTTAATTTTAATTTAATTATTTAATTGGTCATATGATTCAAATTTTACCAAAGTTATACGGGTTTGTTTACAATCTTGTCATTCTTCACGATTTTTTTGTATTAGTACCCCTTGGGGAATTATTTTTTATTTAAATAAAAAACTAATTTATTTACTTATCTAATACTTATTCATAATACTTTTAGATAATATTACTATTATTTTACACTTTTTTACTTAAAATTATAGAGATTTGTTTTAATAATTTCTTACAATATTTTTATCTTTGGTTGAAAATCTATTTTCATGAAAATCAATGTTTTCAAAAAAAATGTTTTCAAAATTTCTTTCAGTCATTTAAATATTATTTATTAAATAAATTTTTATCCATTTTCTTGTTTCTAAACAAAATTAAAGGAATTTTCATATCATTTTAGAAATAAAGGCCATTTCGATTTAACTGAAAATGTGAAAGCAGTCACTATTTTAATGTGTACAACATTAAAGGAATTTACTAAAATTATGAACACTAAGTTTTTTTAAAAATATTCTATATGTCTAAATGTTTATCTTAAAATAATATTATTTTTAAAATATTCTCTGATATTTTAGTTAAAAAACATATTTTGAACGTGTAAGGGTTATTTTTATATAAATTGTTTTAATGAAATTTTAATGGTATTTATATTCACAAAATTATTAAAACCTATATTATACATATAATACAATAGATATATATTGTATTGATATGATCCTAATTATTTATTCAGATGGTTTATGTTCTTTTTTATTGAGGATGTACAATTTTATTACCATTCACAATATTAATTTAGATTGTTTATGTTTATGTTTATTTTATTGGGTTAGGTATTAAAAATTTTTATGATAGTTTACCAATATGAACATTTGTGCTGATTATGTTTCACCACTTTTACATGAGGAAGTCATGGGAATTATTATGTGATGGTTGTGGACTAGTTATAGATATCTTCTTTATTCATTGATAGGTGTTCTGTGAAAAATTAATAGGCCAAATTAGATGAGTTTCTACCCATAAATTTATAATATCTTGTGAATTTTTTTGATAGTATGTTTCAGATTTTTGATATTATGAATTCCCTCATTGGGATTTTAATTGTTGATTTCCATGTTATTATTATTTTATTTAGAGTATTCATATATAAGTTTCATTATCATGTGATTGTTAATATGGATATATTTTATCATCATTTATTTATACCATATTATGATAATTTTATTGATTAGTTTCATGTGTATTAGTTGTTTAACTTTATATATTTATTATTATTATTTATACATGATAGATTTTGTTGTAATATTACCCTTACTGAGCATATAATCTCACACGTTTCTTATATTTTATATCCTCTTAGATACCAGTATGTGTTTTTGATTGATATCCAGGGATACACTATGATTATTTATAGGGATCTTAAAGAAAACACATTATAAATTTTCATGTTTTCAATTGTGATTTAAATTTCTAGCATGTGTCTAGTTTAACAAGACTACTAAATTATATGTTCCTTCAAGAAGTTATTCCTTGTAAATTATTTCAAAGTAAAAAATGTAACCTCTAACTCTAGGCTACTAGGGTTAGGGTATTCACGTCAGAGATATTGGAATGAAAAAGAAACATTTGGTATATAAGGTGTTGTTAGTCTTTATGGTCTAGCTTCTTCTTTGTAGACAAAGTGATATTTATAAATCTATATGACATCAACTTCCTAATCATATGTTTGTTTTTATTATGGTTTTGATTGATATTGTTTCTATTCATCCTTAGAGTATTCTTCATCAACCAGTTTAATAATAACAACATTATTTTGTGACTGGGAAAATAAAGATACTGATGTATCATCTAATATCTCTTCTATATACAAATCATTCTTCAAATATTTAATAAAACCTTATTTTTTTCTTAGATATCTCTTCCCTAGTGTTGAAAGGGTTCTATGAGATGATCATATTCATAAAAAATCATTATTAGAATATATATTAGAATCAACATGGATTTCATCAACATATAAATATACACCTACAACTTTTAAGTTGGATAAAACTTCTTCTGATTGAATGGTCGAAGGTCCTATAGTCAAGGATTTCACCAAAATTAGAGTGTAAAGATCTTTTTTAGATAAAAATTTTTCTATAACATCATTCTTTGAAATATAAACTACAGAATATGATGTTTTAATTTGTTTTAATAAATATCTTGCTTATTTTTCTATCTTTTCCTTCTCCTGATTCCTCTTTCTTCTTTCCTATTCTCTCATATTTTCATGAGATTGTTAATTTATGTCAAAGGCTTCTACTGCATCTAATCCAAATTATAGGCTATAACCTTTTTTTCTCCCTTATTTATAATGAATGTGAAAAAAATTTAAATACACAGTTACAGTTTTCATTCCTTGCATGATGGGATACTTTTCACCAGCATCACTTTTCCCGAGAACTTTTTCCATTTGATGTTCAACTTCACTAACAGAAAAACCATTGGTTACTTTTTCAAAAAATATACTTAATGAGGAAAAATATATTTATTTTTTATAGTTTCTTCTCTAATGTATGATTTATTTTATCTTAATGAAAATTCCCCATTTTTAATTTTCTGTTGGTTTAAAAAAATTTCCATTATTTTGTTGATAAATCTATGATATAAAAAGAATATTCTATAGTAGTGTCTCGTTACTTGATACAATAATGAAAAGAAACATACACATTACTATATTGAACATTATCAATAATAAAGGGTTTATAACACATATATGTCTTGTACCATTATCATATTACTATCTTTATTCCTATATATTAGAATATTCTGAATCTAGAGAGAGATTATCCATGAACTGGGTGAGGTATGAGAAACTTTTCTCACCTTCTCACAGGAGGAAAATGGAGATATTTTTGTATAGGGTTTTTTCAAAAGTTCCAAGCATCTTAGGTAACTTTTGTGTGATAATATTTTCTTCTCCTTAGAATGGAAATTCAACCTACACAACAAGTTGTTCTATTTTAAAACTATAATACTTCCAAAAAATAATGAATGAAACATTTTTGAGGATTTCCAATTTATTAAATATATCTATCAGATATAATAATATAATGAATTCAAGATAATGAAAATTTATACATTCTTTAGAAGAACAAAAATATTCCCACCTATGGAAAAAAAAATTTGCGCTCAACAAAGAATCATTTTTTTCAAAAAAAATATTTTTTATAAACCTTAATTTAAAAACATCTTAGTTAGAAAAATCATCTTTAAATACCAAAGATTCTAATAGAATGATAAATAAAATAATATATGAACCATGAAAACTATCATTCAAATGGAAATTTCAATGATGATATATTTCAATAGAAATCAATTAGTGAAGGAGAGTAATTGGTGACCAAATTTCCATTATATTGATTTAGAGGGAGATAATACAACTTCCAACTAGATCCAATGGAATTAAAATATTATTGAAAAACTAACAACTGAGATATGATATTTAAAATATGGTTAAGTAAAAATTTTATTAATGTTTTATATTTTTGAAATCTAATATATTTTTTAACAATAATTAGAAAAACATTTAGTTTTGTCAAAAAAAATTCTTCCTTTTAAACATGAATTTTTTTGAAAACTTTTATATAAATTTTCATAATAGTTATAAGAATCATATAGGAAAATGTAACAATATATAGAAAAATTTACAACAAAATATTATAAAATTACCACATAGAGAAATCTTTATAAAAACATTCATACATGAGTTTTTCCTTTAATATGAACATCATGGTTTTCTAAGAAACAGACACTATGGAAAAAATATATCTAATGAAATATTTACTGGATCTTATTCTAATAAAACATAAGAAGTTTATAAAATTTAATTTCCTGAAAAGAAATTGACTCAAAACATTAGTAAGATAAATTTATATTTTGGAAAATTTTAAGTAAGACATAAGATTTTTTTTTCAATACATGGTAACAATTTTCTCATCCTTTTACAATGATTTTTTCACTAAAGATAGGTTAACATGAATTAAATAAATGACTACATTATATAAAACATTATATATTTTTTGTAAAATGTATTCAAATCAATGAGAATTACTGTGCTTTTGTAAAACTATAAAAAAGTTTTTATTATGTTCTAATGAAATGTAAAATGATATCTCTTTTTTTCTGTTCCTAAAAGAAATAGTCTCATATATATATATATATTGATCATGAGTTATTTTCTATGTTTTTACTTTGATATATTACATTTTATGAAAAATACAATTTTTATTTAAACTCATTCCAGATTTAGTGAGATTGTGTTGTATCCACAACACCTGAGAACAATAACTTTAACCATCATCATATTTAGCTTTAGTAGTTGAAAGTTATACTGAGGATTTTTTAGTGAAATACCAAATAAATCTTCACATAAAATGACAAGTTCTAGATGTTCCTTTT
Source organism: Viscum album (assembly GCA_963277665.1). Lineage (NCBI taxonomy): Eukaryota > Viridiplantae > Streptophyta > Magnoliopsida > Santalales > Viscaceae > Viscum > Viscum album. The sequence goes on along the minus strand of OY728123.1, from coordinate 1,662,768,887 downwards.
CTATCTATATTACATCAAACAATGTCAGCATATAAAAATCATTTTAATTCAAAATAATTTATAGATGAATGAAATAATCTAAGTTCAATAGTACCCTTGGGGTAAAAAAGTTTTTTAACAATATTAATATGGGATTATTTTTTATTATCTATAATTATTGTACAAAATCATAAAAAAATTATTATTTTTTGCTGAATATCTATAGGATATAGTATACTAACAATCAAACCTATTAATTTTTTTGTTGATCACTGGTTTCACATATTCATCAAGATCCAAATTTTTTGGGGTTCAGATCAGAGTACTAATACTCTTATAATTATCATATAAAAAAATTTACGTAAAAATTTTATATACATGTGTAGATAAAATAATGTATCTTTTAGCGCTTTGTTTATTTGAAAATATAGAAAAAAATCAAGTTCCACCATTATCCACATTTCAAGATCAAACTTTATAATATCTATAATGAAATCAAGAATATATTTTTTTAGTTTATCCCAATATAATTTCATCAACATAAATTTGATATGTTATTCTTTCCATAAATTCTATTTTCATTAAAAAGTGTTTGATCAGTGGATACATTAGTAAAATTATTTTCATGTAAAAATGGTTAGTCTATTGTTTCATGATCATGGGACATTGTTATGTTTATATAGTTACCTAATATGTCTAAAAAATATCAAATTATTTTCATGTTTCTAAAATATATGTGTTTTTTCTAAATAAACATACGCATTTACATATATGTTATGAAATTAACACTTTACATCCACATTATAAAGAGTAAAATTTATTAATGTTGTATTGGTAAAAAGATAAAAAATAGAATCATACCTTGCTAATGTGGAAAAAATTTATATATAGTTTATAGCCACTTATTAATTTATCCCTTCAAATAAATTCTTTCATTATTTCATGTTTTTTTATTTTCCTCGTTTTTATTATGTAATACAAATTTTACTTCATTCATTGTAAAATATGTAGAATATCTTTCTAATGCATAAAATTTAGTCCTTTTGAATTCATTGAATTCATCCACTATTATCATTATCTAACCATAATCTCCTAAATCCCCGTATAGATTCGTAGGTTTAATTTGTGATAAATATTCAAAATATCCAAATTCGTTTATTAAAGAACATAATTTTTGACTGGTTAATCTACATCACTAATGATATTATCAGTGGGATGACTCCTTGTGATTTCTTAATTTCTTAAATTTCTAAAACCACTTTGTTCAACAATAGGTTAAACATATTCTAGAGGTATAACTCCATAAAATATATATTCAGTTTCTCTATCATGTGAATAACATTCCAATATAGGTTTTATACTAGGTTTAAAATGATTATATAATGATTGTTTTTAATAATTTTAAAACCAAATGAGTCAATTTCATCAAATTTAACATGCATTATTTCCTCAAAATTACTTATTCTTTTGTTAAAAACCTAATATTAATTACATGTTGTGGAATTGGAAACAAAAATTCATTCATCCTCATTGATAGAAAATTTATATTAATTATCATTAGTATTTAAGATGAATAATTTACATCAAAAAAACATTATATTATGAATGTTTTTCATTAATCATATTTGAAACTCATAAAAATATTAATTTATAAAATGTATGATTAAAACTCTATATATAGTGTAACATGAAATTAAAATGGATTCATCCCCAAATTTTTTAGAAATTCAGTATTCACACATAACGGTAATAATTAATGGCTAAAGAACATTATTTTATAGTAAAACTACCCAATTGTTCTAAAGAGTTATAATAGCTAAAAATTTATATATAATACATTTTTTACTATAAAAATTTTAAAAATAAAAATATTCAATTTCTCTACCATGATCACGATGAATATTTACCAATTGTATTGTTTATTTATTTTTAACATGGGATATAATGTTTTTAAAATAGTAGAAGGCTTCTGAATTTTTATCTAGAAAACATGCCCACACATATCTAGTGCATTCATCAATTAATTCATTGACATAGTATTTGCCTCTATAATTACTAGTTTTTTTGACAAATAAATATATGTGCACTAAATTTAAATAATAATATGTTGAAATATCACATATAGATTTAATACTCAACTTATTTCTCATTCCAAATTTATAAGGATCACAGACATTTGAATAATTAATCATTTTCTATCTTTAACTACAAATGAGTCCTTTATTAAAAATTTCGAATAAAGTAATAAAATTTTAGTGTCATAACATTATATTCTATAACCAAGCTTGATCATCCATTTCACTTAGTCAAGGAATATATCAGGTTTTTTGGTCTTCTATATAAAAAGTGTATGTATTCTTATACCAATTAGTAGAAAGAATAAATTTACCTTTTGAACATTGAATAGTATATTTATCATTTATAAAGTTGACAAGATATACTTCATCACAAATTTTTATTATACTAATATGGTATTTATTAATACTTAAAATATATAAAAAATTTGTAATTATTTATTTACTATGAAGTAAAATATCACTTATACCATAAATTTTTCCATGTCCATTATCTTCAAAAGTGGGTTTTCCACATTTAATCTTTCTGATCTTATGGAAAAATATCTTTTATCCAGTCATGTATCTGGAACATCCTTTATATAAAAAACTAATATATATTCTTTTAGTACTTTTATTTTCTCTCAAAAATGGAAAATTTATGATTTTTTTACCCAGAAATTTTTGGGTCAAAAAGTATTAGAAAATAAAACCACAGGAGTTCAAATTTTTCTAAATTTATAATATTAAATAGAAACTAATTCATTTTAAATTTTTTTTAATAGTGACCAAAATATTTAACCATTTTAAAATTAAATCATTCAACGTTCACCTTTATTACTTTTAGTATAGAAGTGTTCAATTTTTTGATGCAATTGTTTTCAAAATGAAATTTTTTTATAGTATGACCAATCCCCAAATTATATCTATGATGTATCATCTATCCGTATAGATTATCATAAATTTACTTCCTAGAATTAAAATTTGATATATGATTTTTCAAAATAAATATTTTTTATTTAAAATTTAAAATTAAATTATGATCATATTTAGTCAATGTAGAAAGAGATTTCTATATATATTTATGTAGTCCATTCTAAAAATTATGAGGTAATTTTAGAAATTTCTGAATATTCCTTAACATGTTATTACTTATAATTTTCATAGTCTTTATTAACATTTTATTTTATTATTCTATAAATATAGCATATCTAGACACATATTCAATACTTAGTAAATCATTATAATCATTAGATGTTGTAGTTTTTTCATCATCAGAAGAAGTATAATATTCATTTTCAGAATCGGTATAGTTTTAATTTGATGTAAAAATTTTAGTGATTTAGAGGATACCTTTTTATGAGACCTTTTTCAGCCTCTGGGATATCATCCTAAAAACCCATATCATTTCCATCTTCACTTCTACTTTTTGAAGAAATCTATATATAAAATCTCCACAAATTGCACTCCAAGTTTCTAAAGCATTTATACGTTTTGTCCTCATGCTCCTATAAAACTCTTTTTGAATTCCTATCCTTATTTTCCTTAATTTTATTTTATGGAAAATCTATCTAGAGGTGACTTAGTTTCTTACATTCATTGCATATAGTCTAATAAGTGTCTTTTTTATCACTTACCTATTTTTTCCTTTTCTTATATTTGTAATAAAATCATTCTTAGTAACTATTCTTATTAGTTTTTTCATCTTAAGAATGTTATTTTTCATGCACTTCTGAAGAACTTATTTTATTCTAAACCTTTAATTTCTACTTTTTAGAAGATTTATGATCCTTTTCACAAGATATCATTTTTCTAGTTGTTGTAGATGTGGAGATAAAAGCTACACCATTATTATTTTTCTATTTTCATCATCTATCATTAATCTTCCCTCATGTTTCATGAATGTTACAATTAAATAATCTAATCGTAGATTTGTAAGATGCTCTATATCATCAAGAAATATTCTCTTAGATTCCAATTTATTTGGAATAATATCCATAAACATTCCATCTAACAACTCATATGTAAATCATTATCTCCGTAATGTTATAGAATATTTAAAATTTTTATAAATCACTAATGTATATGGGAAACTAATTATCTAAATATATTATTAAAATATTTTTAGCCAACTCATAACATAGATCTTCTTGTTTCAATAAAAATAGAAGTTCCCAAATAAATTAATCCAAGTATATTTAGAATATTTTCTTTAGTTTCACTAGAGAATATAAGACTATATATATTTTTGGTCATAGAATAATGAAAAGTATTTCTTGTAATATGGTTAAATTGATTTTCAATTTTATCTTCTCTAGTGAATGTAGTAACATCCATATCATGAGTTTTGTAGCTTTGATTCATTAAATAACAAAATTTTCATAACTAGTACTAGTAATGAATGTTTTCATTTGATCTCTCTAATAATCATAATTATCACTATAAACAATTATTGGTCTTCATGGATTTAGATTTTAAATTATCCCAATAGAAAAACATACTATCTTAAAAAATACTCATTTTAACAGAACACGTTAGTGTATAAAATTTTATAACAAGTAGAAAATTATTTGATACTAAATGTGGTATCAAGTATATATTTTAATACATTAGTGGGGGTGAATTATAGTTTATACAAATAAAACATATAACATTATGAAACCCATTAAAAAATTTATGAGATGTTTCGTACCAATTAATATTATAATCAGAGTAAGAAAATTTTATAACATACAGCACAAAACTATTCTATAAAATTCATGGAAGAATTAGAAACCTATAATAAAGTATAAAAAACATTATATAGTAACAAAAACATACAAAATAAATATAAAAAAGTTCCCACACTATAACCATCAGTGTAATATAATGATTTTACCAGACATAAGGTATCCATGATAATCAATTTACTATAAAGGTATATTTTTCTTAACCTCGGAAGCCCTTGATCACAAATATACAATATAGATTTATTTCCCTTAATTATTTGAAACATCAATTAGACAAATCGAAATAAAATTTGTGTCTCTTCCCTAATATCCCTTGACCAAACAAGTTCAGACATAGCTATTATAAATGGAACATATATTAAGGTATTTACAATAGTATCCTCATAATCGATTCCTTAAGAAAAAACTCTCTAAATATTATAATGAAGTACTCTCTCATAAAAAGTTGTTAAAAAAAATTTACCACAACTTTAGATCACATGGATTGAAAAATATTGTAAAATATTCACATAAATAATATTTACACCTTGATCATTGTAACGACCTGATAATTTATGAATAAAATTACCTTTCATTTAATGTCTTATGGATATAAAAAACACATTCCCTATTATTTATTATAATTAGGTTTAAATGAACATTAAGTATCATTGATATTTATAGAATAGTCGTTGAACAGTGATCACATGACTGAAATAAATGTAAGGGTTTTTTACAATAATACTTTCGTCGAAGATAATGGTGGGGATAACCTCATCCTATAGACTAAGGACATGATATCCTCATTTGTCGAAGATCAGAAACGAGGTTTCATCATTGGGATCCACTCTTAACCATGCCCAATCTGTGCTTCAACACGTTAATCTTGAGCATAATCACCTACAAGAGAAGTCCTAGTTAATAGAGATTACCATCAAAGCAATGTTATCTGAGCTACCCCAAGAGTCTATCACTATCGCACTCCTTACCCTTAAGTCTTATAAGGGTGTTATAAGGGGTTATGTAATAATGTATTAGTTAATTATTTTTTAATCCATTTTTATAAATAAAATCTGTATTCCATCAATTCCTTTATAAGAAAATTATTTCTTAAAAAATAATGTATTTGATAAATTATTTTTTCGACTAAAAATGGTACTTTTGAGAAATATATACATTATTATATTACACTATGGTTTTTATTAATAATTTTATAAAAACCATTCTTATAAATGATGATTATATCTGTTCCTTATCTATAAATGATTCGGTAATCAATTTGATAACAATTATATTTTTATACAATAAAACAGAAAGTGTATATTTAAAGAAATTAATGAATTTTGGAAATAATTAAAATTTTAATAAAATATTTTTATCAAATTAATTTTATGAATAATAATTGATTATATAATTTTTATGATGCCAAATATAATCTTTATTAATGTTTGAAAACTATTTCTGTCTAAACCCGTGAATTTTCAATAAATGTCAGTTTTCGTTGTAAAAGTGATAAATCACACATTTAGAATATTATTTAGATAAAATGAATATTATTTTCGTAATTATTTTTTCAAATTTATCAAATAGTAAATTTTTCATAATTTTCTAAGATAGTCGATTTTTTTGTAAAAATTAAATATTGTATAAATAAAATATGTGTTTTATGACATCATAATGACCCCAAAATGATGTAATAAATACTATAATGGGTATTATCGGCCTAATATATTTTTTACAATTAAAATAATGTGATTTTAGATTTGTTTTACTAATTTTATAAAGCATTATTGAATCCTTTGAAATGTATAATATATTTTATGATTTTAAATTCATTTCCTTGAGAGTGTGACTCACCTCCACTTAAACAAGGGAAATATTTTAATATGTTCAGACATATTCCTTATAAAATAATTTTTTCAAATCCTCCTTGTAAAAAACAATGGGTAAAAACCACGGGAAGGGTTTTGGTTTTAAATATTTAATTATATAGATTCCAAAACCTAAGTTTGTGAAATATTAAAGAATTCCCCTCTCATTTCCTCTATAAACACACCCACGGTCCCACTTCTCTTCATAATAATCCTTAGAGAATGTCCCTAATATACCCTACCCTATCTAGAATCCACCCATGGTGTCAAAATGTCTCAAGAGTCTCATATTCAAACTTTTTAAGCCACACACTCAAGTAAGGGATTCCATTCTCATTTTTATCCAAGTATCTTTAGGTTGTTATACCACTTTATTTTCAATTAAAAATGTTGGGGTATGATTTCGTACATCACCCATAATTCCCTCTTATATTTTAATGATGATATACCTCTTTATCTCACATTAATCCCTCCAATTTACACCTGTTACCATGCCGAAATTTCATAAGAGTTATTCTATTCCTCCTTATTCTTCAAGTTTCTTGATTATGTTACGCCTTCTATTTCCAAAATACTTTGTTTTGGGACATATATAAATATATATTTATGAAACCATTACTATAAATTTAATTTATATATAATTAATACCCATTGGTCTCTCATAAACCATTTTTATGAATTTTTAGGTCATGTTGTTTGGTTGTCGAATTTGCACTGCGATTTTCAATGCCAAAATCATCGTGTAGTGAATACCATGTCCATTTCTCTATCGTGGGTATTTAGATTTATGCACATATACTTATTGATTGTATAATTTAAATATTTATTCCACATTCCATTATCGTGGAATAATTTATGGTCGTGAATGAATCCATTTTACATGATCTATATGGAACACTTAAGCATGAAAGTGAAATGTTCATGAAGGGTGAACCCTAATAACACTATAATGCATTGGGTAATGTTTAGTATCATGATAAGACATCTGAAATTAGGGTTTACTCATGATAATTCATGTGAAATGAGGGTTTAAGAATGCCAATCCATTTGAAAGGATATTTTTCTCATGTTAATATCATGTTGTATGTTGTTTCCATATTTACATGTTATGATAATCTTGTTATATCATGCCTTTATGTTCATGTTTCTCTTTTTCTATATTGATATTCCTACTTCCTAACATGTACTATATTATTCATGTTATTCCTTTTTTACTCGCTTATTGGTCTTTATAGCTCGCTAGTTTCTTATGTATTTCCTTAGGTTATCTCATACAATGCTAAGTACGTAGGATTGTTGTGGTCATGTAAACTAATTTTTCAATAAAGATGTTGTATTTTATATCTTAAGTTGTAATGTAATGTTCCTCATCCCCAAAGACACTATACCTCTTGATATTTTGGTTCATATTAAATGTATTTTTATTTAATAAATCATGTTTAAGTTTGTAATAAAGAGTAGGTTTGTTATAATCATTTATCTCAGTTTGTATATTTTATTTTAATGGTCATAATCTTCATTTATTAGTATTAGTTGCAAAAGAATTATAGTAAATCCTTCTTCACTCGAATGGTTTAATACAATTTCTTCAAATGATGGTCATCATGTCTTACACAATTATAGTATATTTAGGTTTCATCTAGTATAATGAATATTCTTAATCAAGTAGAATGCATGAAGTTAGTCGTCTGGTGGGATTTATAAAAATTCATCTATTAGGGACGCATCCGTCCATCTGATAAAGTTAGTTTAAGAGATTAGGTAAAACTTTATCCGGTGGAATTCATTATACTACATCTCCTATAATTTATAAACCTCTATATGCTGAACATTGTATCCTTATAATGCATAATATAAATTATCATTTAGTGTACAAAATAATTATATATCAAAAGTAATTAGTTACCTTCGTCTACTAAAATGGAGAACTTTAACATAAAAATATCTTAAGAACTTGGGGAGTATAAAAGTTATAAATTAATAAAATTTTAAGGAAGTGGATTTCGATTTTAAAAAGTAATGTTACAAAGTGTTAGAAGTATCCTTTCAACTCAACATATTAATTATTACATGATTATAATATTTATTCATCATATACTATTTTATAATTATTCTTTTAAAGTGTTGATGAAAATTAATCACAAAACTTCATGGATATGGTAGTTCGTATGTATGCATTAGAGATTTTTTCACTTTTTGATGGTTGGAATTAAAGAAAGGTAAAAATAATAATTCACGTTTTTGGAATCAGTATTTTATCATATATATCATATAAATTTATTAAATTTATCCATATTACAATCTATGTAAATATAAATTGAAAAAAATTAATCACATCGTTTCGTGGTGGTGGTGGTCCATGCATAGGCACATAGGGTAATTTCATTCCACATTTGAGGGAAATAAGGGATGATAATGGTAGCTCAACAATCATGATAAAATTTAATTATTTTGAGTAAACAAGATTTATTGTTTTATGAGGAATACCATGAATTAAAAATATATAAAAGAATAAATAAATTTAAATAGGCCTCCAATGATCGTTTCCTCTTTATCGATAGTCCTCCTTTAGATCCCTTATTAAGATCCATTAGAATTGTATTTTAAGAATACAAACATCTCTAATTTTTGGATAAGGAATATTAAATTGGAATTGGGTATGGTTTGGTTGAACTATTTTTCTCAAGAATATATAAGGAAATGAGAAGAGGGTGTCATTTTATAAGGATGAGAAGGGGAACTCTTGTAATTCATCAAAACATTAAAATATTATATTGTCACATACATGGAAATGTGGCTCTAAATAGGAATAATTACAAATTAAATATGTTATAGTATCGATATAAACCTATCCAATATTATTTAGGCATGTTTTTAGGTCATTATAACATTTATCTCTTTAGTATATACATTTATTAAACCCTTTAATCCATTACAACCGTAACACATTTTTCAATTATTAAGGGTAATGAATTTTATTCTAAGGTACAACATAGTACATAAATGGTCATCGAATTGTATTTTAGACCTTATTCCATCCTCTTTGTCTTGTTTTTACATTTTTACTATTTTTAAATAATTTAATTAAATATTATATAACATTTAATGTAATTACTGTAATTTTTTGTACTGTTTATTTAATTTCACAATAATGTTAAAAAGAAATCAATTTATCTTGAATATATACCATTTTGACATCACATATATATTATATTTACCCATAAATGTTCGGGCACACCACAATTAAATCAAAACTTATTAATTTTATGTTTTTAAAAATTATTTTGAAAATTTTCCTACTACATGAACATGCATTTTGTTGGAATTTCATAAGAATTTAATATAATTATGACATCCATAAAAATTAAAAAAAAATAACATTAAAATTAATCATTTATAACTTATCATAACCACTTATATCCCCCATGATAAAATATTAGAGTCTTAAAAATAAAAGAAGGTGATATTTTTCATATTTTACTTAAAATTATATAGAATTTATTATCAAAGAAAAGTTGAAATAAATTTTTATAACATTGAATATTGGGTGAGGGTGGTCTAATACCACATGTAAAATAGATTAAATGCATGTTTTATGGTTATTTTAAACTCTTACCCTATATTTTTAACCATGGTTTACTCATTTTTCCCTTAATGAATAACAAATATTTGTCATGGTTACTACACATAATGATAAAAAATAAGAGGGACTAATTACAAAATTTTAACCTCATAAATCAAATTTGGATTTTATTTTTTATGTTTCCATTTCTATTCATGTAAGATGTTAATTTAAATATAAATTCGTAAAATGAAATGGAAACTTTTTAGAAAAATTTGATTTTAAGCCAAAAAAATATCTTATATCAAAATCATGAATATTACCAATTAAAATGGAGTTAATTAGATTATTATAATTAAAATATATCACGTGTAACGTTATTAACAAATATATTAAATAATGGGACTTTGAAATTACATTTTTTAATGAAAAAATGATAGTATTTGATAAAATGATATTTTTCACTATTTAATGAAAAATCTATCATTTTAGAAAAATCTCAAAATTTCACACTAAGTTATTTATTATATTATCATTTAAGAAATTATTTTAATTTTAATAAATAAAATATTTAAAATTTTCATAAATTTATTATATTTTCCACATACAAAATATAATAAAACATTTGTGAAGAAAATACTTTTTTGGAGCATAAAATGACTTTCTAGAAATTATATGTTTTTTCTACAAAATTAATATATAAATTTTGATTAAGTAGATTTATTTTATATATAATTCCAAATGTGTTTACTCATATTTATAACCTCCAATCCACCAACTATGTTGTAATAGTCACATTGAAATCACTATGCCAAAATTAGAGTTTAGCGGCGGTTTTTGAAAACCGTAATAGAACGATTTAGCGACTGTTTTCTTTATTGCAGTTTAAATCACCCCGAAAGGATTTAGCGGCGATTTTTATTTTTTTTTCTATTAATTTATTATTTTATTATTTTATATTCTTAATTTTATTATATATTTATTTATTTAGTTATTTTATTTTATTTTTATAATTTTAAAATTTATTTATTATTATTTTATTTATTTATTTATTTATTTATTTTATTATTTATTTATTATTATTTTATAATATATTGTAGAATATATTTATTATTTATTATTTGATTTTTATTAGGTAATCTTACTTTTTACTATTTATGACTATGTACATGCACATACACATGCATGTCCCATATGTAGAAATTCTGTGTTTGGTGAGATTTGAACCCCTTACCTCTCGCATACTCTCCAAAGATATTACCACTCAACGAAGCTCTTCATGTGGTGAATAAAGAGAATTTAATATACTTATATGTATTAATAGAAGAATCAAATAATACATAACAAAAAGATATAAACACAATAATGATTAATCAATAATGATTAATCAATAATGATTAATAAATAATGGTGAATGCTTAATCAATATTTAATAATTAATAAATAATTATTGATTATTAATTATTAATTATTCATTATTAATATTTTATAATTTCTAATTACAAAACAATAATTGCAAATTACAAATTATTAAATAAAATATAATCAAACAGTATGAACATTGGGTAACAAATAAATGGTAAATAATATATAGTTAATAATAAATAATAATAATAAATAATAAATAATAATAAATAATATTAAACAACAAATAATAATAAATCAATAAATAACAACTCATTAAATAACTAATAAATATATAATAAATAGTAAATAGTAAATAATAAAGTATAAATAATAAATAATAAATAATAACCAAATAATATTAATGAATAAATAATAATAAATATATAATAATAAATAAATAATGATAAATAATTGAATAATAAAAAAATTATAATTAAATTATAACTAAATAATAATAAATAAATCATTAATAAATGAATAAATAATAATTATAATTGAATAAATAATAAAATTAAGAAAATAAAATAAAAAAATTATAAAATAATAAAATAATAAAACAAAAAACAATAAAACATTAATAATTAATAATTAATAATGAATAATAATAAATTAATCTTAATAAATAAATAATAATCACTAATAAATAACAAAAAAAATTAAAAATTAAATAATTAATAATAATAATAATAAATAGTAAATAAATAAATAATAAATAATAATAAATAAATAATAAAATTATTAAAAAATAATAATAAAATAAAAATCAACTAAATTAATAAAATAATAAAATAATAAAATAATAAAATAATAAAATAAGAAATAAGAAATAACTAGACATAAGAAATAATAATAATAAATAAATAATAATACAGAAATAATAATAAATAATTAAATATTAAAAAATATTAAATAAATAATAAATAATAAATAATAAATAATAAATAATAAATAATAAATAATAAATAATAAATAAACAATAATATCCATTAAATGTTAAAAAACTAGGGTAACCTTAAAACACATAAAAATGATAAAAAAATTAGAAAACTCTAAAACCCCAAAAACCCATGAATCGACTATAACATCCAATCTGAAAGTCTGTTTCTTCTTCATAACCAAAAAAATTGAAGCTCATGAAATGAGATTTGATATGATATGTGGTACAAGTTGAACAGACACACCAATCAGAAGTTATAATCGTTTGAATTTAAAGAAACTGGGCTCGGCGATAAAAAAATCAGTCTTGCAGGCCTTCTGGTCCTTTCTATTGAAGAAAAAAAGTGACATCTATTTGGATTGAGTTTAATACCATCTATGTCATAGATCTCATCACAGGCTTCGATTTGATATGTGGCAGAGCTCAAAAGGACACCCAGATCAAAAGTTATGGTCGTTTGATGTTCGAGTTCGATTTATAAATATTTTAAACTATAATATATTTTATTGATTTAATTACCACATGTCTTAAATGTCATGTGGTTCTAGATCATTTCATAAGCTTCTATTTGACTAGTTGTGGAGATGAAACGGACACCCGAATCAAAATTTATGGTCATTTGATACAAATGTCTTCTTTTCAGTTTTTTTTAGATTTGTTTTATGTTTCCTGTTATTATTAACTAATAATAATAAACATTTAATAATTAAAAAAATTAATTAATTAAAATTATAAATAATAAACTATATATGATAGTGAATAATAATTAACACATATTTATTATTAATTTTTTTTATTTTTTCTGCTATTTCACGGCGGTTTTAAAACAACCGCTGCTACTTTTGGCTTTTTTTAAAATCACCGCTAAAAAATAAATTTTTTTCCGGGTTTTTTAATAAATAACAATAAAACAGGTTTTAAAAACATTTATCAGTGGTTTTTAAAATCGCTGCTTAAAAACCACCGCTAAATGTTGTCATGGAAAACATTTGATGGCGGTTGTGAAAATCACCGAAAAACCCCCTGCTAAATCGTTGTTTTCTATAGTGAGTAATAATATTTCTAGAGTATATTGAATATTCTCTGAATGCATGGTGTTTCATGTTAATAATGGTATTGATATTATTATTATCTCAAACTAAATTTTTTTGGTGATATATTACTAGTGAACATCATCCTCTAACCTAAATCTGAAACATGATTGGGTTCCTTCATATATGTGCATCAAAAGTTCCTCCTCCACTTTTCCAAACTTTGAAATCCCTATGGTGCTTCTTTAATCATACTATCATTCATTTGCACCCTCTAAAAGACACCCAATAAATTGATTTCAACTAGCATCTTCAACTGAATTCAGTAAACTACATCCACAAAGTTGACATCAATTGTACCTTCCACTAGGTTCATTTAGTTTCTTCTACTGCTGAATATCTGGTTAACTTCATCTATTAACTTAAATCCAGGAAGAAATAGTTAAGGGTGAGTCTATCTTTATAATTCATTTTCAAGTGTAATTTATTGAAACTTAACTTCATGAGAATCAAACAAAAACCCCTTAAAGAAGTTCCCACCCAAAACATAATAAATTTAATATAGCTAATAATGATGTATATTTTATACAACGTGAATACAGCAAAATCTTTCTACAAGTCTACAACATCTCAAAAAGCACTAGGAAATCATGAAAGTTATCTTCAACCATTGTTGTAGTTTCATTAATATGATCTACATCAACATATACAATTATGTTGATATCTTATGATCCATTAATAGTATTATGATTCCAATCACAAGAATCATTCAATTATTCTTTTTTATTTTTTTGACTTTTATAACATACTTATATTCTATGGAAAATCCTTTATTCATTATGCTCAACTTGAAAAATTATTCTTTAATAACATAATTATAAACATTGAAAAATAATTCAAGAAAGGCGATTTTCATGTTTCATTGAAAACATGATGAACTCTTTCAACTCATCTTCATGCCCTTTTGTTATACAATGGGCATCTAATCATTTTTTAGTATTTAACATATTTTATTCAATCGTATTCATATTTTACCAAAATATCCATACACCAAGTGTATATAAATAATATTTCATATATATATAAGTTATATAATGTTTACAAAATAGTGCATATAATGTATACAAAATATATATAAAAATCATATATATAAAATTGTACTAATAATTAACATTAAAATATTTATTTTTATTTTAAAATCTAAAATTAAATTTTATTTATATTTTCATTATTAATTATATTTCAAAATTTACTAACTATATATATATATAATATTATATAGTAATAATGTAAACAAAATATAATAATCTATACTTAAAATAATTTTATTAATTATCTAAAATATTTAGGAAAAATTATATTTAAAATTATTATAAATTATTTTATAATAATATATATATATATAATAAATTAATTATATTAATTGTAAATTATATTACGAATTATTATTATTCATAATAATACTTATATAACAATTATTAAAATTATTAAAATGTCATTAATTAGCATAATTGTGATATATATGATTATATCTTAAAATCTTATTAACTTTAATTATTTTTTTATTTTTTTATTTTTACAAAAACATATATAATTTTACATTAATTACATATATTCAACAAATTATAGAATTTAATTTCTAATATATATGTATATATGTATATATTGTTAGTAAAATTTAATGAAATTCATTTAAAACAAAGAGTTATATTTTTTGAATGTATTTATATAGTTTTATATAACTTTTATTTTAATAATTTTCCATTTTTAATTTCAATTTAATATTTTTTTTATATATTATTATATATTATATAACAATTCTATACATATATCCATTGATACATATATAAAATACATATATATTATGTTGTGAGATATAAAAGATCATCCCTCATGGTGAATCATAACGCCCTTGGATGTGTGCGTGTTTGTGTTATTTTGAAACTCATTATGAGTGAAGAAATTAGTGGTGATAAAGACATATTTTTATCATTGATAATAAAATAATTCTTGAGAATTACCTTTTTTATCAGTTCTCACATTTAGTTTTTATAAAAATAGTCATTATTAATGCTTATTAAAAGCGTTGGGCACTGCTTTTTTACTTGAATTTGTAGTGGTGTGATCACTGTCCACAATTCTTTTTCTTGATTTTTTAAGTGCTAAAAAACCATTCAGGTGCTCTAGTATTATGAAACTCTTTAATTTATTATCTGTGTTAAAATTACATCAATTAATTATTTAAAAAGAACAAAAAAGTTGATGAAATGAAGTAATTATTATTAAAGTGTAACAATTTTAGTGAGGAAATGGGCTCCAACTTGAGTGTCCAAACTAAATTTTGTACAAAAATACCCTTATGCCTATTCCTTTCATTTTTCTCTTCTTTATGCTTCCATACACTTCTCCAATATTTATATCCTTATAAATATAGTAATACATATTATCATATTTATTGAATATATTTATTATATAATATTTATTAATAATTTAAATTTAAAATATATATATATATTACAATTGTTGTTTATGTTATAAATTTTACAAAATTGTAATTTTTAGATATTTTTTATTATTTATGGATTGGCAATAATTATATATCTATAAATAATATAAAAATTTATGTATTTACATAAATATGGTCATGCGTATGTACACCACACCAACATATTATATAAAATTCCACCGAAACTTGATATTGGAAATTAATAATGAAAATTGACAAAACTAGATATATCTACATATAAATTTGGATTGGAATTTTTCATTTAAAATTTTGATTATAAATTAATACATGAAATGTGTGGTGTATACAATCATTGAAAATATTCTGTTCCTACAAACATACATACGTGTAAATTTTTATTGAAAATTTTATTGAAAATTCACGATGAAAAATTCTATTCAACAATGAAAAATCGTACTAGAAATTTATTTACAAATTGAAGCTCCCACATTTAAAATATAAATTTAAAAAAAATTACAATTAAAATTTACTATTATCAATGAAAAATTATGTTTGAAATTAATATAATTATACAGAGATATATATATATTAATATAATTATATAAAGAGATACAAACATAGATTCTAAATATGTTGAAGAATTTTACTACTTTCAGTTGAAATCTATGAGAAATATGTATAGTGAAATTTTACACTAAAATTTTTTAATGTAAATTTTATTAGTAGTGAAAATTCACAGAGTATGTGCAGTCAAAACAACCAAAGTTATTTTTCCATTCAAACTTCCATTAAAAATTATAACACTAATAGGTTAATACATAAATAAAAATATAAATTTTCATATGAACTTTTATTTTAATATTATCACAGGAATCTTCTTTATCAATTATCTACTAGAAAAGTTTTGTGTAACTTTTAATTAAATTTCCTATGAAAAGTTTCACTTGTTTTTATGATTGTAATGAAATCTCATTAACAAAATTATAAAATAAAATCATGTTTAGATTTTATGTGTAAATATATTAACACAAAAATAAACAATAAACTTATGTACATAATTTTAAAATGGAAAATCCCCGGCATCTATATGGGGTTAGGGTTTGGCCTATTGGATCAGACACCCTGTAATTCAGCACAAACCTAGGGTCAAATCGTAGTGGCCGAAAATATTTTGTGATCAAAATGAAGGGGTCGGGGGTGTGAAAATTAGAGGCGGGCCGTGTGGGAGCAGGTGTCGCGACGGACGGGGGGTGACACAATCATTGATATGACATTTTCATTGGGGTCGAACGGTGGTCACATTACGAAAGCAGACCCTACAACACCAGGCGGGAAACCAGGTTGTGCGGCCTCACCGAGATGGGTGTCCAGTGGGCACGATAGCATCTGGAACCACATGTAACATTACCTTCTCACTGAACCAACTGGATGAGACTCTTTCTCCACAGCGCCGCCTGCCCTGTTCACGCTATCGTGCCCACTGGACACCCATCTCGGTGGGGTGGGACATGTGCTGTAGCGACGAAGTGGATGAATATGTCATCGTCGAAGTGGCACAATTTCATTGTGGTCGGAAGGCCTTACGTCTTCAAACGAGCAAAACAGGTGGCACAATTTCATTGTGGCAGGTGTCAGATTGGGGGGCCGAGGAAAATGGTCTATGCCGAGAGGGTTTCATTGGGGCCGAACGATGGTTACGATGTGGCGGTGAACCCTACGGCTTCAGGTAGGCAACAGAAGTGGCCCTGTTTCAACGAGGATGGTTTCCAATTTGCATGGCGGCAAGAACAGGATAGGAAGCGCTGCGGATAATGAGTTTTGTCCGGTTGGTTTAGCGAGAAGGTGACGTGATTGGTAGTTTTTTTTTTTTTTTTTTTTTACATTTTTTCAAAAAAAAAAATTTAAAAATACCATCAGTTAATTTTTTTTTTTTTACATCCCAAAGACGGCACACCATGTGCCGCCTTCAGTTCAGTTTCCGCCGGGCCAAAGGTGGTTCTCCAGAAACCGCCTTGCGCCATTGGGGAAACGAAAGGCGGCACACCAGTGCCCGCCTTTCGATTTTTTTTTTCTGCGAAAGGCGGCTTTGGGAGAGCCGCCTTTCGTGTTTTAAATGGCCGAAGGCGGGTTCCCAAATGCCGCATTCGCCAAAAATATCCCTATAAAAGGGAGCCGCCCCACCCATCATTCATCACTCACAAATCTCTCTTTTCTCTAAAATTTTGAGAGCTCCTCTCTCTAAGTTGAGTTTTCCTTCGTGGTGTTTCCGGAGACGCAAGGAGTACAAGATTTTTGTGTCAAGCTTCATTTAGGGGTATTTTTTTTATTTTAAAGTTATTTATTTATTTAATTATAATTAGTTAATTTTAAATATTTAAGTATGTAGTAGTAGTTATTTAAAGAAAAGAAATAAATAGTTATATTATTAATGTTTTAATTAGTTAATATTTAATGTTAGATTAAGGTATATGTAATTTAATATTATTAATGAATGATGATGATGGATAAATTATTTAATGTTAGATTAAGGTATGTATAATATAATATTATTAATGAATGATAATTAGAGATAATAATAATTTATTAATATTTTAGAGATAATCATAGACTAATTAAATGATGATTAAGGAATAATTAAGTCATGATTAAAGGGGTAATTAACCATGGATGACTAATTAAGGAATGTTTTAGGGGTGATTAAGTGATGATTAAGGGATGATTAAGGGGTCATTAAGGTAATTAAGGAATGATTAATCGATGATTAAGGGGTAATTAAGGAGTGATTAAGGGGTGATTAACTAATGATTAAGGGGTAATTAAGGAATGATTAAGTGATGATTAAGGGGTAATTAAGGAGTGATTAAGGGGTGATTAAGGGGTAATTAAGGAATGTTTTAGGGGTGATTAAGTAACGATTAAGGAGTGATTAACTAATGATTATGGGGTGATTAAGTTGTCATTAACTAATGATTAAGGAATGATTAGGGGATGGTTAAGGGGTAATTAAGGAATGTTTAAGGGGCGATTAAGGGGTAATTAAGGAATGTTTAAGGGGTGATTAACTAACGATTAAGGGGGTGATTAAGGGGTCATTAAGGAGTTATTAAGGGGTAATTAAGGAATGAAGGGGTAATTAAGGAGTGATTAAGGGGTTAAGGGGATGATTAAGAGGTAATTAAGGAATGATTAAGTGATGATTAAGGGGTAATTAAGGAATGTTTAAGGGGTGATTAAGGGGAAATTAAGGAATGTTTAAGGGGTGATTAACTAACGATTAAGGTGGTGATTAAGGGGTAATTAAGGAGTGATTAAGGGGTTAAGGGGATGATTAAGGGGTAATTAAGGAATGATTAAGTGATGATTAAGGGGTAATTAAGGAATGTTTAAGGGGTGATTAACGAACGATTAAGGGGTGATTAACTAACAATTAAGGGGTGATTAAGGGGTCATTAACTAATGATTAAGGAATGATTAGGGGATGGTTAAGGGGTAATTAAAAAATGTTTACGTGATGATTAAGGGGTAATTAAGGAATGTTTAAGGGGTGATTAACTAACGATTAAGGAATGATTAGGGGATGATTAAGGGGTAATTAAGGAATGTTTAAGGGTTGATTAACTAACGATTAGTGGGTGATTCAGGGGTGATTAACTAACGATTAATGGGTGATTAAGGGGTGATTAACTAGGGATGATTAGGGGATGATTAAGGGTTCATTAACTAACGATTAAGGGGTCATTAACTAACGATTAAGGGATGATTAAGGGGTCATTAAGTAAAGATTAACGGATGATTATGTGGTGAATAACCAACTCCTAACTGATTAACCAACACTTAAGTAGTGATTAACCAGTACTTAAGTAGTGATTAACCAGCACTTAAGTAGTGACCGACACTTAATTAGTGATTAACCAGCACTGTAATGAATCTTATTTTTTAGAGATCATTGAACATATCTTTAGGAAAGTTAAAAATTGTTCTACAAAACATTAGTAACTTAATTTAGGAAGGTTTTAAAATTTCGGTGTCATGAAAGTTTATGTCGTTATCTAAGCAATTAAATCCCTGTCTGGATACTACAAGTGGATGTGGCTCTGGCACAACTGTACCTAGAGGTGAAAGCCCTGACAAGGAGTTTCGGGCCTGACCTGGGGTATCCTGGTACACGACAACGGGCCTTACTGCACTCCTGGTTTGACACTCCCGGGGGATATGCTTTAGATGATTGATATTTACTTCATGAAGTACTAAAATACCTTTAAGAAGATAAAAAATGTTATTTAACACGTAACAAAACATTATTGACATATTTAGTGATCAGTAAACATTTTTCATGTAGAGAGACATGTTTTCTTGTGTTTACTGCTATGGAAAGGTTATTCAAACCGAGCAAGGAGCTTCTTATAGTATACAACCAACATCTATGGTTAACACATCTGATTTTGTTACCATAACTGATCTTCAAGATAGAATTCGTGGTTGCTTAAATCTCGGTCCTCATCAAGATATAAAGTCTATTAGTTATAGACATTTTCAATTCCCTTCCACGTTATGGCATCTTGCTTGTCCATTGGCTGCTGATGAGCACTGGGTCCAAGCGGGATCTTTATTTTCCCAACGGTCTGATGGTGCAATGATTAAGTTATTTGTTGAAGTTTCTAATGTACAACAACATCAAAATGTTCAAAGTCGTAGACATGCACAAATAGTTGTTGAAGAAGCTTCATCCCAAGAAATTGAGGATGTTCTCCCTGTTGTGGAGGAGGACAACTTAGATGATCTGCCAGATTTACATATAAATCATTCTTCAGATGAGGAATTTAATAATGATGGAACAGACGGAGAATACAATGATGATGGGGAGGGATTTGGAGATGGGGAGGGAGCTGGAGAAGATAAGGTAGTAGTTTCTCAAAATAGATTAATTCAAGAACATTCTCGACCAACATTAAATCATCCACCACCCATTGAATCTTGGTCCGAAGTAATGGAATGTGTACCTGAATTCGACAACAATGTTCTAACACCTGCAATAGAGTTTCCTGGAGTTATAGTGGACAGGTTTAGTGAGTTGGACAAAACATTATATAATGGAAGGGATTTTCCAAGTAAGGATGCGTTGAAGAGCTTCTTAAAAAGATTTCATATTGAGAGGCATTGTAGATATGTAGTTGAGGCATCATGTCGAAAAAAATACATCATACGGTGTGATAAATTTGATGAAGACTGTAGATTCCGGTTGAGGGCGATTCCAGATATTTCATTTGGTGGATGGATAATTTCAAAGATTGAGGCAGCTCATTCATGTGTTCAGCCAAACTTGACACAAGATCACACTTCTTTGGATGCCGAATTTGTGTCAACTATTATCATCGAGATGATTAGGACCTGTCAAGATGTTCCTATAGCCCTTGTGCAAGAGAGGATACTTCAAACTTTCGGTTATGAGATTTCTTATAACAAGGCATGGATAGCGAAATAGAAGGCAATTGTGAAGGTCTACGGTGATTGGGATGAATCGTATTGGGTGTTGCCGCAATTATTAGCCATGCTGAGCCACAAAAACCAAGTTGTCTACCATATAAATACGAAGGAACATGTGTTTGAAGATAATAAATTGGATCAATATCGTGTTCAATTTCATCGGTTATTCTGGGAATTCCTCCCATGTATTTCCACATTTCATTTCAGTAAACAGTTCACACAAATTTATGGAACATTTCTATCTGGAAAGTATAAGGGCGTATTGTTGATTGCGGCAACCCAAGATGGGAACCGTTCACCACTTCCGCTTGCATTTGCAATAGTGGAGAAGGAAAACTATGAATCTTGGAGCTGGTTTTTGGCATGCATCAGCAACCATTTCACACGCATTCGAGGAGTCTGTTTGATATCTGATCAAAATAGGGCAATCAATGAGGAAATCAATGCAGATCCTGATTCATAGAGGCCCCCAAATGCACATCATCGATACTACATCAGACACATTGCTAGTAACGTGCGCAAAACCTTCCATAATGAGGCTATGAAGAATGCAATCACGAGGCTTGGTAAGCAATGTTGTCATTGATGTTTACTATTTTAATGTAAATAAAAATATAATTTCTATGACCTGTGATCATATTTATGTAGTATATGAGCTAGATCAATGAAGGTTTGAGGCACGTTACGAAGAAATCCGCAAGGCTAACCAAGAAGTGTATGATTATATGATGAAGATTCCAAAAGAGAAATGGACACTAGCCTATGATGGGGGGAAGAGGTACGAACACATGACCACAAACATTGTGGAGTTTATAAATGGCATCTTCAAGGGGCTTCACAAGCTACCAATTACTGCCCTAGTTCAGGTGAAATTTTATCGTTGTGTCAAGTACTTCATTTATAGACAAAAACTGGCCTCAGATGGGATTCAACAGGGGCTATGATTTGGAAAAAAACTTTCAACGAGATATTGACAAGAAAATTGAAGAAGCTTCCAGTTATCGAGTGTGTCTATTCCGTCGGGAAGACTTGGAATTTGAAGTTCAAGAGTATTGTAACCCCATTACAGGTAACAACGGTGAAAAATTAGTGGTACTTCTAGAAGCAAAACAATGTCAGTGTGGAAAGTCTCAGGCATTAAGGTTTCCATGCGCACATGCCATCGCAGCATGTGCGTCTATGAACGTATCATGGGAAGCTTATGTTGATCCAGTATACCGATTGGAGGCCATTGCTAACTGTTATGCTGCGCCATGGACGCCTGTTGGGGAGTTTCAATATTTCCCAATGCCTAAAGACCAGCCCATACTGATTCCTGACATCAGTAGATTACGACCACGGGGAAGACCGAAGACCAACAGGATATGAAATGAGATGGATTGGCCTCAAGAACAAGGCAAAAGGTTGAGATGTTGTCTATGTCATCAAGAAGGGCATAACCGGAAACGATGTCCTAACATTGCTGGATCGAGTTCACACACTCAGCCACAATGATGTGTTGTATCCTACATGATCTTTTCATGTAGTCAGTTATATGTTGTTAATATTAGAGATGAAATTTTTAATAATTGTTTCACATTTCCAATAAGCAACTTCTCTCCTTCCAATAACGAACCTCTGTATTCAATACTTTTAAATCCATTAATCTGAACGTAATCTTAGAGAACAAAAACATTATTAAAAAAAGGTTATTTGTCATCGAAGACACAAAATTATTAAAACATATATCATAAAGTATCTTCATAAATCATATATAACCGGGATAAAATTTTTATATATATAAATATATGACACCATATCTTAAAAAACATAATTTTCATGGTAAAAACATATATAAAGACACTATAGATAAATGTTCTCCAAAATATGACGACATTCCCTTAACTTTTTCTAAAAAAAACATCACATATCGTTCATTATACCAATCATAACATTCTATTAAATTTAACATTATATTTATATTTTATAGTGAAGACTAATTTCATTTTCTGGCTTCCAGATGGATGATATTCCACTCCTCACCGAGCATCATAGGCATGTTTCTCGTGATGTGATAGAGGGTCGGGATGTTCGACGGATTAGGGTGTGGAGAGCACACCATTTTTGACACATGGCACCTCCAACTGCTATTATAACATACTTACGTCGTGCTAGCTTCTACGACATTGCCGTTTCTGATTTTACTTACACTGATCATCCCCTTCTTGCTGCCTTGGTCGAGAGATGGAGACTAGAGACTCACACATTCCACTTTCCAGAGGGAGAGATAACTATCACCTTAGAGGATGTGGCAGTGCTACTCAGTCTTCCTATTCAGGGAGATGTAGTTATTAGACCCACCAATGGGGATTGGGCTGAGCTGGCACATATATTATTAGGTGTCGATATTTTGGCTTATCATATTGCTACAGATGGTGGGTCCATATCTATGCCTTGGCTTCCTTTTCAGTTTGCACATTTACCTGCTAATGCTGATGAGCAGACCATCATGTGCTATGCTCGGGCATATATCTTATGACTTATTGGAGGTACATTGTGTTCAGATCACTCTGGTGTGCATGTGAACATGATGTATCTTAGTTTACTGGAGGACTTTGATCGGATCGGGAGATACAGTTGGGGATCTGCATGTTTGGCCTACACTTATAAAGCATTATGTACGACATGCCGCTCAGATCACACAGATCTAGGAGGATGTGTCGTCCTTATACAGTTGCGGGCATGGGAGCGCATCCCTGTCCTCTCCCTTGTTACTGTTGGTCAAAGGCTTCCTATTGATGTGCTACAGGATGCTCCATGTGGACGATGGTATGATCCATCATATTTAATTGTTTCTGATTTTATTATGATTTATTATATTTAATTTCTGATTATTTATCACTTTCAATGTTGTATTTGATAGGTGGAGTCAGGCACATCGTTTTGTCGATGCTACGACCCACAATTTGGTTGCATATCGTCTCATGTTGGACAATTTACTACCTGGCAGCGTAAGTATATATCATCATTTTTGTTTTTTGTTAACAACTTTCTCTGATTAAATGTCACATGTCATTACAGATTCATTGGATGCCATACTAGAGTCTGGTTCAGGACTTACCTACATACTGTACTACTAGACTTCATGAGGTTATGGCTGAATTGCCACTCATTCACTTTCATATTATTGAGTGGCACCAGCCCGATAGAGTTATGCGTCAGTTTTGCTGTGTTTAGCTGATTCCACCTACACCACGACAGTTACCAGCGCTTCATGGCTTGAAGCTCGCGGGGAGACAACATGTCGATTGGCGATGAAGATATGCCCAATATGTCACCATCTAGGAAAATCGACCAGAGCATCATATCACAGGTGTATGTACGATGCGATTCCACCTATCAGATCAGGTAGAGTATGATCCATGGTATAGAATGAAGTCTATATTGTATCTGACTCAGCACGGGAGAGGGATTCAGGATCTGGTAAGTCAATAAATTTTACATAATATATTTATTATGCTATTTTATAATTCATTTTGAATCTCTGTATAGCATACCAGACTACGACGACTATGTCGCATGAATGATCTAGAGGTGGAGGAGGTTGATAGTTTATATGTGATCCATACTGCTTTGGAGGAGATGATGCCGATTTTTCGATCTATTCATGATAATATCATCCATCCTAGACCCCAGAGACATGATGTTCCTGCTCAGGAACATGATGCTCCTATCCCAGGAGATGAGGGTCCTACTCAGGAACCTACAATAGCAGTTGGTGCTGTTCCCCAGCGACGACAACGGTGACGGAGACCACGTCCTGCTGCACGTGAGCCCTCACCTATTCCAGAGGCACAGGTTGGTGCTCTATCTGTCCATCCTGACCCGTCTGGGTTTGTGAAGCAGGATGCAGCATGGGATCCATCGTTTTTGACCGGATATCCACAGTAGTCGCCAGATATTTATTTTCCAGGGATTTATCAGGGGTCATCTCCCATGCCGCCATCTTTCATATCGGATCCTTCACAGCCTATATGGTTTCCCAAGGGTATGATGACAGACCCTTTTACTTACGTAGTGGGAGAAGGATCTCGTTCACACGATGACATCCCTCCGACACCTCCTTCCATGCAGACTATGACAGAGGATCCCATGATTGATGTTCCAGTACCCGAAGATCATCCCTCTCCAGGTCATCATACTCCATCCCAGTATGGAACACGTCACTCTCAATATGGATGTACCATTTGCACACCACCTTGTGGGACAGAGCCTCACCATAAACACTGACATTACTTCTTCATGTAAATGTTTTATATTTATTAAAAAGAGTGCATTACTTTTACTCTAAAATAATTTCTTAAAAATTATCGATGACACATAATTTACAAGCTTTCAAAAACACCTATGTGAAACTTCATAATGGTTCAAGTAGGTGACTTTTAAAGCTTATAAAATATAAAATATAAGACCGATATGAATGAAAATTAAAATATGAATTAAACATATAGGAGATAGTTGAAAACAAAATGAATTTCTTAAGAAATGTTGATGATAAATTATTTAAAAGGTTTCAAAACCACCTTCCTGAAACTCAAAAATGTTTCAAGTAAGTGATTTTGAATGTGAAATGCTATGACAAACCTTTAGATGAAATGTGTCAGTTCCCCACTAGATGTGCATGTTACTCCAAAATTTTCAGGCCGGAGATAATCCACCTTAAGTTCTACATAGCGTTATGCCTTGCATGGATTAATGTCAAACACTTCATTCCATTTGTTTACTTTATGGGGAAGTAAAACTCATTCCTTTGAATATGCACATTGTCATGAACATATAAAATCATAATTTTTCAAGAAAAACTACTAATCTCATGTTCACTGAAATACCCCTTAACGTAAGAATGATACAAATAGTGTAAGTACCCAATAGCAAGATTCCAATCCATTTTGACTGGGCTATGTGGAATCATTGGTGTTTTCATCTGATTAATAATTTAAAAGAATTCAAAACCACCTTTCTGAAACTCAAAAATGTTTCAAGTAAGTGACTTTGAAAGCCTATAAAATATAAACGATAAGATCTATTGAAATGAAACATAAAACATGGATTAAACATATAATAAGTAATTGAAAATAAAAACCATTTCTTAAAAATCATTGATGAAATACAATTATAATCTATCAAAAACACTTCTTGCAACTCAAAAATATTTCAGATATGAGACTTTGAGAGCCTATAAAATATAAACTTAAAGACTCATATAAATGAAACTTAGAACATAGATTAAACATATAAGAAGTAGTAGAAAAGTAATTAGTTAATTCTGGTGAGGGGGCAAACTGTTAGACCCTGGAATTGAAGGATAATGAGGATGACAAGGAAACATCAACCCCCACATCCTCCCCTTCCACCCATTCAACCAACTTCGGTAACTCCTATAGAAGTAGCTTTTCAAAAAAATGAAATGTCACACCACCACACCTTCCTACATCCATATTAACCCCCCAATTCAGTTTCATTAAATGTGGACAGCCCCCATTTTTACCAAAGTCAATGATGCACTATTAAACCATCACTTTTCTACCCCCGCCTCAATAATACAAAATTATTTGAGGGATGAGAAATGATTCGGCGCATTTTAGAACATTGAAATGCGTCGAATAATTTCAAATCCCTCAAAGCATTTTGTATTTTTGAGGCAGGGGTTGAAAGTGGTGGTTTAATAGTGCATCATTGACTTTGGTAAAAATGGGGGCTGTCCACATTTAATGAAACTGAATTGGGGGGTTAATATGGATGTAGGAAGCTGTGGTGGTGTGACATTTCATTTTTTTGAAAAGCTACTTCTATAGGAGTTACCGAAGTTGGTTGAATGGGTGGAAGGGGTGGGCATGGGGGTTGATGTTTCCTTGTCATCCTCATTATCCTTCAGTTCTAGGGTCTAACAGTTTTCCCCCTCACCAGAATTAACTAATTACTTTTCTACTACTTATTATATGTTTAATCTATGTTCTAAGTTTCATTTATATGAGTCTTTAAGTTTATATTTTATAGGCTTTCAAAGTCTCATATCTGAAATATTTTTAAGTTGCAAGAAGTGTTATTGAAAGCTTATAATTGAATTTCATCAATAATTTTTAAGAAATATTTTTTATTTTCAATTACTTATTATATGTTTAATCCATCTTTTAAGTTTCATTTCAATAGATCTTATGTTTTATATTTTATAGGCATTCAAAGTCACTTACTTGAAACATTTTTGAGTTTCAGAAAGGTGGTTTTGAAACCTTTTAAATTATTAATAAGATCAAAACACTAATGATTCCACATAGCCCAGTCAAAATGTATTGGAAGCTTGCTATTGGGTACTTACACTATTTGTATCATTCTTAGGTTAAGGGGTATTTCAGTGAACATGAGATTAGTAGTTTTTCTTGCAAAATGATGATTTTATATGTTCATGGTAATGTGCATATTCAAAGGAATGAGTTTTTACTTCCCTATAAATTAAAAAATGGGATTAAGTGTTTGACATTAATCCATGGAAGGCATAAGGCTATGTGGAACTTAAGGTGGATTATCTCCAGCCTGAAAATTTTGAAGGAACATGCACATCTAGTGGGGAACTGACACATTTCATCTAAATGTTTGTCATAGCATTACACATTTCAAGAATATCTCTTCCTGATGGTATAATACCTCCATTCTCATCTCACCTTACCAAGAAAAATTATCTAGAGCTTTTGAGGTGGATTTATACTCAGGGGCATGATAAAATTGCAAAGATGTTTCTATTGTGTGTAAAGCACATAAGCTGGTTGAGGTTTTTATTGTTGAAATGCATCTGAATGCTACGACAAAGTTAGAAGGTCTATGTTAAAATTACAAATTTTATTAATTTTTTTTGTCCAAAGGCGGAACCTGGTGTTCCGCCTTTGTTCTTTAATTATGGGGAAAGGTGGAACACCAGGTGCCACCTTTCTTCAACGCTGAAATGCCCGAAAAGCGGCACATGGTGTGCCGCCTTTGGGATGAAAAAAAATATTTTAAACCTGGCTGTATTTTTAATTTTTTTTTAAAATGTAAAAAAAAAACTCCGTGATAGGTGGTACTATATGCGAATCGGCAGATGTGGTGGGGTGAGACATCTTATATAGCGGAGAAGTAGAGGGATGTGGCTTCATCGATAATTTTGATTTTGAAAAAAATGGTCAGATATCAGTCTGAGACGAGGTCACAAAAAAACACACAGCCACCAGCAATGATCTCAAATTTGGATGGATGAGAGGGTATGGTTTTTTCATGGGTATACTCATGGATTTGGTGAAAATTTTCTCCGAATATTAGTGGACATCACTGCGAAATTAAAATAAATACAGGTGGTGAAAGATGTGAATACGAAATTTTGGATGGGTGGGATAGTTTCTGCGATGGAGAAATATATGGACATGGATTTTTGATCATAATTTTGATTTTGAAAAATGTTCAGATATCAGGTGTAGTCTGAGATGGTGTTAGAGGAAAAAAAATCAAGAAGACACATGTAATTATCTCAAATTTGGATGGATGAGAGGGTACGAGTTTCCCATGGGTACCAATCCCATGCATTTAGTCCAAATTTTCTTCCAATATTGCTAACCATATCTACAAAATTAATATATATATATATATATGTATATATGCCTACATAATTATTTGTAAACCTAAATTATTATTTCATTATTTTTTTTACAATTTCTATAAGAAATATATGATTCATTGGTCATAATTTTAATTATCCAAAGATGGTCAGATATTAGGTGTGGTACGAGATGGGGTCAGAGAAAAAAATCAAGCAGCCAATAGTAATGATCTCAAGTTAGGATTGATGAGAGGGTATAAGTTTTCCATGGGTACTAGTCCCATGCATTCAGTTCAAATATTCTACAGATATTGATGGTCATCTTTGAAAAAAAATATAGATAGGTGGTGCTATATGTGAATAGGTGGATGTGGCGGGTTTGGACAGGTGCATCTATGGAGAAGTAGATTGATATTGCTTCGTCAGTCATAATTTTGATTTTTAAAAAATGGTCAGATATCAGGTGCAGTCTGAGATGGGGTCAGAGAAAAAAATCAAGCACTCACTATCAATGATCTCAAATTTGGATGGATGGGAGGGTATGAGTTTCCTTGGGTACCAGACCAATGAATTCAAGGAAAATTTTCTTGAGATATTTCTAGCCATCTTCTCAAAATTAAAATAAATACATTGTGTGCCAAATGCAGGTGTCGCGATGGATAAGAGAAAAATGGTCAGTGATAGGAAAATTTCATTGGGGTCGTGTACTGGTCACGGTACGATGGCGAACCCTGCAGCTTTAGGTGGGAAACACAGATGACATGGTTTCACCAAGGCGGGTGTTCAGTTGGCACGATGATGAAGGTTCTGGGCGCAGCAGAAGCGCGTGGGTGGATGTGCCCACTTGTCTTTTTGTCATTAACAATGATCAATACAGGATCAATACGATGATAAACGCCAGTCTCCACGAATCGAATCATAAAAATAGACAAAGAAAAGGAAAGTCCCGAAACCACAAAGTAGGATCGTTATAGGTTGATTATAATTAATTCAATCAATTTAAAAGAAATACATTTTGGGTGTTCTTTCTTCGTTGATGTTCTTGATCACATTCCGATATGATTCGTCATTGCATCGCCTAAGCCAATTGTAGACTTCCTCTAGCGGTGATCCACACGTATACCTCGTATCTCGGGACGTCGCCAAAGGAGTCTTTGGGTGCTAGTGTGGAGAATCCTTTTCTGGCGTTGTCCGCCTTAGATTGTCTTGATCCGATGGAAGAGGATCTCTCTTGGTCTTGAGATTGTTCTTGGAGGAAGGGGTTCTTTTGGCCTTGAAAGAATTCTCCAGAGTTGTTGTGCACAACGATTCTCTTGTGTGTAGGAAAAGAGTTGGGGTTGTGAGGATATTTATAATCAGGTTTGAGGTTGTAGAGTTATGACAATAAATAAACACGTTACATTTATTATTTATTTCATTGAATCTTATTTAAAACCCCCATGTCGAATAATTAATTCCTTGACAGGCGCTCACGCTGATTATAATAAATATCATTTAATAAAACAATATTATATCCTCAAAATCCCGACTGGAAAAACTACACGACGTGTAATAAAAAATATATGGCATGTACTTATTTTTCATTGAAAACTACACGGCGTGTACATTCAATGTACACAACATGTATATCTTGTTTTCATTTATTCATTTCCTTTCCATAAATAAAACTACACGGCGTGTAATTATTAATAAACGGTGTGTACTTGTTTTCCATGAAAAACTACACGGCGTGTAATATTTAATACACGACGTGGATATCTTGTTTTTCATTTCCATATTTCTCCATCATTAAAAGGATTTAGGCTTCCTTGAATAATTATTAAACCACGTACATGAATAATCATTATTCTACTTGAGATACTTGAATACACTAAGTGTGTGACCCTCTAGGCCTCTTTGTCGTTAGCATTAGGCGGGCTTGCCTAAATTCCAAGATTACTGTCTAGAAACGGGTCAAGGCACCCAAGAGAAAGAAGTTCATGCTGTATTGACGTATCACCTCATACGAACACTTATTATGTAATTTAATCCCTTTGTCTCGATATCTCATCAAGCAGGTTTCATGGTAGTGTCATAAACCTATATGCTTGATCTGTCGTTCTTTGACTACCTGAAATAAACTCGTCATTACACCATGGCCATGGAATTTCATGTGACGGTTCAATTTCAATCAAAGGGCCGAGATATCAACTTCCATAAATGGAAGGGACAAATCCTTGCTCGACTTATCCATTAACAACATGTCACTCGTGACACACCCAACATACCCTACTTCCCGCCAACTGTCTGCATGATGGTTTTCATCAATAAATCTAAGTGCGCGAGTCATGACATGAGTTAATGATAATCTTCTAGTCTAAGGACCATTACACACGCTCATAGATAACAATGTACGATAACACCAAGATATGCAGAATTGCTACTGGCGGGTCTGTTCTCATAATCTCCCATCTTGGAGATTGCCAAGTGCGAACTCAATGTGATAGAGTCTCGTCTTCTTACGTGTACTCACACATGACGGTATATATACTATGTGTCCTATCATAGTATGTCATCCAACCGTAGAACTTTATTTACGAATATTGTTATATCATTTCAAGGTTCTCATCATAGTGGGGATGTGCCATGACCTTATCAACGCAACAAATATTCCAGGACATTATTATATTAAAGTCATGTAGAACAATGAAAAATATATGATAAGTTTACATTCATGTAATCAAAGTACAAAAAAATTGGTTCTCAGGACACCTACCCTTAAAAACTCCCACTTGGACTAGAGCCAACTGCCTATGACTTTTAGTCCGCCAGACCGCACATGATGATCATGTTTCTGCTGAGTCAAGGCTTTAGTCAAGGGGTCCGCCATGTTGTCTTCCATGGAAATACTGCTCACTGCAACGTCACCTCTCTGAAAAAAACCCCTCAATAGATGATACTTCCAAAGTATGTACTTTGTCCGCTGATGTGACCATGGCTCTTTTGAAAGTGCCACCGCTGCAGTATTATCACAATAGAGTGTGATAAGATCTTCACTGCTTGGTACTACATCCAACTTTTGGACAAAGCATCACATCCATACTGCTTCTTTAGCCGCCTCAGAAGCTGCGATATACTCGGACTCCGCTGTAGAATCTTCCACCACACTTTGCTCTGAGCTCTTCCATCTCACTGCACCTTCATTCAAACTGAAGATGTATCCAGTCTACGACTTCATGTCATCTTGATCAGTCTGGAAACTTGCATCTACATATCCTCTGATGAATAGTTCCTCATCTCCTCCATAAACCAGGAACATATCCTTAGTACGACTTAGATACTTAAGGATAGTCTTGACTGCCATCCAATGGAGGTCTCTTGGATCAGCTTGATATCTACCTACCGCACTTAATTCTTAAGCATCATCTAGCCTCGTACATAGCATAACATACATGAATGACCCAATCGCGGATGCGTAAGGGATCCTTTCCATTATCTTTCTTTCCTCATGTGTATGAGGACACATTTTCTTGGAAAGATGAATGCCATGTGACACTGGCAACAATCCCCTCTTGGACTGTTCCATACTGAATATCTTCAATATTTTGTCAATGTATGTACTTTTACTCAGGCCCAGCATTCTCTTGGATCTATCACGAAGGATCTTGATCCCAAGAATATATTCTGTCTCGCCCATATCTTTCATGAGGTATAATTTATGAAACCATGCCTTAACTGACTGTAAGACAGGTACTTCGTTTCCAATTAGTAATATGTCATCAACATATACTATTAGGAAAATGACCGCACTTCCACTAAACCTCTTTTAGACACAAGGCTCACATTCGTTCTTAACAAATCCAAATTCCATTACAGATTCATCAAAATGAATGTTCCATGACCTTGATGCTTTCTTTAATCCATAAATATATTTCTGCAACCTGCATACCTTGTTGGCATCCTCTAGAGTCACAAACCCTACAGGTTGTTTCAAATAGACATCTTCTTGGAGGTTCCCATTAAGGAATGCGGTTTTGAAACCCATTTTCCAACTTTCAAATTCATGGTGAGTGGTAATGGCCAACATGATTCTGATGGATTTCAACATCGCAACTGTTGAAAAGGTTTCATCATAGTCAATTCATTGACGCTGTCTAAAAACTTTTGCTACCAGTCGTGCCTTGTAGGTGCTGACTTGCCCCTCTATGTCCAGTTTCTTCTTGAATACCCATTTATTACCAATAGGATTTACATCAACTGGAGGATATACCAAAATCCAGACTTGGTTTTGGTACATGGAATCCATTTCAAAATTGATGGCTTCTTTCAACTTGGAAATGTATGTGCCTTCAACTGCTTCCTTGTAGGTAAGAGGATCATCATTGTCAACCAATAATGAGTCACAATCATCGGTGACAAGAAAACCATATCATTCTGGTTCTCTCACCTCTCTCGTGCTCCTACGCAGTTCTTGTGTCTCTGGAACAGATTGTTCTTCCATAGGGCTTTGTGGAATCTGTTCTTATACCAAATCCTATGTATCTTGATCGTCGACTTCATCGAAGTCTATCTCACTCCCACTATCTATTTTGGAGATGTGATCCCTCTCAAGGAATATGGCGCGTCTTGCCACTGTATCCTTTTTTTCTGAGGGGTTGTATAGGTAATATCCCCTTGTTTCTTTGGGATATCCTATAAAGATACACTTTGTGCATCGGGGTGCAAGTTTGTTACCTGAAGAGTCCTTAACAAATTCTTCCCTACCCCACACATTTAAATTTGATAACATGGCTTTGCGTCCACTCCATAACTCGTATGGAATACAATTTATTGATTTAGTTGGTACTTGGTTTAGTATGTGTGTTGCTGTTTGTAATGCATATCCCCAAAAGGATAATGGAAGACTTTCTTGACTCATCATTGATCTCACCATTTCCAACAGGGTGTCGTTCCTCCTTTCACTTACACCATTCCAATAAGGTGTATAAGGAGGAGTGAGTTGAGATAGAATCCTAAACTCCCGTAAGAAATCATTGAAGTCCTGATTAAGATATTCTCCTCCTCTATCTAAGTGGAGATTCTTAATCTTCTTACCAAGCTGGTTCTCTACTTCATTCTCGTATTCATTGAACTGATCAAAAGAATCTGACTTATACCTCATTAGGTAAATATATCCATATCTACTAAAATCATCAGTAAAAGTTATGAAGTATGAGAACCCACCCCTTACTTCAACTGGAAATTGTCCACACACATTTGTGTGAACTGATTCTAGAAGCTCTTTAGCCCTTTCACCTTTCCCACTATATAGGGATTTGGTAATTTTTTCTTGTAGACACACATGACATACACCAAGTGGTTTTAGTTCGAAAGAATCTCAATACCCATCTTGATGTAATTTTGTCAAACATTTCTCATTGACAGATCACTTTCCCCTTGGGCAGGTGAATCAGGAAGTGAGGACTCCAGCACGTAAAACTTTCGTTCATGGCGTTGGATAACCCAATGGCTCCTAAACCATTCCTGAAGGTTACTACTGGTGAGGATATTGTCTTATCCAGAATTGATCACAGATAAAATGTGGTTGACGAGTTTTTCATTTCGATTCTACAAATTTAAAGAGAATATTTATCAGTACTTTCTTGATTACATTTTTATGAGAAATAATAATTTTTTATTAAGTCTCCCACTATTTTATCAAGTCCCAATGGCCCTTTCCATTGAACTCAGAATGTCCATTTTCTTTGACATTCTAATGTCAAGGATCCATATCCCCCTTCGGATAACCCCAACAAGGGTTGGTCAAGATATTTGAAGGTATTTAGGTAGGCAGGTCTTTGCCAACTGTGATATTACAGTTCCTTAATCTGTTGAGTGGATTCCCTAATCCTGAAATCCTAACTTGGATTTCCTCAACACTTGCCTCCAATATTACACCAAGTCTAGAAATGGCTACTCCTCTTAATGTAATATGGTTAAGTCAACCCGAAACCTTTCATAAGGTATTCCTTTATAAAATTAAGTGTCCCAAAAATGGTTGGAAAAAACACATAGTTTTATTGAGTCTTGACCTTAATCAAGTAACGGAAGGCTTGGTCTTACTTAATATTGTATTGAGGGATTTTAATATTTATGCATAGTTTCACATTATAACATGCCTGTTAATATTAAGTGATGCTTTCTTAAGTTATTAACTATGTTCCGATAATGTTTACGCATAGTCCAGTTTTTATTTTTTTCCATCTTTGCATTCTTTTTTATTTCATTAATTATGTGATCGCGACAAAACATACATAATAAATATACCATGCAATCAGACAGAAATAAAATAAGATGTTATGATCATGAGATTCTATTGGTTAACTTATCTAGCAGTTTGATAAGCTAACCTTGACCTAGGGAAAAACACCTTGTACCGATGGTTCGTGTTTTGTAGCTCCCACCTGTCTATCTTTGTATCTTCTTGGGTTCGTTTCACCTCAGCTTCGAGTTTTGAACCATCTCCTCTGGCTTGGGAGATCCTCCATTACATGGTTTTACATTAAAGAAACCATGGGCACACATGCCCTACATTTTATTGGAAGAAGGCTCGTAGGCCAAAAAATTTAAATAAATTTAAATGAAACCATACACACATACAAAGGTTCTTTTGTCGAGCTCATGATCATCCATAGCATGCAACGACATTTATGCATATTTAGAATTCAAATTATTTTAATCATTCTGTTTATTTAAGATAAGTCACGCTTGAAATTAATTAATTATGATCTTATAATTAATCAATTCTTTATCTTAAATTCCTTTCTAAATATCTTTGAGATTCTTCTCATCCATATCCCTTGTACAGGTCTTTGTACTTTTAGAGGAAACTTGGTGAAATACCATTTCTAGAAAGCACACGGTGTGTAGTTTATATTTACACGACATGTATTTCATTTCACCCTTTATCCAAAGTACACATCGGGTATTTGACATGTTTTCTGTACTTTGGAAATTTTGGAGTACACGGCGTGTAGATAAATCATACATGGCATGTACTTAATTGTTACGCGGTAACCGGCCTGGAGATCCTGTGTACGTGGTATTCGGATTCTCCTTTGTTTACAGTTTCACTTGGGCCGAATCGGACTACACAACATGTTGCTCCAACATACACGCCGTGTATTCTAGTTCTCACACGACGTTTAATTCTGGTCAACACGGGGTGTTAAATGCTTAGGTGTAATCAATTCACACGGTGTGTTTTGGCGGACCAGTACCGGTTCATTGAACTTAAGTACATGGCGTGTAGTTTTCACTACATGTCGTGTATTCCCGTGTTGTACAGACATAAAGAGCGGATCCTCCGGATGAGTTCCTCATTTTTATTTTTATCAAAATTAAAATTAAAATGTCGTTTCTCTGATGTGAATAGAAAAATGAAGGAGGAAGAACAAATCTCATTTATTAATATTTATAGAATGATTTATTTCAAATTGAATAAAATATAAATGCGTAAATTATCAACGAAAATTAAATAACTATAATCAACGTTGTAACCTCCCTCTGATAACATTTGAGGGTTTCAGGTGTAGCGGAAGCACGTGGGTGGATGTGCCGACTTGGATTTTTTTCATTAAAAACGATCTATCCGGGATCAATACAATGATATACGCCAGTCTCCACGGATCGAATCATAGAAATAGACAAAGAAAAGGAAATTCCTGGAACCAGAAAGTAGGATCGTTACAGGTTGATTATAATTAATTAAATCAATTTAAAAGAAATACCTTTTGGGTGTTCTTTCTTCATTGATGTTCTTGATCACGTTCTGATGTGATTCGTCATTGCATAGTAGAATACAAGTGTAGACTTCCTCTAGTGGTGATCCACACGTGTACCTCATATATCAGGACGTCACCAAAGGAGTCTCCAGGTGCTAGCGTGGAGAATCCTTTGCTTGCGTTGACCACCGTAGATCGTCTTGATCTGATGGAAGAGGATCTCTTTCGGTCTTGAGAGTGTTCTTGGAGGAAGAGGTTCTTTCTTCCTTGAAATAATTCTCCAGAGTTGTTGTGCACAACGATTCTCTTGTGTGTAGAGAAAGAGTTGGGGTTGTGAGGATATTTATAATCAGGTTTGAGGTTGTAGAGTATTGACAATAAATAAACTTGTTACGCATTTTATTTATTTCATTGAATCTTATTTAAAACCCCCATGTCAAATAATTAATTCCTTGACATGCACTCACACTGATTATAATAAATATCATTTAATAAAACAATATTATATCCCCAAAATCACAATTGGAAAAACTACACGGTGTGTAATAATAAATACACGGCGTGTACTTGTTTTTCATTGAAAACTACACGGAATGTACATTCAATGTACACGGCATGTATATCTTATTTTCATTTATTAATTTCCTTTCTATAAAGAAAACTACACAATGTGTAATTATTAAAACACGGAGTGTACTTGTTTTCCATGAAAAACTACACGACGTGTAATCTTTAATACACGTCGTGTATATCTTGTTTTTCATTTCCTTCTTTCTCCATCATTAAAATGATTTAGGCTTCCTTGAATAATTATTAAACCACGCACGGGAATAATCTTTCTTTTACTTGAGATACTTGAATACACTTAGTGTGTGACCCTCTAGGCCTCTTTCTCATTGGCATTAGGCGAGCTTGCCTAAAGTCCAAGATTATTATCTAGCAACGGGTCAAGCCACCCAAGAGAAAGAAGTTCACGCTGCATTGACGTATCACCTCATACTAACGCTTACTGTGTAATTCAATCCCTTTGTCTCAATATCTCATCAAGTAGGTTTCATGGCAGTGTCATAAACCTATATGCTTGATCTGTCTTTCTTTGAATACCTGAAATAAACTCGTCGTCACACCATGGGAATGGAATTTCATGCAATGGTTATATTTCAATCAAAGGTCTGAGATATCAACTTCCGTAAATGGAAGGGACAAATCCTTCCTTGACTTATCCATTAACAACATGTCACTCGTGACGCACCCAACGTACCTCACTTCCCTCCAACTGTCTGCGTGACAGTTTTCATTAGTAAATCTAAGTGTGAGAGTCATGACACGAGTTAATGATAATCTTCTAGTCTAAGGACCATTACACACACTTATATATAGCAATGTCCGATGATACCAAGACAAGAGGAATTACTACTGGAGGGTCTATTCTCATAATCTCCCATCTTGGAGATTACCATGTGCGAACTCCATGAGAGAGAGTATCGTCTTCTTACGAGTCCTCACACATGATGGTCTGTATACTATGTGTCCTATCATAGTATGCCATCCAACAGTAGAACTTTATTTAATAATATTGTTATATCATTTCAAGGTTCTCATCATAGAGGGTATCTTCCATGACCTTATCAATGCAATAAATATTCCAGGACATTATTATATTACAGTCATGCAGAACAATGGACAATATATAATAAGTGAACATTCATGTAATCAAAGTACAAAACAGTTGGTTCTCAGGACACTAACCCTTACAGATGACAAGAATGGAGAAGGCATCACTGCGGAGGAGACTCGTCTGATTGGTCCAACGACAAAGAAAAGTGATAGGTGGTGCGAGATGAGAATATACGGATGTAGTGGGGTGGGATATGTGTTGTGGAAGAGAAGTAGATGGATGTGGCTTTGTCGATTATAATTTTGATTTTACAAAAATGGATAGATATCATGTGCTGTCCAAGACAAGGTCAGAGAAAAAAAATCTAGTAGCCACCAAAAATCATCTCAAATTTGGATGGATGATAGGGTATGCATTTTACATGGGTACCACACCGATTCATTTAGAAAAAATTTTCTCTGGATATTATTGGACATCTATGTAAACTAAAATAAATGTAGGATGTTCCAGATTCGCATAGGATGATATGGGAGGGTGAGACAGGTGCTGTAGAGGAGAAGTAGATGGATGTGTCTTCGAATGTTATAATTTTGACATTGCAAAAAATGGCCAAATATCAGCTGTATTATGAGATAGAATCAGAGAAAAAAATAAAACAATCACTAGGAATGATCTCAAAATTGGATGGATGAGAGTGTATGAGTTTTCTATGGGTACTAGATATATCCATTCGGTGAAAAGTTTATCATGATATTGATGGCCATATCTACAAAATTACAATTTATATATAAATATATATATATATATATATATGAATACATAAGTATATTCAAACCTAAATTCTCAATTTTTAAAATTGTTTTACAATTTTTAGAGGAAATAAATGCTTTGTCGGCTATAATTTTGTTTTTTAAAAAATGATTTGATATCATGTGTAGTCTGAGATAGGTTCAGAGAAAAAAATCATGTAGCCACCTGTAATGATCTCAAATTTGGATAGATGAGAAGGTATAAATTTTTCATGGGTACCAGACCCATGCATTTGGTGCAAATTTTTTCTAGATATTTCTTTTCATCTTTATAAAATTAATATATATATATATGTGTGTGTGTGTGTGTGTGTGTGTGTACGCATACATAAGTATACGAAAACATAAATTCTGGATCTGTAAAATTATTTTAAAATTTTCAGAGGAAATATATACTTAATATTTTTAAGGAAATTTTATAAAAATTATACTGTAAAATTGATTACCATAAATATAAATTAAACACATGTTTAAATTTCTAGAAAAAATTTATTAATACATAAATAAACAATGTAATTTTGAACTGAAAATGTTCAATTCATATTTCCAATATAACTATCCCTATTTAATTTTCATAAGAAATTTTTAGTGAATATTTCCACCACATAAAAGTATAAAATAAATACACTAATAAAAATATAAATAAATAAATTATCATCGTGAATTTTCATTGAAACATTTCACTAAAATCTTTTTATGAAAAATTCGATTGAATATTACAGTTCAAGATTCCCTTTAAATTTACATTGTATATTTCCATATAATTTATATTTCTATTATACTAAAATTTTGAAAACATAAATTCTAAAATAAATTCATGTTTAAATTTTTAGTTTAAATATATCTATATATAAATAAACAATGTAATTTTCTACTGAATATTTGAACATCATATTTATAATGGGAGTTTTTAGTGCATACTTCAAATAGAAATTTTCAATGCCAACTTCCATTAAAAGTTTATATGAAAAAATCGCACATGAAATTTTCAGTTTAAATTTTCATTTAAAAGTATAATGATGATATATTAATACGTAAATAAAAAACATAAATATTGACAAGAAATTTGCATTGGAAATTTACACTATAAGAATTTAGTGAAAATTTCTATGGGATAATTTTTGTGGAAATTTACACTCAAATTGAAAGTGAATATTTTCAATATATATTTCCAACTAGACATTTTCGTTTAGAATTCATAGTGTAAATCATCACTGAAACTTTGTATTCAAAATTTAAATGTATGATAGAAATTTTAAATGGAAACTAAGAACATTAACACACACAAAAGAAAATATACCTGTTTATAATGAATTATAAATTTCTAGTGTGATTTTACAATGTAAATATTTAGTTTTTATATACACAAACCATGTAAATTTAAGTTGTAATTTTAAATTTTAAATTTATACTATAAATCTCCACTGATATAAATATATATTGATAATTTTCAGATTAAATTTACACTGTAGTATATGAATGTATAAATACATACATACATACATATATGTATATATATTATTATAAATATAAAATATAATTTTATAGTCAAAATTTACAATTAATATTATCATTCAATATAAAAATACATACATAGGGATAGGCTGTGATGTGGGTGGACATTGACATGGGTGGTGAGATATGATAACTATAAGGAATGCTAAGGCATTCACATTGAAGCATGCATAGGGTAGACCCAGATCCACACTGACGCGGAATAGGGTCCTTGAGGCATGTAATAGATTTGTAATCCCACTAGGTCTTCGGGTAACTCATTGAAATAAAGTGGTCGGTTGGATGGGCCATCCATGGGTGGATATTAACTATTATTCCTCTAAGTGTGTGTGTGTGTGTTTCATTGTATTATACCCTGAACAATCTTTCTATTATACTCAAAATTTATTTTCTAATGGAAATTTAAAAAATTCCAATGAAAATTTACAGTGGAAATTCACATTGAAAATTTATAATTATCAATGGAAATTTATACCCAAAATTCTATAATTTTTTTTAAATATATATTAATAAAAATGTATGAATGTATATATACATAAATTTAAAAATATAAAAAAATAATACCTATCAGTACAAATTCATAATCAGAATTTTCACTGAAATTTTATATAATTAATTTTCCCAAAAGAATTTACTATGAAAATTCAAAAAAAAATACATGTTTAAATTTAAGGTATATTAATTCATATTAAATTATATAAATCTGCACTAAAAATTTTTAGTTCAAAATTTCACTAGAAATCATCAATGTAAATTCCTTCTAGAAATTTAAAATTTATATTTACACTAAATTTAAATAATTAGAATATATAAATACATTATTTTTTTAAAATTTAACATTAAATTTTCAGTGAAAATTTAAACTGAAATATTTCATTGCACATTTCCACTACAAAATTGTAGTTCAATTTTTCACTAATATATTCTTTTCAAATATTCAATTTATATTTTCTACACACTATATACAACCAAAAACATATATGCAATTTTTAGTGGAAATTTTTTGTTGAAATTTGATATCATTATTAGAAATTGGACCAAAATCGATGGACCAATACAAAGTGATTGACCAAACCATTAGTATAGGTTTGTTATTTAACTACCTATTCAAGTGTTTTGACTACACAGTTTTAATATATTTTTTCTTTTGGTCAATAATTCCAACGGTTTGGAAAAACCATTCATATATTTGGACAACTAATTTATGAGTAATTTTAATAAAAATGATAATTAAAAATAATTAATAATTAATAATTATTTTCATACATACATATATGTATATATTAATATATGAATAAAAAAGGGTTCTATTATAGTGGTGAAGTCTTTGTTACATAACAATGAAGTCATGGAATCAAAACACACCAATTAATGTTTTTTCAATAGAATACCTATACCTTGAATAAACCATTTTTATAGGTATATCCCCATGAAAAATATTATCAAATGATTTTTATAGGCTATATCAACTGTTTGAGGGCCAATAATAATGATTATACACCGTTCAAAGTGCCTTTTTTCAAGTAGTGAGTGTATATATACATTTCTTTTTGAAATAAATTTATACAAGTATCCACATTTATATATATACAAAATATGATAATGTTTTTTTAAAATAAATTATTTTAATATATATTTTGTCAATGAAAATGTTAGAAACTATATTTTTTTAATGCCCCCATAAAACTCGATATATATATATATTATTTTATATAAAAAAGTACTAGATGTTATAATTTTTTATTTTAAAACAATATAAAATCTATTTTTATGGGTATATTATAATTTTATTATAATAAAAAATTTATTATATTTAATATATATATATATATATATAATATTTCAAAAAAAATTTACATTTTGTAATTTTATTTTTAAATCATTTAAAAAATTATAATCATAAATATATCCATCCATAATTACTTTAAATTCATATAAAAATACTTAAAAATATAATATATAATAATTTATTATTATTGTTATGTATTTATTATTTTTATTGTATATTTTATTTTAAATTTTTATTATTTTTTTATAAAAAAAATTATTTTATCGAATAATTTATGGGAAATGTTGTCTTTTGAGGTGGGGATCACGGTTTCCACTCCCAATGCATCTCACCTAGAGAGGGTAATGTTACTTAAAACTTAACTTTTTTTCCTAGAATGGTATCTACCTTCATTTTTTCAATGGAGGTTGTGTACCTTCGATGATGGTTGCTTGACATATTTTGAATCAGAGGCTTAGGTGATAGCTACTGATGTCTTTTATTTTTTATTTTATTTTCCAAATCTATTTCTGTGTGTTGGTATTCTTATAAAAATTTGTATTTTTATACGCTTCAAAATCAATGGTGATAAATAATTTTTTTTTTTAAAGTCTACTCCAAATATTTTTTTCTGTTGATCTTCTCCAATGATCATAATCTGGTACATTTGTATTAATTCATATCCACCTTAATTTGTATTAGAGGGTTGGATATAGATTTTTGGTGTCCAAATAGGCATATGGTTTCTACAACTGAAATGTTTCATTAGTGGAAGGAATAATAATTTGGAGAGTTAAACTTATTCCCATATCATGTGGTGTCTCCATCTAGATTTTCTTTGTCTCTAAATGTGTAAAGAAATTTAAGGGAGATTTGGAATTGGGTAAGAGGTTTTATTTTTTTCCCTATGTCACTTTTATGAATCATGATTCTAAATTGTCACATTTGAATAATAAATCATTTTTAATTTGTCTCTAACCTCAATACCTCTTCCCATTTTTAATTTGGAAATATAACAAAATATTTCCACTTCATTCTCTCACATTATTTCCCAAAAAACTTTTCCCAAAACATATCTATCACTAAACCCATCCCATTGACAGCTGAAATTAAAAAAAATATCAAATACATTTTCATATACCTCCATAACTACTTGTATTTATGTTAAAAAATTAACACAACTAAGAGTCTTTTCTCCTCAAATCATCATAGAAAATGGGAATGTAAATACTTTGATTACCAAATTGAAAATTGAAAACCTTGATAATGGGTGCATCTAAATCATCAAATGATTTTTGAGAAAACCTTTAATAATTATTCAATGGTGATGACAATGTGTAGTAGATACAACTAAAATATCTCAAGGGTGAGTTAAAATCCATATTTATGAAATCATTTGAAACCATTACCTATTATCAAAGTCATCTAATCATAAGGTTGAACCAAATATGAACAAATTGATAAAATCATGATGATATACTGGTATGTGACATGATTTTTGAGAATTTTAGATCCCAAATTTGATTACAGAGTCA
This sequence comes from Viscum album, assembly GCA_963277665.1. Lineage (NCBI taxonomy): Eukaryota > Viridiplantae > Streptophyta > Magnoliopsida > Santalales > Viscaceae > Viscum > Viscum album. Next base: position 1,662,724,797 of record OY728123.1, on the reverse strand, counting down.
CCATGTTTGAGGGAACTAAACACAAAATGGTTTTTTAATGAAAGAAACATCATATATCTATAATCCCATGTATTTAAGGTGAATATATAGAGTGATACAAATGGATTGTTGCATGACCGACAATCCAAATTTTGACTTAAAAAATGAAAACAAGGGGAACAATTCGAAGAGGTCGGGATAGAGGATTTCATGGAAAATAAAATATTCCGTAAAGAGTATGAGGAGGTGGAAAAAGTCCAAATTGAGGAATTTGTGGAAATAGAAATTATACTTCACAAAAATGATGAAAAGGAATGAGAGTAGGTTTCAAAAATCATATGTAATTTGAAAAAAGAAATATTCATGTCTCTAGTTGTTACAAATGTGGACATTACAATTGTGAATATTGTCGTAAGAAACCCATTTATAACGTCACATGGGAGGGAAATATTGTTTAGGTAGGTGATATTTTAGTATATTCCCTTATGTTGACTGAACAATCATTAATAAGAAATAAATGTATGTGGTATCTTAAATATAGAGCTATAAACCATATGTCAATCCACAAGAACATGGTTAATAACCCAGATGAGTGGTTCCATGGGGAGGCTTCATTTTATGATCTCTCAATAAAATTTATACAATGAATAAGAGATATTTTAATCATTAAAAATATTTAAATTTTGATTTCATCTCCAATGTCTATTATATACCCAATAAGAAGACCAATATCATGAAACTTAGAAAATTAATGTAAAATATATTTTACATAAGCCTACAAAATAAAAAATGGCGGTTGATGATGAAAAAGGATGAATGGTCATAAAAAGTGTCCATAATGAAGAACCACGTGTTTCCACATACTATACACCCTGACAGACCATGATTTTTGATGGAGGTACATAGAGATAAAGGATAGTTTTTTTATCTTATATTTGGACATTTAATCATTGAAAGTAAAAGATTATTTTAAGAAAGAAGTTGAATTATGGTATTCCTATTTTTCGGAATCAGAATAAAAAATATGAAAGTTGTGTTTAACGAAAATAAAATAGAAAAAAATTACAAAATAGGATGGTGAGAAAGCTACTATGCCAGTTGAGTTTGTTCAGAATGATGAGTTTATTCCACTAAATCCACAATTAAATGGTGAATGAAGTACTTTATAATATTTATTGATTATTATAGTAGGAAAATATGGATATATTTTCATTAAATGAAGTTTTATGTCATTGATTTCTTCTGGTAAATCAAGGAGCTAGTGGAAAATCAAAGCAACCATCTCTTATAAACATTGAAAATCTAATCTAGGTGGAAAATATACCTATCATTTATCTAAATAATACCTCAAGTGACATGAAATTCAACAGTAATTGACATTATCACACACATCCAAACATAATGGATTAGTGGGAAGAAAAAAATCATAACATTCTCAACATGGAAAGAAGAATGTTAAAAGAAAAAGGAGTGACCAAGACTTTTTTAATAAGTATCTTGGTAAAAGATGTATCTACTGAATATATTACATAAAAAATCATGAAGAAAAGACACTTCATAAGTCATAGAGCACTCACAATCCAAGTGTAACTAATTATAAATTTATTTATATTGTATATAGAAGGATTCTATTAGAAAAATGAACAAATCTTGATGATGAAGAAATTATGTGTTCCCTTATGAGATAAAAGATCAAATAATGAGATATAAATTGTGTAATATAATCACCATAAATATTATATTCCACATAGATGATATATTCAAAGAAAATGAGTCTTGAAAATTGAATCAAAATTATTATTTATGATACGGAAACCACACTTTGTAAGAAGAAGTAAATATTTCTGAAATATCAATGAAATAACAAGGAGATGAAGAACTAATGATGTCATCACCACATACTTCTACATAAAATGGTATTGAATAATAATTTTATAATATGTGACCCCAAATTTTTTTAATCCTTGTATAAATATATGGAAGCATAAAAACAATATATAAGTATGTGTCTTGGTGAATTTTGATCCTATTTTCATTGAGGAAGATAAATCTGATGAATAATGGGGGAATGAAATGGACGAAGAAATCCATTCCATAGAGAAAAGAAAATATAGAATTAACATACCTCTTATAAGGGATTGAAATAATTGGTGTTCATGAAAGCCTTTTATGCACCCCCATCCCAATTAGTTTTCTTGTTGTGTTCCTAGCATCATGATCCCTCATGGATATTCCGATATAGATTTGTGTTGCATGCTTCGCAATGTGTTTTCATAAGAAGATCAGTAAAAATTATACCAAATCATATAATATGGTCCCATGATACACATTAGATCTTCTCACCCCCCCTGATATAGGTTTTTGGCCTCAAATTAGTTGATCGTAACTACTAAGTGAAATTAGCGACTGATCGGAAACACTATGGACTTCACATTACTTTCATTTGAATCCCCTGATGATGTTTGTAATAAAAAATGAGTGAATATTTGTTTTTTTTTGTTGATTTCTATTTTCTATCTTTGCAACATTTTTTTCCATTGAACAAAACATTTTAATCACACTAGGTGTTACGTTGTAGTTTATTGGATATGATCATTGCAAAGTTGTTCAATAGATAAAATATTACTAAATTATTTTTCAATCTTATGGAAAAGAATGTGTATGATAGAAAATAGTCTGTAAAATCTTTTATCAATTCTGTTTTGTGATAAATCACACCTCTAATATGGGTGGAAAAAATTCCATACCACCTTCAATTTTATATTAGTTAGTTCTTTAGAAAAAAATATAACATGGCAGGTTGAGTCATATTGATGGTGGATCATTTTTGGTTCATAATGTACTGGATCCTTTTATTTCATTCGAATGAAAGTTTCTAAGGACTATGGTGCTTGGAGGAATCTTAGTACATGCTCAGTGGAGTTTTCAAATTAGAATCTATATTTAAGTGAAGTTTATGACATGAGTTATAGTTCAACATGATAGGGGATGATATATGGATCGAATGTGAAACTGTATCCTGAGAAAGGGAATTCATTTTGTTTGATTCAGAATGTGAACTATCAAATCATGACATGAAAAGATGGAGGATCAGATTTGATTAATATATTCCAAAAAGCATACGTTTTGAAAATGATGTTCAAGATATGAATTGTTCTATGTTTATTGGATTGAGGAAAAAAATTGGCGAGTCTTAAAACTCAAGGCATTCATGATATAGATTACCCATTTACATTTTGAGCCTACATCTGACATTGTACTTATAAATATAATCACACTCATAGTTTTCTAAGAATCCTTCTGAATCACACCCAACTCTAGGAAGATAGAGGAGTTCTCTATTATAGTTTGGAATCCCTTTAGAAAGGGATTAATTCATATATTCCAATGATTGTTATGTGGTTACATGAGAAGATTTTTATCTCTTCCTCTTGTGGTTACTTATTCAATCGATCTTGTTTTCACACATTATTTCCTTCCATGATATGGAAATAGATCTACTTTTTTATTAAGTTATTTTATTTTTATAGTGTAATTGGGCCCCTGTGTTCTTCTAGGGATAGGATTTCCTTTAATATGTGGTGATCAGAGTTATTAATTATTGTTCCTTCCACGATAAAATAATGTTAAAATCTTTGAGGTAGGGGTTTTATTTCTTCCCCAACTACTTTACGATAAATCATATAGTAATTATTTATCCCTTCAGGTGATAGTGGACTTACCCATAATGAATTTTAGACAAGAATAATGAAAAGAAATTTTTTATGATTGTATCGATCACATGCTGTTCCACCATCATATCGGTTTGTTCTATATATGTATAATATTTGATCAAAATTTTTTTATACTATGGTTTAGAAAGTCTAATTTTATTATTAAAGGATAAAGAAAATAAATCTGATAGTGTTGTTGGGAAATAATTAAAGAGGCATGTTTATTGTATCAGTAGATTATTTTAATTTGATGGAAATAAAATTATTCCTAATGCATGAATTATTTAATTATCCTTCTATATTTTTATTTAGCTGGATAAATAACAAGAAGATGGAAATAGTTTTCATTGATAATATAATAGAGACATGTTAATAGAATTTCACTTCCTTAATTTTTTGAAACATGATGTTTTACTAGAGTTATTTTTTAAATAATTTATAACTTTTTAAATATGATTTAATAGGTTGGACATAGTGGCATCCTTAAACAAATTAATATGTTAATCCAATATGACAATAAAACTAGTTATCTGATTAAGAAAAATATTTGGGGTCAATTGAGGCCATTTTTATGTTATTGTTAGAGACCATGTTTAATGGCCAATATTAATTATTATTTTTGTTGTTGTTTTCTTCCTTATATGAATACTTTAGATGTGAGATTTTATATGTGACAATATGTGAATATGTGATGGTATATGGTTTATTGAGATAAGGTTGTGGGGTCTGGGTTTGTGGTATAATTTTTCACCTATTATAGAGGGATGCATGGTGACATGCATAAAGAATTTCATGGTTATATAAATGGTGGTGTGGGGATAGTTCTTGGATTTATGGAATGGGTTTAAGTATGGATTTCCTATTATTGGTCTAAAGAATAGATGATTTCTTGTTAATAAATATGCTTTAATGGTTTTTTGACCAAGTTACTTGTCTCTGCATTCAATTTCCCACTACATCAGGTGTCTATTTTTTCATGCTAATGTATCTCATTTATGGTAGCACATAATTCTCTATAGAGTACCTAGAATTATGTAATTATATTGATAAAAAAAATTTGAACACACGTGGTTGTTTCTTGAATGGAATGAAGATTTAGATAATCTTGGTGAATCATGGAATTGGATGGATTATTCCTCGTATGCTTGAACTTTACATGTTGTTTAATGAATTAAAAATGAAAAAATTTCAACTAATAGATAATGAATTAATTAATGTATAGTGAAATAATAAAGTTATATAATTAATTAAATAAAGATCCATGAATTATTTTGTGTGTATAAGATATATAGTTTGTAGTGGTATAATCCAGATGTATGGGAGACGATAGATGTAGTTGAGCCTATGACTAGGTTAATGACAATAGTGTGGTTGTTAGATGTATTATATCATGTATGTTTTTTGATTTCATATGCCACCCCACCCATGTGGATTAAACAACTGGAACACAATGGACTCTTGGAGGGTGTTTTTCGCAACATCCAGGTTGGTAAGGAAGATATGGCTAAATACCCCCTTTGACCCCTCTCTCTTCTCCTGGTAGTATTATTCATTAGTGTGAATAGTGGTTATATATCCCTATATATGTGTCTAGAAAAATGTAATGAATTGTGGTTATTTAAACCACATTTACCTCCATATATATTTTTTTATATGAATTATTATAGGTCTGACATCAATGAGTTGAGATGATTTGAGGTATAATACATGATTTAAAAACTATAGAGGAACTTGTAAACTAATCAATTAATATATAGAGATGTGAAATGGGATAAAGTAATGATTGGATACATGCAGCGAATGTTATATAATGATGAGATGATGTGATGCACATGATTTATGTTTTTCTAGTTAACCCAAGTGTCCTCAGGATCACTTAATTAGGAGAGACACAGTTCAAGATGTTTCGTGTTGGGGAAGAGTGCCAAAAAATTGGGAAAATAGTAGAGAGGTAACTTCTTTTGATATTATATTATATGATATCATGTATATGATAAATGGTGAGAGATATCCTAGGTGAGGCTAGGAATATATAATACTTATTTAGGTGATGGGTTAACTTCACATATTGTTTATTGGGATTTAGTAGAATATCATTTTATTTTGAACGAGAGGCTATATGGATGATCTAATTGAGTATACATGTTATCTTACACTCCATATATATTAACTATTTATTAGGTTTTAATAAACTGGTAGGTGATTGGGATGGACTTTACTGGATGATGGGTTGTTCATGATCCTTTTAAGCTTACATGGTCACAATCTAGAATTATCTTTTGTTACATGTAGTTTTCTTTTATATTTTCTATATTATATAAATTTAAATTCGTTTATTTTAGTTATTTATTTAATATTATCATGAGAAATATTTTTTTAGTGATAAAATAATGTATCTCATTTCTCATATCTTAGAGGGTAATGTATCGCATCTCTATGTATGATATACCCTCATTTGGTTTCACCACCAATGCACTATTGGAGGTGGGATTTAGGAATAATTATCTTCCTTATCTCATTTTATCCCAGGATGGATACCTTTAGGGTGAGGGGGTCATTACATAATTGTATCATAGGTTTAGGTAGAGGGATATGATGGAGTTAAGATGTGGTAATAGGCAAGTACTACAAGTGTTTATAGGGAAATGATGTCATCTATGTTTATTAATAAATGTAAATAAGGGATATCGAATAAAGAACGAGTATTTAGGCCCCAATAGAAATCAATGATTTATTTACATGAATCTTACAACTTTTAGATTAATATTACATACATTACCCAAAAACTCACCCAAGAACAATGCAGTATTAGTATGTTTGGAGACTATATACACAATCTTCTTTATTTCATTAATGATATCAAACTTCTCCCAGAATGAAATTCCCTCAAATAATTATTCTAATTCATAGCCTATGTAAAGCCTTTATTTATAGATTGAGTAAATGATTTATAATAAAGGGCAACCTCAAAAGATTATTAAGGGTAAAAAGGGAGATATCAATGATTACATAATCATAATATGAGCATAAATGTATGAGAATAGGATAATAACATTTAAAAAACCATAAAATTCATATCATAGATCATAAAAATGAATAGACATAAAACATAGTAGTTCATATGACTTGAATCCAACTGGGATCAAATAAAATAAACCATGATATCATAACATTGTAATAAGATATAGATTTGTGGCCTATTCCTAGGTATAGAAAATATTATTACAAATATATCAACCAAGACATTCATAAAATTTTAGGTTTTTTAACCACTCTTTTACCTACTTCAGGCTTGCGATAACCTCCTCTGTACCCTCATTTGGGCTTGGGATAACCTCATTGTACCCTTTTTCAGGCTTAACATAACCTACTATATACCATTTGATCTCATGTACCATTAATCATTACCCAATATAATAGAGGGAGATATAGGACCCACAAATCACATAATTTATACATTTGTGATCCATAAGATTATAAATATTTCATCATATCAAAACTTATAAAATGAACTGAGTTTTAGAAAAAATTTCAAAATATAAGATCATGTGGAAAAGGAATAGCTATTATAGATATCATGTCATTAGAAACATATTTTTTTTATAAATAATAAAGATTTTGACATTGGATCATATCCTCAGTAATGATTAATTAACATCAAAGTATGTCATCTTAGATGTAAAATGGATTTGAAATACCACTTGGAACATTTCTTATGGAATATAAACTTTTCAATTGAAATAACTTATATAAAATCTAAAAAATATACAAATGTTGAAGAAAAAAATTTCACTGAAAATAAACTTGGAATGTTTAATGGAAATCATTAAATCATTGATTGGTTCAGGTGGTAGGAAATTACATTCATGTCATACATGTTAAAACAAAAATTACTTTCACATTTTCAGTAAAAGGAAAGTGGTCATTGTTTGGAAAGAGAGAAAAAATTAGTTTCAATTAATTTCTTAAAAATCTTAAAAAGGGAAAACGAGTTTAAATAAAATATAAAAATATAAAAATATTTTTATAAAACATAGATATGGAAGAAAAGTGGTTTTGATAGAGGAAAGAAAAAAATATATTTTTATCAAAAACATTATCTTGAACTACTGAGTAAATAAAGTGTGGAAAATGAAGGGAACATAATTATTTTAATAAGATAACTATAGGATAGTAAAATTCAATATTTTATTGAAAGTTAGGTCATAATATTTAATAACGGGAAACATAATCATAAACAATCTTGATAAATAAATAGATAGTAACATAAAACACTTACCAATTTGATATATTTGGAATCATAATCCCCCAGATATAAAGAAAATTATGTTAATATTTTTAACCCATAATTTAATTATAATAATTACAAAATACATTAATGGGTATTATATATACCACACATAATAAGCAAGTGGTGAATTTGGAATCTATCCCTAGAAAATAAATGTTAGATAAAAATTAATTACATCTTTGGAAACATTCGAATCATATAACATATTAAAGAATAAAATTAAATGAAACATAAAATATCATTAAAATAAATATATTTATTATATAAAATGTCAAATTGTCAGTATATACACCAAATAAAATAACGAGTGGTGAATATTTAATATGACACCCATAAATAAAAGGGAGACTAGAAATTTATTAACCTATGTCTCCACATCTTTCGGACACATTAATTCATATTATATAATAAATATTTTTTATTATACATATTTTAAAGAAACATAATTATATATACAATACCATATTTGATTTAATTTTGGCCTTTTATTACTAATTCATTAACAATTCTTGTTAAAATCACGTTTTGGGTAACAACTGATTTTCTTTTACCATTTTTTTATTTTATATTTTAAGCCTTTTTATTTTTATATTAGTTTATTAATATCAATAATTTTAAATATTATATAAATATTTTAAATATAGTCATTATATATTTATTTATAGTTATCTAAAAAAATTAAAAAGAGAAAATGAAATACGTTGTTTAAGGAGATGATAGGATGTACGTTTGAATGAATGATGTTTCCATTTTATCGATTGAAGAAAAGGAATAAGGTTAAATAATATAATAATTTTACATAATCATTTATATTTAATATATATTTCATATTTTCATTAAACTTTACTTATTACTTTCTATATAGATTATATGTGAAAAATGAATAGCATCGCTTCATAAGGTAGTAGCTCGGTGTAATGACGAGCGATGTTAGCGTGTTCCCACGGAATGGAATGTAAGAATGTATAAGTGATATTATAATTAAAAATATTAAATTTATTTCAAAAAATATTATATAAATATTATAGATACATAATTATATGTTGTCTTGATTTGTGGTGATTGAAAATGAATTACATTGGATCCCAAGGCGGTAGTCCTCCGTAGACATGATCAACGATTTTATTTTCCATTTTATAGAAGAGGACATGGATATAGGTTTTACCATAAGCATAATAAAATCACATAATTTTTAATATATTGGTGTTATTTTATTTTAATTATTATAATAAAAATGAAGGTTATAATAAAATAATTAATTATAATTTGTTTTGTGATGACAATTGCCTTCTCTTAGAACAACACCCTTTGGATCTCTTATTGAGGTACATAGGGTAGGTATTTTGGGATGACAAAAAGATATAAAACATTTATAAGAATTTTTTAGTGGGGTATTGGTATGTTTTAGTCAATACTATGGGATTAAGTGGTGTGAATAAAAGAGGGAGGAGGTGGGATTTTATAATTGGGGAGGAGAGATGTTTTTGTAAATACAAAAAACTATACAATAAATGGGAGTAACTTCCAAAACAAACCATAAAAACAAGGTTAATAATGTATTTTAGAGATTATATGTTTAAACCAAACATCAAACATACATAAAAATACTTATTTTATTCATGTAGTTCCATAACTTCTATGTTTCCTTACTTTTACCATTTTAGTATTCACTACAGTAACTAGACATTTTTTATTGGACATTTATCAACTAAGATAGGAAATAAAATGATCTTGATTAGTTAATTTGAATCTAATTGACCTAAATTTTAAATGAAATTTATAAAATAAAAATACAATGTGTGTGGAAAATTAATTTTAACACAAGCACATAAAATGGGAAAAGCCCCATTTTACCCTTTACCATGGTAATAAAGTTTTTAATATTTAGAGTTTAATATAATTATATTAATACTTACATTGGTACATGAAATGAATATAGATGATATTTTGAAACATATAAAAATAACTTAGAAAATTATTTAATTTTTAGGAATTTTAAATGATTTAATAAAATATTATTTATTATAATAAACATTAAAGTTGACTTTGACAGTAGTCAATTAATTTTATATTAAAATCATCAAGAAAAAGTTGGAATTAGAATATACAATTTTCCAACATGTATATAGAGTTATATTTTTCAAAAAATTATTTTAATACAAGTGGGTATTTTTTCCTTTTTCTTTACTGAAGTAATTATATTGGCCACTTTTAGGGAAAATGTCCCACAAGCACATGAAAATATATTATAAGGTTATAAGTGTTGAAATGTGTCAATATAATAGAAATTTGACATGTTTTTAGGACATTTTAACCCTTATATATTTAGTTTAACCACCAAAAGCTCATTTTAATCCAAAATATGTAATTAATTTTTATTGTTTTTATTATTAATTTTGTACCAAAAAGAATAAGTTGAAATTATTATATTATTCTACTTATTCTAATTCCAAATATGGAATATATTTATATAAATTCCATTCACATAATTGGAAAATTTTAATTTAATATTAAACCCATAGACACAATGAGAAAATGGTTTTCTAAAGAGAATCTTTTCATATGTATAGAATGTTTTAATATCCAAATACAAAATGAAACTGAGTAAAATGATATAAATTGGATTAATAAACATATATATGATGTAATTTTACTTTTAAAACATTTTAAAAATTGTGTAAAATTTTAAATTTATGAAATGAAAAGTATGTTTTTAAATAAAAATATGTATCTTCACTATTCGCTAAAAAAATTAATCTATTCGGAAAATTTTCAGAAATTCACTCTATGAAAATTTTGATATTTTGATTCCTAAAATGATGTTATTTTAAAAATAATTTTCCTTCCAGTTTCAAAATTAATTTTTTTATTTTCTCACAAATAGATAGAAAAATCATTTTTTAGAAATGGTATTTTTGAAGAATATAATTATTTCTCTAAAAATTAAGCACTTCTTTATGAATATATTTTCTCTATCTAAAAATTCTATAAATAATTTTTAAAATATGGATATTGATATACATACCTCCAAATTTAATGGCCAGTTTCTAATGTCCATGTTTAGATAATAATAATAACAATATATCATGATTCATTAAAACTCAGTGTTGCGGGTTACAAAAACCATCGAAGAAATTACATTTATTTGAAAAAAAATTTAAAATATTATGGTGTTAAATTCTACCACCCATAAATACTTTTTTTCTTCATAACTTGAACTTAATATTAATAATCAATGTTTTTACATTTGGAAATTCCTTCATCTAAACTGATATCATAAAAAGGGTCAGTAAAACTTCCTCTTGAAAAGAATGAAAGGAAATTATGATGTTCACCATATAACTAGGTTCCCAAATGAGATAAAATTGATAATAAGTAAAAACATGGATATGAAATAGAAAAATAACACCCATATACTAATATATAATGATAGAGAACATGTTAATTTGAATGTTAACAACTATAAATCCATAATTCTACAATGAGATAAATTCAATTGATTTAAGAGAAATGAAAGTAATAAGACGGAATTTTGGTAACAAGATCCTTTTTCACAATGATAATGAAATATTTAATATTATGATAGGGAACATATGAAAATATACTTACTTGATTTCATTACATTTCAAGAACACAATCAAATCCATAAGTTGTGGTTCAATCAATTTCCATTTAATATCTCTTTCAAATGAGTAAAGATGCATTTTTGCATACCTAAATCACAAACAGATCAAAAGATACATAAAATAATGATAAGTTATTACGTTGGTCTTTTTTTATCATCCAAAACAAAATGTTTATCATAGGTTATCATATAAGAATAAATCTTCATACGGTAAAATAATACATTAATCTCTAAAACCACATCCAAAGTAAAATTTTAACCGTTACATAAAGTAATTCTTAATTTTCACATACCAAATGTGTCAATACCGTTGTCATATATTCTCTTGAAAAATGGTAATGACCAATATAAAAATAAAATATCTATGAATACATACAATCTTCCACATTACTTAAATAATACCATAGATTATTGAATATATTACTTAAATCCAAAAATGATTTAAACCCTATCAATGATAACATAAACAAATTTTTCATTAAATCATTAATATTTTCAAAGGTAATCAATAATATCCAATTTACATTATCAATGTCTATAATATCTTTATATCAAAATCATTATACGAACATCATGAATATATTCAGGGTATTTTTCTATTAATTATATTCTTTCCATAAAATATCACCCTTACATTGAATCACTTTTCTTGGTCATAAATTCCATTCAACATATCATTTTATATCGTTAATGAAAAAATTCTATAGAAATTTACTTATTTGTTTCCTAATTATTGATTTCCAATACATAAACAATTCAACCATTCTACTTCATTTTTTAAAAATTAAATAGTATTCATCTAATTATTCCATAATAACACCTTCCTTTCATATTTCATTTGTTGTCTCTAAACCCATAATAATTAAATCCTTACTTGAACCACCTTACTAATCTATTTATTGAGATTTTACCCTTGGGAATTTTTTTTATAATATCAATATATTCCACATTTTTAACATTCAATCATTGATGATGCCTTAGGGAATCCATTATTCTCATCCATTGAGTTATCTAGAGATTTTCGTTTTTCCTCAGAAGTAGCTTACTCTATGTACTTTTTCTCCACACATAAAACAACTTCTCATTCCATTGAGACATTCCACAGAGTGATTCTTCCCACATTCTTCAAATATAGGGAAATTAATCTTGTTTCCTCCATGGTATCCACCACAAAAACTCTCTAAAAAAATATCCTTTCATTATTTTCTCAGTCTGAGATTTGGTTAAGGTGTATGTTATTAATCATATAGATTAATAATTGATTATTAATAATAAAATTACAATTCAATCTAGTTATTATCCCTTGTGGTTTCCCATCAAAAAATTTTCTATAACATTAAATGTTAACCTAGTTTCTTTAGGTTCCATCTATTGAATAGAATCAAAAAGTGTAGTGTGAGAAATAATTGTCATATTATAAAACACATAATACTCAAAAGAAATTTATCAAATGAATAAATATTAAAACCTACTTTTCAATCATTGAATCCTCTTTTTATCCTATTACATTCATGGTCATCATATACTCAAATCCTTCATGGTGATTTGTAAATAAAATTTGAATTAACAAAATAATTCTTCCTGGGAGAGTCATACTAGGTGACTAGTACGGGGACATTCACCATGAACCGTAATAAAAAATTAGATATAATCAACCAAATTCTTTAAATGTTATTAATACTATATGAAACTATACCAAAACCATGTTGTCTTGTCACATCTATACAGAGATTTATTTTTATGAAAACTATATAATCTTTTCTTTACCAAAACATAAAGAAGTTATCGTATATATAGAATCATCTTATGCATTCTTCACTAATGTTTTTATATCATAGTTTCCAATTTATAACTAAACCATTCCTTTAATACAACTATAGTTACCTAGGATTTACATAAACAAATATTACATCTTTTATGTAAATATTTAATACATCTCAAAAATACACCTAAGGACTATAAATGTTTATTGTATTTGGAAACTAGATACATAATCTTCTTATTTATTGAAATATAATCATCATATTCCACTACTATATCCCCAAATATTATTATTCTTAGAAATTACATACCTAATAAAATTCTTTAAATCCTGGGGAAAGAAAACGTATGAACGGGTGAGATCAAATGCTAATTATGGATAAAAAGGAGAGATATCAATAATCACATAAGTATAAAATGATCATAATGGTATGAGAATAAGAGAATAAAATTATAGAAACCATATTCAGCATATCATAAATCATAAACATGAGTCATATAATAAATCCTATTAGTTAATTTGGCATGAATCATAATGGCAGCAAAGAACATGAGCTATGAGATATTAATATTGGAATAAGATTTTGATTTGTGGAATACACTTAGGCATAGAAAATATTATGTCAAGTATATACAACAAAACATTCATAACATGTTATGATTTTGGTAACCTCCCATGTACCAGCTTTGGGATTGAGATAACCTTTTATGTACCCTCTTACGATATTTAGATAACCTCATATATACCCTATTTCGGTATTGGGATAATATAAACTCCAATATACCAATTAACCACATCTATTAATAGTCATTAACCATTACATTGGAGGGATATATTGGTCCCACCAATAAAATAATCCATAAAATTATGTTCTTTAGTATTATAAAACATTCAACATATTAGAACCCATGAAAATAAATGTTATTCATAAAACATTTCACCACCCCATATCCTAAGAAAAAGGAATGTGCTTCAGAATATTCATGTAATATTAATGATAAACCATATAGAAAAATAATCAGGATATTATCATTGTATCATATCCCTATTAAAGATTATGTTACATCAACGGATGTCATCTTAGATGGAAAATATTTTGAAATATCACTTGGAAAATTTCTTGTTGAGAATATCCTTTTCACATGAACTCATTTATTTAAAATATAAAAAATATCTAATAATTAAAGAGAAAAAATTATTTTAAAATATCCTTTGAAACATGTAGTGTAATATTTAAATCATTTATTGGTCATGTATGTGGTAAATATCATTCATTCCATACACGATTAAAAAATAGTTCCTTTTAATTTTTTTGTAAAAGCCAAACGAGACTTTTTTAAAAAAATGGGAATACCCACATAATTTTTTTTCGAATTTTTTTAAAAAGGGTTAAAATAACTTTAATAAATCATAATAATATTATAACATTATATAAAACATTTTTATAAAAAATCGGTAAAGAATAAAAATTCTTTTCGACTAACGAGTGAAATAAAGTTGATTTTTATTAAAAAACAATCTTTTGAACTCATCCATTCATAAAGAGAGTAAAATGAATGGAAATAATTTATTTTAATTAAATAACCATATTATAATATAATTAAAGTGATTCTTGAGTGTTATAAAACAATATATCAAAATGGTAAACATAATCATAAACAATCTCGATAAATATTGAGATAGTAGCATAAAACATTTAACAGGTTTGGTATCTTTTGAATAAATATCACCATGAAAGAAATAATATTATATAGATATTTATATCTCTTAATTTAAATATTATTATAATAAAATAACTTCAAGGGGTGTGTAGTACCCCAGGATTCGGGTATATAACCCCTTTCCTCGTGTTTTTTTTAACTGGTGTGTCTTTAATAGAGAGTTTCCATAAAATAAAGAGTTTCCATAAAATAGTGAGTTTTTTTTAAAGTTGGGTGTTTCAATAATGTTGGGTTTTTCCATAAATTGGGGTGTTTCTATAAAGTGTTTTGTCTCTATAAAGTGGGGTGTTTCCATAAAGTGGGTTGTTTCTATAAGGTGGTGTGTTTCCATAAAGTGAGATATTACCATAAAAAATATATTTCCATAAAAATCGTAAAGGTGAAGGATGGAAGTTTTTGGGGGTTTCTTAAGGAGTGTTGGGACTATGATGAAGGTTACACCATCCATACATGGTTGGCCCAAACGGTGTGGTCAAACCTAGCACATAGGTCAAATATAGATCTTATTTTTTAGGAGCTTACTTATTTTTTCTTTATATATTTCGTTTTGGATTCAAAAATCCCCTATTTCGATATTTCTCTCCCTATAAGGAAAGAGAACCCTCCCCACCTGAGTTGGAGCCAACCCAAAGCCTTCATTTGGTTATTTGTAGTCCGATGTTTGAGGTATTTCAACATTCTTTCCGGATTTGTCAACTTTTCATAAATGTGCTTAGATGTACTTCTCTGATAACAATTTTTTATCAGATCTAAACCTATAGTTGGTAGATGTATGTTTTTGGATACCAAATAATTAAATTTTGAGTCATGATCTTGCTAGGATAATAAAACTATGGACATTCTTGGAGAATCGTCCCTCTTTCTTGTGCGTTCTTTGTTTGTTGTCAACGTTTCGTCAAAACCTTCGAGGTAGGTGGATTCAATCTCATATCCACTTTCTAGAATTGATTGTATTATATTAAAATTGGTTTATTTACTATTAAATGCGTGGAAAAATATTCTTTTTTGATGATTTATGGTTTTTTTTGTGAAATTTTGTGAGATTTGGGAATAGTTGTGAAAAAGGGGTTTAGTTTCATGAATTTAAAATGATGACATTAAATTATGGATTTTTTGGAATTTCTAAATGGTTTATGAAAAAGATATCTTCAATATAAATGGTTTTCAATAAAAATGGATTTTATTGAAATGGTTTTGAATTGAAATGGTTTGGCATTGAAATGGTTTTGACCGAAATGATTTTCAATAAAAAGTTGTTTTTATTGAAAGGGTTGTTTTAGAATGATCGTTGGGAATATGTGGTGTGTTTTCATGTTGAATATATGGGGCTTGGTTGAAATATGACCTTATTCTCTGTTCCAAAGGTTTAATGGCACATGGGAAACAATTACGTTATAATGGATTAAAAGATCAATGAGAAACTGCTCATGAGTATGTAACTGTCATAACATAGCATGCATGTTTGGTTACATGGGTTTGAAGAATGGTTGGGTATGCTGATAAAGGGATACTGTGAAATGGTTATAAAGATTGTTTAGTTATTTTTATGGAAAAATATCTTGCTGGGAATATTGGTTTCAATTGCACTTATATGCTTTTGGTAATGAATGGTTTTGGAAACTTGTTTATATTTAGTTATAAACAACCTTTAAGAATTTTTTTTATATAAACATTTTTATATAATGGTTTCTAACTCTTCTATCCTAGTAGCATGAGTAGGGAGTCATTGCATAAAACCTACTGAGTTTTATACTCATCCCTACTTTTTCACTTTGATGCTTTTGTAGATTCTATCTTCTGGGAAAAGGGAAAATGTATTATTTCACACATGTTTAGCACAACCTCGTGATGTTTGTACTATTCAAAGATTTTGGATCATGGAGCTTGTAGAACATAGAGTCTTGAGGTCTTTGAATTTTCTTGTGTAGTCTATCCAGTGTGTACTTTTATACTTGTTTATTCTTCTGTTTTTGCTTACTTTGATGTGATTTTGATATACATGAATTTGTTGAGTTGTCTTCCATTTGTTAGTGAACCATATAGTGAATGTTTGGTTATGGTTTGTAGGTTTATTGGTTTATTTATAAAAGAGTAAATTATCCCCCACAAGTATTTGAAACTCTTTGAAATTTATTTCCATCATTTGGCATCTTGGGGATGTCACTTAAGGCCTAGTAATGACTCGGTGTACTCCCAAAAAAATGAGAATTGGCAGGTCATTACATATGGTATCAGCTTGTTCAGTATTTTCCTAATAAGTAGTCATCAATGTTCTTAGTTTTGGAGATTAAATCCCTTTTTGTCTATTCCTTGGGTGGGAATCTTAGAAAGGAGTACGATTATCGGAACATGAAATGTATAGCATAAAAGGACGTAGCTACCCCTTTTAGGCTGAACGTCAAGTTACCAGGGAGTTAGGTAAATAAGGGTTTGGAGACACTTCGGGAATTTTGAAATCTCATTGTCATAGGATTAACCAATGAGACGATCATGACATTCATTGTAAAGGAATAAATTCCATCTAAAAGTGAATACATCATTTCTAGGAATGATTCATGTTGTGAAGAAAAGTGCAACTTTTTTAAAAAGAATGGAATTGGTTTTCAAATGAATGATTTTGAAAAAGTAAATTCTTATCATATTTTGAAAATTGTTTAATTTTCCAAAGCATGTGAAGTGTTTTAAAAAAAATTGAACATGGGAAAACCATTTTTTTAGAAAGAATTTTTGTGATAATTGATGTGATATAATTTCAGATGATACGCCAACAATTGCTAGAGAGTGAGATTAACAGATTTTGTTGTTAGTTTAGAAAATGGAACATGGTAGGCATTGTCGAAACCAACCTAAAGAAGCTACAGAAAATGTGGTTTCACCTGAACCACATGTTAACCAAGAGCTGGTTCAAAGTATTGTTCCTGCTTTTCAACCATTGTACATAGGGAACCGGAGGAATGAGCCATGTCATATGGATCATACCATCCAGTTCATGAAGCAGAATCCACCTAATTTCTAGGGTGATTCTGAACCCGAGAAGGCAGAGGTGTGGCTATATAGGATGAATCGTATCTTTGACATCATCAGCACATAGATAGATCTAATGGTCAAATTGGAGATGTATATTCTTGAGGATAATGCACGTCAGTGGTGGATTTATTGGTGCATACTAAATTGGATGAAATACTTACATGGGAGGATTTTGAGGAATTGTTCAACAAATAATTCTATCATCACACGTTCAAGATTTAGAAAATGGTAGTCTTCTTTAACATAAACTAGAGAGTCTTTCTATCACAGAGTAAATGGATATGTTCATGAACTTAGTATGCTTTGCATCAGAAGTTGAGGAAAGTGCCTCTTTGAAGGAACACATCTTCTAATTAGGGATACGACCAAAGATTCGATCAATGATTATAGTATTTTGTATAGAAGATTATATAGAGATAGTGAATAGAGAGACTGTGGCTAAACATGATATCTTAGGATATATGGTAGGAGGCTTTATTATACCTAGAAGAAACGGTGGGAACTCAACCACTGGGAACATATGGAAAAGAGACACCTATTTCCAAGGTGTAAGTGGAAATCATAAATAGAAGGCTACATCAGTAAAACATCCTCCATGACCCCAGAGCAATGTAGGTTATTTTCAATGTCATTCACTTGACCACATAAAGTATGAAAGTACGAAACCACCTAGAGCATGTCATAATTACAACAATATGGGACATATTCAACACTATTGTCGTAGTGCTCCATGGTCTAGTGCTCGAGAAACTTCTCAGGCATCACAAGCATCATATTCTTCGACTGGATGTGGAAAGAAGAGTCAGTGTCATTATTAAAGCAGAGCCAACCATGGGGATTCTAGAAATACCCTAACTCCTCAACTAGGGAAACCTCATCCAGAAAACAAGGAGAATAATTTAGTGAAGAAATAATTGTATGGAGTTGAGAACATGATTGTTGATGATCAAGCTGGACCATCTGTAGTGGGAGGTACAATTATTTTGAATTCTACCTTTGTTCTAGTGTTGTTTGATACTAGTTCATCACATTCCTTCATTTCATCTCGTGATATAGACTTTATATGTTTAAAACTATAAATTATGCCATCTATTTTGAAACTGCAAACTCCTATCGGTGAAAGAGAATGTCAAGTATTTGTGTGTAGAGAATGTGTTATAACTGTTGATGGAGTTGAGCTAAAATACTGGGATGACAACGTTCAATGCTCAAATCTACTGTTACTCATAAGCTTAACGAAGTTACAATAAAGAAATTATATCCACTTCCACATATTGAGGATCAGTTCGATTAATTAATGGGAGCTCAGTGGTTCTCCAAGATTGAATTGCAATTAGGATATTACCAATTGAGTGTTCAGAAAGAGGATATTCCAAAGAAATATTTCAAAAGTAGATATGGCCACTATGAATATATAGTCATGACTTTAGGTCTAATAAATGAACCAGTGGTCTTCATGTCATTGATGAATATGATATTTTAACAATATCTAGATTATTTTTTGGAGGTTTTTTTGGATGAAATTTTGGGTTATTCAAAGACAAGTGATTATTATGAGGTGAACCTGGAAACAGTGTTACAAATCTTGAGAGATCATCATTTTTATGCCAAATTATCAATGCATGATTTTTGGATACATGAATTATGTTTTCTTGGCCATGTCATTTCTGAGAAAGGCGTTTCTGTTGATCCTAACAAGATTGAATCCATTATCTCATGGAAACCACAGAATAATGTTTTTGAGATACAACGTTTTCATGGTCTAACTGGTTAATACCATGCTTTTTGCATGTATTATCACGAATTGATTCACCAATGACAGCTTGAAAAAAGAAGAATGCTCCATTCCAATGAATAGAGGAATGTCAAGATTATTTCTAAGAACTGAAAGTTCGTCTTAGATCGACACCTATCTTGATCTTTCCAAAATTAAGAAAGGAGTAAGTGGTGCATTGTGATGCTTTAAGATCAGGGTTGGGCTGTGTTCTCATGCAAATAGATCATTTGGTTTCTTATGGTTCAAGGCAGTTGAGGGTGCATGAGAATAATTACCCAATACGTGATTTGGATTTAGTTGTAGTCATCCATGGTATGAAAACATGAAGAAACTATCTCTTTGGTGAGAAATGTACTGTTTTTATGTATCACAAAAGCTTGAAACAAATTTTCTTACAGAGAGATTTGAATATGAGGCAAATGAGCTAGATAGAGTATCTCTAAATGTTTGAATTTGACATGATGTACACACCGTGGAAAGGAAATTCGGTGGTAGATGCATTGAGTAGAAAGTCATATGCTCAGTTGGTGAAAGAAGCTTCAGATGAATGGCAGTTGATGTCGGTCTTAGAAGACATTTCTATGTATGTGAATACCGAGGTGATGTTGTGGTTTTCTTCTCAGCTATGCTTGTTCCCGATTTAGTAAAAATGATCAAGGAGGCACAAACATCTAATTTTGACTGTCTGGTTGTACGTTAAAAACTCAATGGTTGGGAGACCATTGAGGGATGAAAACTTGATGTGGGTTTAGTTTTGTGTTTCAGATATCGGGTGGTTGTATGAACAGTTATTCAAGAACAAGTCCTTCGTTCTTACCACTATTCGAGATAGTCTATATATCCAAGTACACATAAGATTTATAATGCATTGAAGGCATAGTTTTGGTGGAGCGACATGAAATGTAAGGTGGTTGAGTTCGTCTCACAGTGCTTAACTTGTTAGGAGGTCAAAATAGAGAATCAAAGACCAGTTGGTATGTTATAATAATTACACATCCCAATGTGGAAATGGGATCAGATAGCAATGGATTTTGTTACAGGTCTTCCATGAATGGTCCAGAAACGTGATGCCATTTAGGTGCTAGTGGATAGTCTAACCAAGTCGGCCCATCTCATACCTATTAGTGAAACTCATATGGTGGAGGATCTTTTAAAAATATATATCTAAGAAGTGATAAAGATGAAGGGTGTACTAGTGTCAATAGTCTCAGATAGTGATCTGAGGTTAACGTCTTGTTTTCTAAAATCCATACAGCAAGCCCTTGGGACTCAGTTTACTATGAGAATGATGTATCATCCTCAAACAAATGGTCAATCCGAGTAGACGATACAAACATTGGAATACATGTTTCAGGCTTGTTTAATGGATTTTTGTGGCTCATGGGAGGAGCATATACCCTTAGTGGGGCTTATAAACAATAAAATCTATCAAGCCTCAATACACATGGCTACGTTTGAAGCATTGAATGGGTGTCCATGTTGTTCTCCACTATGCTAGGTGGAAACAGGAAAAACATAACTAGTTGGGCCAAGCCTTGTCCATGAAACAACATAAAAGATCTAGGTGGTTATAAAGAGGATGGAGACGGCTCAGATTCGTCAGAAATATTATGCAGATCACTATTGAATACCATTTCCGTTCGCTGTTGGTGATCA
This sequence comes from Viscum album, assembly GCA_963277665.1. NCBI lineage: Eukaryota > Viridiplantae > Streptophyta > Magnoliopsida > Santalales > Viscaceae > Viscum > Viscum album. The sequence continues at coordinate 1,662,703,246 of OY728123.1, read as the reverse complement.
TGTCTTCTTGAGGATCTCTCCAAGGCTTGAAAATCGTCGCATTGGGAAGCGGGGAAAGTTATCTCTTATATACATTATCCCTTTTGAGTTACTGGAATGGGTTGAAGAGGTGGCATATCATTTGGCATTACCACCATGGTTTAGTTCAGTGTATAATGTGTTCCATGTATCCACATAGAAAAAGTATCACCCTGATGTTAACCATGTGATCGGATGGGATCACATTGAGCTGGAACTAGATTTATCACTGAAACATATCCCAGTGTAGATCATGGATAGGAAATAGCAAGTATTGCGTGGGAAAATCATTGGCCTAGTGCAGGTTTTATGGCAACAGGGTCAGATTCTAGAAGAGACTCGGGAACATGAGAAGGAAATGAAAGAGTAGAGGTTGGAACTCATTTTGTCCAGTGAGGGTTTTCTACTTTCCAAATATTGAAAGACCAATGGTGGGGATTATTTATTACCATCGGGTTTGGGTACATAACCCATTTCCTCATGTTTTTTAATTGGTGTGTCTTTAATAGAGAGTTTCCATAAAATAGAGAGTTTCCATAAAATAGGGAGTTCCCATAAACTTGGGTTTTTTCATAATGATGGTTGTTTCCATAGTGTGATTTGATTCTATAATGTGGGGTGTTTCTATAAAGTGGGTTGTTTCCATAAGGTGGGTTGTTTCCAAAAAGTGAGTTGTTTCTATAATGTGGGGTGTTTCTATAAAGTTAGATTTTTCAATAAAAAATTTGTTTCCATAAAAAGGATAAAGGTGAAGGATGGGAGAGTTTGGGGGTTTTATAAGGTGTGTTGGGACCAAAAGTAAGGTCACATGATCCATACACGGTTGGCCCAAACCATGTATTCAAACCTTGCGCATAGGTCAAATCTATATCCTATTTTCTAGGATCTTACTTGTTTTTTGCTATATATATTTCCTATTAGAATAAAAACGCCCCTATTTCTAGATTAATCAATCTAGATGGCTGGAGAAACCTCCCCATATGAGTTAGAGCCATCATAGAGCCTTCCCTTGGAGATTTCAAGTCTGATTCAAGAGGTGTGTAACCATTCTTTCCGAATTTGTCATTTTTTCTTAGATCTTCTCAGATCTACTTCTCTGATCTCCATTATTTCTCAGATCTAAACCTATTGTGGGTATATCTACATTTTTGGAAGCCAAATAATTCAATTTTGAGTCATTATATTTCTATGATAAGCGAACTAAGTTCGTTCTTGGAGAATCGACAAGATTTCTTGTGTGTTCTTCATCTATTGTCAATGTTTCATCAAAACCATTGATGTAGGTGGCTTCAATATCATCTCATCTTGATATATTATATTGGATTATATTCAAATTTATTTATTGGTTACGAAATTCAGGTAAAAATATTTCTTTGTGATGATTTATGGTTTTTGTGAAATTGCGTGATCTTGGAGGTGAGAAGGTTTCTTTGAGCTGTGAAGGTTTCTTTGACCTGTGAAGGTTTTTGGTGTTTTCGATGGTTGGTTTGATCTTGAAGGTGAGAAGCTAGTGTATCCAGGCTCGATCTCTTAGATCAGGCTCAAATGAGGATTCAGATCTGGTGGTTCACCTTTGTAGTGCTTTTTGGATTTGGTTGTTTGAGAGGGTATGACATCAGTCATCTTATTGGGCATGTGCTTTGACACAAGACACTTGCTTGCCGATTTTCCTTGCAACGTTGGAGTGCTTCATTATAATTTTATGTTGGGGAGGGCCTATTATGGTTTTCATTTTTGTTTTCACACTTTTTTTCCTTCAAGTGTGATTTTCTTACATCCAAAATGTCATTGGGTTTCCCCCTTCTTCCCTTAAAAGGGGGATTTATCAATAATAAAAATATTTAAAGGCTTTCGGGCCGTTGGATGGTTGTGCAAAAGGGGGTTTAGTTTCAGGAATTTAAATTGATGATTTTAAATTATGTATTTTCTGGTTTCTCTAAATGGTTGATAAAAAATTAGTTTTCAATATAAATGGTTTCCAATAAAAATCTAATTTAATTAAAATGGTTTGGAATTGAAATGGTTTGGCATTGAAATGGTTTTGACAGAAATGGTTTTCAATAAAAAGGTGTTTTTATTTAAAGGGTTTTTTTGGCATGATCATTGGGAATATGTAGTGTGTGTTCATGTTTTATATATGGGTCTTCGTTGAAATATGACCTTGTGATCAGTTCCAAAGATTTAATGGCACATGTGAATTTCTTACACGGGGCTTGGTTGAAATATTACCTTGTGCTCGGTGCCAAAGGGTTAATGGAACATGGGAAACAATTACCTTGTGATGACTTGGTAGATCGACGAGAAACTGCTAATGAGTATGGAACTGTCATAATGCAGCATGCATGGTTGGAGGCATGGGTTTGAGGAATGATTGGGTATGCTGATAAAGGGATATTTTGAAATGGTTGTAAATATTGTTTAGTTATTTTTTTGAAAAAATATATTGTTGGAAAAATTGGTTTCAATTTCACTTGTATGCTTTTGGTAATGAATGGTTTTGGAAACTTGTTTATATTTAGTTATAAAATGTTTTTGAGAAATTGTTTTATATAAACTTTTTTATATAATTTTTGCTAACTATTCATCATAGTGGTCTGAGTTGGGAAGTCAATGGGGAAAAATTACAATGTTTTATACTCACCCCTACATTGGCACTTTGGCGCTTTTGCAGATTCAATCTTCTAGGACAAGGGTAAAGGTAATGTTTCACACGTTTTTAGCACTACCTCATGATGTTTGGGCTGCTCGTATATTTTGGAGCGTGGATCTTGGGGAGCATGGAGTCTTCAGGTCTTTAGAGAGTCTTCCTTAGTCTATCCACTATGTACTTTGATACTTGGTTATTCTTATGATATTGCTTAATTTGATGTGATTCTGAGATACATGATGTTGTTGAGTTGTCATCCATTTTTTCATGCATCATATAGTGAAAGTTTGGTTATGGTTGGTAGGTTTATTGGTTTATTTATTAAAGGGTAAATCGTCCCCCACGTGTATTTAAAACCCCTCAGAATTTATTGCGAGCCTTTGGCGTCTTGGGGATGTCGCTTAAGGCCTAGTAATGACTCATTATACTCTAAATCCAATGAGAATTTGTGAGACCTTACAGGTTGTATATACAACACAATAAGATAAACAAGTGATGAATAGGGAATGTGTCCCTTGTAAATAAAAGTGAATGAAAATTCCTTACCATTTTGTAAACTATTCAATCATAAGCCCCATTATATAATAAAATTAAATTAAAAAATAATTATCATGAGACTATTTATTTTCATTATATAACATGTAAAAGGAGTAATATATACATCACTCAAAAGTAATAAGTGGTCAATATGGAATATATCACCCGAAAATAATAAAGGGACAATAAATCCCTTACCTTTAGTCTTCAATTCCTTCATACATGTCTGAAAATACTGTATAATAAATATAGTAATATTTTAAAAATATTATGTAACCATAAATATATATAAAATAACATATATGATTTACTTATTACCATTAATTAGCCGATTATTAACAATTCCTTGTTAAAATAATGTTTCGGGAAATAATTGCTATGTTTTATATATATTTTGATTATGTATTTTTGGCCCATTTACATTGATCATGGTTCCATAATATATAGAATTAAAACCATGACATTAAAACCATGTATATATATATATATTTAATATATATGTATTTTTAGTAATCCATAAAATGTATAGATAGGAAATGAAAAACATTGTTCATGGAAATGGTAGGTCATAGATAAGCATCAGTATTATTTCAATTTATTTAATAAATGAAAAAAAGATACGTAAATAATATATTATCCCTAAATAATAATTTTAGGTCTTATATATCACATATTTTTATTAAACTTGTCCTTATTACTTTCCATGTAAAACGTAAGTGAAAAAAGAATCACATCGCTTTGTGAGGTGGTAGTCTGCTGTACATAGGAGTGACATTATCGTATTCCCACTAAATGGTAAGTAAGAATGTATATGTGATATTATAATTACATAAGTATAATTATTTCATAAATATCATATAAATATACTAAATTCATCATTATATATACTTGTTATATGTGGTTATGTATAGTGAATTACATCAGTTCGTCAGACAGTAGTCTGCCATACACATGATTAACTGTTTTGTTTTCCATTTACTGGAAGATAACATGTATATAGGTTAGGAATTAAATATGTTAAAATATCATTAAATATTATATAATGGTTGTATTATATCATAATTTATATAACATTAATGAAGGTGGTATGATAATAACTAAAATTAAGAAGTTTAATAAAGGTAATTACTTTCTCATGGAATAACACATTCTGGATATCTCATTAAAAACCCTAGGGTTGGTATTTTTGATTTTAATGATGATATATAATATGTATAAGTATTTTTTATATTTATTTTTGAAGTTTTTTTTCCAATAAAAATTGTCTAATGGGTGTGAATAATTGAGGGAGGATATGTGCTTTTATAGTTCAGAAGGAGTGGCATTTTTATAAATACACCAAAATTTTCAATAATAGGGAGTCACTCTCAACCCAAATGCCTCAAAAATTAATATATAATTTATTTTAGGGATGATATGGTCAATCCAACCCTCCAAAACTAAAGAAGAAAACAAATTTTTCAAAAACGTTTTTCCTTAACTTATAAGTTTCCTTAATTTTACCAATTTAGTTTTCACCACTATAACAAGAATTTTTATCTTTGTAATTTATCATTTAAAACTAGAAATAAAATTACCATTTTGTGTAATTTTTACCCACTTATTCTATATATTAAAAACAAATTAAACTAAAATTTCTATATGTGTATAAAATTAATATAACACAATCTCATGAAACGTGCAAAGCCTCATTTTACCGTTTATACGGTAACAACGTTTTTAATATTTAAGGGTAAATATAATTATTATAAATATATAGATGGTCCATTTATAGGATATGGATGATATTTTTAATCCTATACTAATTACATGATATAGTATAGGTTATTTAGGAATTTTTAATCATTTAATAAAATATTATTTCTTATAAAATAACATTAATGTCCATTTTGACAATATTAATTTATTTTTACTTTAAAAATATAAATACAAAGGTGGAATTAGAATATTAATTTTCATACCTATATATTATGTTATATTTTTTAAAAAAATCATGCATCTCAATAATTTATTCAATTTATATTACTTTTAACATTTTAAGCATCATTTATTTTATTTTTCTTAATTAAATACTTATTTAATTAGAGTTTCCTAAGAATTTTAATTAATCATATAATAAATAAAATAAAAAAATAAATTACCCTCATAAATTTAATTTCATTATCCTCAAAATGGAGATCAATATTCATTTCCATCTTTCTTTTTTCTTTAAATGTGAATACATAATTCAAATTAAAAAGCATGTGGGTGATATTTTATCATTTTTCATTACTTAAATTATTACATTGGTCACATTAATGGAATGGTTTCCCAAAATCACATAAACACGATCCTAATGTAATAATATTCAGTATATGTCCACCCAATAGTAATTGTACAAGGTTTTTTTTTTGTCATTTTAACCCTTATAATTTTAGTTCAACCCCCCATATACCAGTTTTAACATTAACCGTTATAATTAATTTTTATTATTTTCACTATAAATTTTTGCCAAAAATTATGTGCACCTTATTATATAATTATAATTATTCTGATTCCAAATATGGAATCCATTTTTTCAAAATTATATAGATATAATTGGAAAATTTTAATTTAAAATTATGACCACATACATGATGAAAAACAGTTTTTTTTAGAAAAGTGGTGCCTCGGTCAAAGACCAAATCACATTTTATTGAATAAAAAAGTCATAAGGATTACATGAGATGGAAAGAAGGGATATTTTTTAAAATATTTATCAAATAGCTGAAGTAAATCTAGGGGGAGGGTGTCCATCCTGGTCATGGTCTAATGAACACCCTTGTTGGAAAGGGTATCAGCAACAGCGTTAGACTCTCGGAAGGTATGTGTGGAAATGTAGTCTATTTCATGCAGAGAGTCCAGGCACTGCATCCAAAGATTGATCAAAGGCTAGGCAAGGTGAGTCACACCATTTCAGATTGCCAGGAAAATGGTGGTAGAATCACCTTCAATCCATAGTTTCCTATAGCCTTGTTTAATGGAAAACTTGACGGCATGAATTACTCCCATCATTTCGGCCTCCAGTGACGAAGCTATGCCGCAATTTCCAAAGAAACACCCATGAAAAAACAGTTTTCCAAAGATAAAGTTATCATAAGTATAGAATTTTTTAATATAAAATTCATTATGAAATTGATTAAAATGATATAAATAGGATTAATTAAAATATAATTTATATAATTTTAAATTTAAAACATTATTAAAAAATATGTTACTTTCTAAATGCTCTAAAATGTTCACCCTAAGATAATTTTAACATTTTGTTTCCAAAAATTTATTTATTTTTAAATACTTTTTCTAGTAGCTTCAAACAATAATTTTATTATTTTTTCATAAATAACAATAGAAATCATTTTTTTGAGAACATGTATTTTTGAAACATATAAAGACTTTACTAAAAATTATGTATCAATTTATAAATATATATTATTTATATAAAACCATGATAATAAGTTTTAAAAATGTTTTTATTCCTTTTCATACTACCATATTTAACTCTGAGGTTATAAAATTCATGTCTAAAAATTAAAATTAATAGTATATCGTGATTTGTTAAAACACGATGTTCCATTTAATTAAAGCCAAAAATGAAACTAAATTTATTTTAAAAAAATACTAAAATATTGAGGTGTTATAGGACCCCTATGATCTGATCTATGGTCCATTATGTTTTCTGATCCAACTAAGTAATGCGATACTAGTTACGAGATAGAGACCCAGGAAATGATCTTGCATCATTCTTCATTGCGCTAGTGTTTGAATTTAGTAGATAATAGGATTATATTGACCTTAAAATATATAAATACTCAATAATTAATAATACATATTCTTTTTTTATGATCCTAGAATATTTTATTATTTTTTAGGTTGGAAAAAATGTAGACGTCCTCTTCCATTTAACGTCAAATATATTCTCAAGAATTAGACTATAGATCACTATAAAGTTGATTTCGATAATGAAAACACCCAGTAGAGGAAAATATGAGAGATTTAGTTTTAGAGTCTACAGAAGTATGAGGGATCAGTTTTTGACTCAATTATAGAGGAATAGTTTTTGAAAAGGTTGAAAAATCCATTAGTTTGATCTATTCTTGGAAGGAACTTTGGGTTTCATTGGTGGTGGTGATTTTGCATTGAGAAGTGAGGAAGAGGTAGTTCTTGTTTCTTATGGATCATGAAGAAATAGTTTTCATGTGGGAGAAGTTATGAGACCAGTTTTGAGTTGAGTTTCTTTCAAAGATCATGAAGGCAACCAATTTTCAGGAGCATATTACCCTTTGATAGAGGTATTGTAGTGTGTGGATGTTTGGAATCCATTTTCACACCCTCCTCCATTATTATTTAGAACTATTTCTAGACAAGGATATCAGGACATGGAAATTCAATGAGTATTTTCATTTATATATCCAATACTATGTCACCCCATTTATTTTATGAATGTATCTTAGTGTTCTAGAAAGAGAATAAATTATTGAAAATTTGGCCTTCAACAACACTAGTAAAAGGGAATTATCAGTGCTATAGAACCACTGATAATGTAAGTGATGCTAAAGAGTTAGCTTTAATAGCACTCATAAAAAGAAATTATAAAGGCCCCATTGAACATTTCTTATTAAAGTGCTAATAACGGCCCTACTAATAAGGGGTATAAATTTAATTTTTACCCCCCCTTTATCAGTAAACCCCCATATCATAACTTCCCCCATAACTTTATCAATAATATAGAAAATCCCATCCCTATAACACACCCCTTCCTCTAGTGAGTTTCGAACCTGATACTTTTATCTTACACACCAGCTCCTTTTCCACTACCTTATACTGTTTTTTCAGTTTAGGATATATCTATATATATATGTGTGTGTTTAATTATACTTTTTATCCATATATTTATATTTTTATATACACATATATATATATTAAATGGATATTAACCCTGAAAACACTTAAAACACATAAAAACGTTAAGAAACTCTAAACACCCTAAAACTCCATAAAACCAAGAAACAATTGGAGCTTCAAATCTGATAGTCAGTTTTATCTCCAAAACTAGTAAAATTGTATCTTATGAAACGATCCTCAATATGATGCGTGGTTTATTCTGAACTTAAACCTATATCAGAGGTTATAGCCATTTTAGTTTTTAAAAAATTCAAGCACTCGACTAAAAACTCATTTTTGGAGGCCTTATGGGCCTTTTTGGGGGGCTTAAAAATGGGACATATCTCATAGAATTCATTCCTAGTCCCTATGTGTCATAAGGATTATTTCATGATCTGATTTCATATGTGGTGGAGCCCGAACGGACACCCAGATTAAAATTCAAGCCTGTTTGATGATCGAGTTTGAATTACGACTTTTTTGAAACTATAATATATATTATTCCTTTTTCTATCATATTATTAAAATATCATATAGTTTATATATCATTTGAGAATAAATGATTTGACTAGATGTGGAACTAAAAAGAACTCTCTAATCAAAATTTATGTTCATTTTAGGGTTTTAGGGCATCAAAATATTTTAATGGGTTTTAAGGTTTTCTAGAGTGATTATCGGTTATTCTGGGTTTTTTTTGGGTTTGTAGAGATTTTCTATTGTTATAATCCATTTTCATTAAATATTATATATATTATATGTTAATTTCTATTTAGCCTTATCTAAAACATATTTAGAAAATATATATTATATTTATATCAATTTATATATATTAATATATTAATATATCAATATATTAATATATTATTTTTAATAAAATATTATTTTTAATAAAATATTATCTTTCAATTATACCATTAATCATGGATTTTTGAGATGTTCTGATAAATTCCCTTTTTATCAGTGCTTTTTTACTAGCACTGATAAAAGGGGCCTTTATAAGCACTTTTTTACAAGTGTTGATAATGGACCCCCTTTAACAGTGCTTTTTAACACTTTTAAAGACCCCCCTTTAACAACACTAAAAAATGTGATGTTAAAGATCCCCTTTTACAGTGTTATTTCTAGCACTGAGAAAGAAAGTTTTAATGGTTCATTTAGTTATCACTATTAAAATATCAGTAATGGATAATCTCTGTTTTGTAATGGTGTGACATCATTTATAGGATTCTATATAGGACCAAATCATCTTGAGAGTGGAGTCGTTGGGATTCCTCACGTAGAAGAACTATGGTATATGATTCAAATTTTTTTGAACAAAATATCTTTTACATAACTGTCTGTAGTTTTCTGACCATCATTATCTTATTTCACTAATGATGTAGGCCCTCAAGCCCCTGCCAAAGGATCAAATTCATGTTTCCTATGTGGAGGCCAAGGTTATTAGTAGAAAGTGTTCATGATCATTCTGAGAAGGTATTATGAAATAGGTGTTCCTCTTCAAGTTCCTATGCTGAGGTAGTTTTATATGAGGCATCTATGAAAGGGTTCTTCATATTTGTATCAGTAGAGTGCTGATATGGAATATATATTACAACCTTGAGAGGCTCCTTTTCCATAGAGATTAGAGTGTGGCCATGGTAGTGGTCACCATCAAGTTTAGAGAGGCACTTGAGTAGATCATAGCGAACAACATGCTTTATTGTTTCTAGAACCTAGTGAGATAAACATCATTTGAGGCACCCTTTTCTTATATTTTACTTGGTTATGTGCTTTATTTCATTCTGGATCAATACAATCTTTCATATCAACTACATTAATCTATGATTTGGAATTTGAGGAAGATAAACATCCATTTCCCATATCATTGACTATTCTAGTAGGAGGTTTATATTATCTTCATTAAGATTAGATATATATTTATCTATTTTTGAGGAAGCACCACTCTTAGGGAGACTTTATATTTTCATGGGTAAATCCATACAACATCATCCTCAGCATGGACTGGATGTATTTGGTGCATGTTGTTTTATATTACTTCAAGTTACATATTGTGTTCTATGATGCTAATAGAGATTATTCCATGTTCATTAAAGATCAATACCCTTGAATGGATTAGATATGTGGTCCATTATTATCTTTATTAATGGTAGAGTTGATGTAGATCTCATCAAAGTATCACCTTAAAGTGTTTTTAAGGGTGTGAATGAGTTCCCTGATGTATTCTCTAAGTAGGTCATGGTCTTAACCCCTTTATGGGAGGTTGAGTTGGGGAATTACTATAATCATAAACTTATCAAATTTCAATGTCTCCATATAGGATGATTCATTCTGAGTTGTGAGAGTTTTGGTTTTAGAACATTTATCATTTTCATTAAGGTTTGGTTCTTCCAAATTTTTCACTTTGGGATACACTAGTTCAATTTTAATGATGTTCGAGGAATGTATATATCTATATATCAATTGGAATCACCTAAATTAGTTTATAGTGAATAAATATTATCCTATTATATGGATTGATGATTTATTTTATCATTGAAAAGGGACATTTTGGTTCTCAAAAAACTGATATGTAACATGGATATCATCGTATGTGGCTAAAATATGAGGATATTCCGAAGATTGATTTTTGTTGTAATTATGAGTATTATGAGTTCATTTTGATTTCATTAAGTGTGATAAATGAAAAATTTATATTCAAAAATTTTATAATCATAATCTTCCTAGATTTAATAGATTAGTTCATGGTCGTTTTTGTTGATGACATCATTTTAAACTCCATATATGAGGCACACAGAGCATCTTTTTGTCATTTTTGGATTTATTTGCCCTCAAAATTTATTCAAGAATCTATCTCAAGGTGATTTATAATTTTTTGGTTTATTTCATATGTCATGTCTTGTTATAGGTTGAAGTAGTAGTATATCCTTTAAATATTGAGGCATTCATTTCTCAGAAAACACCCAAAACAATTGCAGATGTTTGGAGTTTCATTGGACATGTATTTTGTAATAGAATGTTTATAGATGATTTATATTCAGGTACAAGTCCTTTTATATAATTTAAATGAATGGATCAAGTGTTATTATATACTGATCAATGTATGTAAACATTTGATCACCTTATAGAGAAGATAGTCATCCCTCCAGATCATTGATTGCTAGAAAATTAAGTTCATTTTGAGGTATCCTATGTTACGTTTCATCATGGTTTGGGATATATTCTAATTAACTAGATATCAGTAGTATATTATGGATAACATCTATTATTTCCCCAATAATATAACTATTCTATTGATTCTCTTGAGTTGGTATCACACATTGTTTCCTTGAAGTTGTGGTTACATTACCTCATAAGTGAGTTTTTTTCAACAATCCTAATAGAAAAAATGAATATCTTCTCTTATAGTGTCCAAAACATGTGAAATTTATGGTGGATGGAATTATTATTAAATTATGACTTTGATATTTCATATACATAGAGAAATTATAATATTTTATCTAATGCACTGAGTAGGAAGTTAAGAAATGATGTCATCTGTGAATCTATAAATTCATTGAGAGTGATGGAATATCAGTCAATGATGAATCCTAATATGGGAGAGTTTGGTGGAAGATGTATCCATTATTAGATTATATTACATTAATATTTTATGCAACATGTGGATTATTCTTAGCCAGTGGATTTTTAAGTTGATATCTATAAGGACGGTATTGTCTTTAGTGATTCCCCTGATGGTTGGTCTGAGGATGAACAACATGAGGTGTTTTACAATGGTTTATTTGAATCTATACGACTGATGTTGGACCATGTAATGAAATCAGTCAACATTATAGTGATCAAGTAGTCATGATTAGTTTGAGGTTTTATTGATTCATCCCCTAGGAGGATGTCGTGAGACTCAACAATGTCTGGAGGATGATTATCTATGACTATGATCCTCATTTTACAACTACGGTGTGCAGAGGTATACATCATGATTTGGATATCAATTATGAAATAACAAAAACTTTATTGCTACATGGATGGTAATATAGAGTTAACTATTAATATTCCTGATCATATGTTGTAGTCTCCTAGATTAGGGATGTTTTGGGGATGAGGCACCTGCCATTGGGCGAGTTTTCCTAAAATAGTAATTTACACTCCACCATTGCTATTAATCCATTAAAATATTTGTATGGTTATTCATTCTAGTATTTCTTATTCTAGATTATGTTTATACAGTGATCAATTATGAATCCAAAACTATTATAAATCATGATATAAAAGTTTCAGGTGATTTCAGATAGGATAAAGTTTGGGAAGTTTCTTTTAAAAAACTATGTCGGTCAGAGGAGGATACCTATAGAGTCCAATATTGAATATCATGTGTTCATAAAGTTGACTCCTCATCAAGGTTAATGATGTTTTAGACATGGATTTAATATTTCCCATAATTTAATGGGGCTTTCATGGTTTTTTATTTTATCAGATTTGTGGCATATAATATAACATATCCCCTGAAGATGAGACAAATATATGACATCATCCATGTATCATAGCTTCACCAGTATCTTCATTAAAACTCTCACATCATAAATTAGGAAAATATATATATATATATATATATTGGTGTTTCCTTAAAGGTGTGGTATGTGGTGGTTTAAATAATCAGGATAAGGTGTTGTGTATACATGTCATTCCTTTATTTTGTGTCTTTTATAGGAATAATGGTGTGGATGAGAGTAAATATTAATGTGGGTCACATATGTATGTTATTCATAAAAAGATTTTTTATGTTTAACTCTTCCCTTATAGCGACTCTTGTTTGGTGTTTGTTGTACTTTATTTGGTATGATATGGATTTTACCTTCCTTGATGCTTTGTCTCGCTTCTATTATCTGAGAGGTATCTCCCCCATGAGAGTGTTTGGGAGTTGTTTTTTTTTTGTGTTTCATAGTTTTGTATTCTATTACTCTAAGTGTAATGGTTGAACTCCTACATTATAGAGATTCCTTGGAGGTATCTCATGGGTTGAATGTTCATATGAACCTCATTTTGATTCCACTATATTTATATTTGGTGTTAAATTCTTAAGGGTTATAATTTTTTAATAGGTATATGATATTATGTCTATGATCCATCTAGACCATTTCATTGCATGTTTCTGAGGAATCTGGTTCTTGGAGGGAGTCGAGATTAGGACCTGTGTATTTTGGAATCTATAATCTAGAAGCATGATAAGTTCACGATTTGAATTTTAGTTCATGACGTGAGTGTTTGGTTTGTGACATGTATAGAAATTCACATCCTAGGAAGGTAAATTCAAAGAGTTAGATTTATAACGTGAACCATCTATTCACTAAATTAATGGATGGAGGATATTCTTGAATGGATATATACCTAAAAACTTGAAACATCAATATGAAGTTGATAATATAAATTAAACCGTGTTTATTATTTCAAGGAGATGTGTTTTTAGTGAGTCTTAAAACTCATGTCGCTCAGGATGTGAATTACCCATTCATTACATAATCCTACATGAGGTAGTGAGCTGATAAATCTAATCACACACTCATTTTTTAGAAACATTCCAAATATCTCCCAACTCTAGGAGGCTAGAGGAGTTCGCTCATTATGTTTTTAAGCACTTTAGAAAGGTATTGATCACTATCTTCTTGTGTTCAATCCATGGTGATATAAGGTGATTTTTTCACAATTATCTTATGGTTTATTATATGATAGGTCTTATTTCCTACAATTATTTATTTCTATTATATGGATGTTGATATATTTTGTTCTAATAGAGTACTTTTTATGTTTTATGGCACACTTTTGGTGTGTTGTACATAGAGGGATGCAGTATCCTTATCTAAGAGTAGATCATTGTTCTACATTTTTTTTTTCTATTCTCCATCAAAGAACATTGAATTCCTGGACATAAGGGATTAATTAATTCTCCTATTATTTAATGTGAAATCATAATTTAATAGTTCTTCTATATTTTAGTGATAGTGTAATTAACCAAAATTAATATTAAACCCAAATAAAAAAAATAAATGGTTTATGGTTGTAATTATCACTTGTTTTCTACTATGATAATAGTTTTCCTCTAGATTTTCATGGTAGTGTTTTACCTATGTTTATTCAATATTGATAATATTTTTTATTTTTTATTTTATAATGTTTATTTTTTTGAAAAATTTTAATGAATGTCAAGACAACAATATGTGGATAAATAATTAAAGATGCATATTTATATAATTCATTGATTATTATATTTAGATGGAAAACAAATGATTCTTGCTACATGTTAAATTTAATTTTTTATCCATGTGGTTGTGTAATTGGCTAACGAACATGAAGCTAGAAATGGTTGTTTTTTGTAATATTAAATAGTCATGTTAATGGAATTTTTCTTTAATAAAGTTTTGAAACATGATATTATGGTTAATAAAATGTTTAAATAATTTTTATTTTTTATAGATGTTTTTCGAGGTTTTCCATATATGTAACATATGATAAATTAATCAATTAATCAAATATTTTACTAAAACTGGTTGTTTGACAAAGGTAAATGTTTTGGGTTTATATATACCTTTTCTATGTGAACTATGGATGATATTTTTTAGGACGTTGAAGCCCTGTTTACTTTTTTTTTCTATTGAATTATGTGTTTACACTAGATAGGATTTATTCTATTTGATGTGAAGTGATCCTAGGATATCTGATGGTTTGGAGAGATGTGTATGGGGAGGTCTAGGTTTGTGGTGGAATTTGGCCCCTATGATGATGAGACGCATGATGACATGCATGGATATTTTAGTGTTGATAAGTATGAAAATCATGGGGGTGGCTATGGCACCCCAAACACTTCATGGCATTTTCTCTTAAATATATTATAGTTATAGCCTATATTTCATGAATCCCTGAGCCTATATAAGAAGAAAACATGGTAACTTATAAGAGATATCCATAACCTAGCCATTATACTTAAATTTTCCAACTCTGTGATTTGAATTATAAAAAGCTGACATAACGGTTGTGTTCAAGATGATATTTTGAGTCTGATAGAATTAACATAATTTTCAGTGAATAGTATCCTACCCATATTAATAGTAACCTACCCTTATTAATAGTAATATCACTCTTATAAATGGTATCCATTCCCTTGAATTTATAAATGAATTTAGGTACCTTAAAAATGAAGATGAAGATTTTAAGTGTTTATATTTTTAGACTAAATAATTATTTTATTTAAATATTTAGTTAATCATTTTTAGAAAATTATTTTTCAAAACTAGACTTCATTTTTAGATTCTACACATCGAAAAATTGTTAAGGTTATTTTTTGGTATTATTCTGAAAGACTTAAATTTTTGTTGAATTGTAAAATGCGATAATTTACGATAAATGAAAAATAAGGAAATTATTGAGTCATTGATGATGTTCTGCTGATGTAAGCCCAATTAGTTCGAAGTCACATTCATATATTACTTTTAATGGTCATTGAATACTCACTATTTGTTTTCTTTAGAGGAAATAACAAATTAATGATTATAATATTAAGAAAACTCCTCTCCCCTCCACTATATAAACCACCCCTCACCCCCTCTTCCTCTTACACCACTTAAGCTTCAAGACATGCCTAAATTATGCCAAATACTCTTCCCAAGACCTCTCCCTACGTCCAAGACCTAATGGTTCCACCAAAAGGCCAAAAACAGAGGCCTTAAAGAGATTCTCAAGGAGGAGTACTCAAGAGGTGAACCTTCCTTCTCTTTTCTTTCAATTTTTTTGAAAAGTTCCATTGTTTTATTCTCACTTCTCACCTCCCCTAATCCAAATTCCATGATAATTACATAACATTAAATGTACTATATTTTAATTTTTCTATTGGAATATTTCATCATAATCTAACTCCCCCCCTTTTATACAATAAATGCAAACACCAACCGGGATTTGTAAATTTATCACACCCAAGGAAGACGAGTTTTCAATTTGCATTACTATCTTCAATAATGGTCATGAAACCTTTATAAATGGTTGAAAAAAGTCATAATATATGTATTTTATCTTTATTAATGTTCTTTAATCTTCACATGTTAATAATATGGAATAATAATACAAAACATGTTTATTGTGCAGAAAACCGCCAAGCCAAATCCAAGCGTTTATTTTAACTCATCGAATGAGTCATCCTCATGGAATATAAACAGAATCATTATAAGATCATATATATCTCTTTAATTTCACTAATAATGTATATTAACAATTATTGATGTTTAACCACATTTCAAATTAACTTCTATTCATGAATACAAGTAAAAAAATCATGAAACCATGTAAGAAAAGGCTTCCAAAACAGTAATAGTGAATCTCTTAAACCCATAAAAATTACATTAATGAACATAATAAGGTTATACCATATCAGTTAAATGTTTATGAGGTTTTGGTATTATTAATTAATGAATATAAATTTTATTATTCATGTCGTTAAAACAAAAAAGAACACCTTCGAGTGTATGGTAAGGGATCATCTCTCTCACTTTGGTTTAAGAATCTCTCCTATGTTGTGCCCTTTTATTATTAATTCCTAATGATGGGGAATGTTTTTTCACCTCCCCCATAATTCCCTTGTGACATTTAAATAATCGAATACCCCTTTACCTCTCATTAATCCATCACAATAACACTCATTACCATGCTCAAATGTTTGTAAGGGGTTTCTCATCTCACTTTAATTCCATGAGATTTTCATTGTTCACAACTTATTTATTGTATGTGGTATATGTTTAATGAAATTTGATAAATAATAACATGGTTCTATTTATATTAATGTTATTCAATTATTTATTTTAGGGTTATTATGTTTTGGTAATATGATTCGACTGATTACATTGTGGTAAGAGACTTTGTCTCAACTACTATTTTGGTGTGACTAACTTTGTATAGTGCACCTAATAATCCTTTTGTGGTGTACCTAATTCCCATTTGAGATCACTTTTCATTTGAAATTATATTTATATTAAATATCCATAATCTCATATAATGGATATGTTTGTTGTCTAAACCGTATACCATTTTACATACGATGTTTATCTGGATGGTTTTTTTAATTATGGAAATATTGATGAATTTGTTTACTTTACAGTATATGGATATTGAAAAGGCATATTTCACTTGTATCAAATCAATGTATAAAGAATTATTTGGATATGCAGTGGCAGGTGGGGCCCTCTATAACCCCTTTATTCATCAGTAGGTCTCATGAGACAAATCAGTTGGCGACAAACCCTTTGAGTTTGTTTCAAAAAATCCGATGGGTTTCTACCCACAGAAATAAACCTTTTTAACAGTATTATGGTTCCCTGTGCCAGATACATGACGTCCCATTAATTAGAATTCTCTTTATTCATTATCAGTTATTATTATTATCCATGAGGTTTTCACTATGAAAAAAACTATGGATGTAGTTTTATTCTCAGTTTATTAATGGCATTAGTGTATCATTTATTCACCATTCCATATAGATTATGATAGATTGAATATGATTAAATTATTATTGAATTCATTATTCATCTATTTGTAACCCTTAATGAGCGTTTGAGATCACCCCTTTCATTGTTTACATTCAACAGGTGACAAAGAGGATATCATTTATTGAGTTCTTGGGGATGTACTTTTTAGTTTTCGTTATGTATTGTATTTTCTAAACTTTTCCAATGTAATTTGGGTAACATATATATATCTAGTTTCTTTAAGACTGCTAAACTGATCATTCCTTTTGGATTTTTCATTATTTCTAACCATTAAAATATCACAAGTAATGCATCGGCTCCCGCCTAGAGGGGTCAGGGTGTTACAGTTGGAATCAAAGGAAGTTTAGTAGGAAACATGGAAACTAGAGTAGGAAATATATAGAAGGGAGCAAAGCCCAATGTATTATTTGGGGGATAAATGTACACAAACGTCTTGGTATTTTGGTAAGGAATAGATTATGAGAATATTTCTGGTAAATACATCCTTGTCTGGATATGAGTAGGTAGAGGAGGCTCTGGCACAGATGTACCTAAGAGTGAAAACTCTGACAAGGAGTTTTGGGCTTGACCCGGGGTATCATGGTACATGAAAATGGGCCTTACTGCACTCTTGGTTACAACACTCTAAGGGGATATGATTACAATAATTAAAATTTCATTTATAATCCATCATGAAGGAATTTAATGAAAATTTTTCATCAGAGAAACCATGTTTATAAAATTAGCTATTCATATAATTTCAATCTATGTTGAGTTATTTCATGTATTATATTCATAAAATAATATAGTGTATCCAATTATTTAGAAATGTAATCTAATAAAAGACGGGGAATCAATACTCGTGGGCAATGTAGGGATCTCCCTACTGATAAAATCAACAATATCAATGTTGGAGAAGATCAAATCATGAAAATATTGGGACAACATACTCAGGTTGTAATGAATAACTGTTCCAAACCTGTGTTGGATCATTTCAGGCAATAGAAGCCCCCATATTTTAGTGGGACTACTAACCCAGTGGTTGTTGAGCAATGTATCAAGTCCCATGAAAAGATATTCATGGCATTAAGATACAATGAAAATGAAAAGGTAGTACTGGCAGTATATTGTCTCTAGGATGACGCTGATTAATGGTGGTCCTTGATTTATAATACCACATAGGAAGAAGAAATATAAGATATAGAACAAATGACTTTTAAGGAAATATTCTTCAAAAAATATTTACCTCATGAGAAATGAACTAAAATGAAGAGGAAATTCCTTAACTTAAAATAAAGGGAAGAAGACATTATTATAGAGTATGAGGTTATGTTAACAAGGCTGGCCAGGTATATAGTAGATTACGTACATGACTCAGCAGACAAGATTGATCATTTTTTTGAAGGTCTTATGCCATGTCTTCAAAGGGAACTAGATTCTCAATAATTTTCACCATATGATGAAATTTTATCAAGTTCCATCAAAACAGAGAAGGAATTTTCTAGATCAAATATTTTCAAAGGAAACCAAGATAAGAAGTGGTACTCTGATAACAAAGGAAAACGAGAAGAACCAAAGAAGAGCAAGGGAACAAAGCTATTGCCATTATGTGAGAACTGTGGAAAGAATCATCTTTGGAAATTCATGAAAGGCATGAGAGTCTTCTATAACTGTGGAGAAAAGGGTTATCGATCTGATGAGTGCAAGGGGATGAAAAAATTTAATGATATTCAATTATACAATTGCAGAGAGATGAGACACTATGAAAATGAGTGTCCTAAGTGCTAAAGAAGCATGCCTTAGAAAAATCAAAGAGAACAAGGGAGAGCATATGCGATTACAACCACAAAGGTTGAAATTCCTAATGACATGGTGGTAGGTAATTTAGTTGTTTCCTGAAACTTTTCCAACACATTATTTGATTCTAGATCATCGTATTCATTTATATCATCCATGTTTTCCAAGACAATAGTATATCCAATTTGATTTAATAATGGATTTGTCATTAGTAACTCCCCATGGATGTATCATTGCAAAAAATGCATGTCAACTAGTTCCCCTCCAAACACCAAAATGTTCTCTAGTTGTTAACCTTATCATCATACCAGTGACTGAATTTGATATAATTCTCGGTATGGATTGGCTGTCAAATTATGATGCAAATATTTATTATCAGAAGAAGGAAGTTACTATTTTTGAAAATGGTGTAGAATTCCATATCTTTAGGGAAGAAACTTTTCCACCTGATTATTATCTAGAACCAACCCTCGTAGCTCTAATGAATGAAATACTTGGAGTGGAAGATAATCCAAAATACATGGGAGAGAAAATAAATCTTCAAATTGATGATGCGCACATAGTGAATGAGTAAATTGATGCATTTCCAGAAGAATTACCTGGATATCTTCTAGAGCAGGAAGATGAGTTCTCTATTAATTTAATTCCTGATGCAAGACCTATATCAAAGACTCCCAATAGAATAGCAACTGTGGAATTAGTAGAGCAAAAGAAACAACTAGAGGATTTGAGTGAAAGGTGATTTATTCGACCTAGTGTTTCTCCATGGGGAGCCCCTATCATATTTGTCAAGAAGTAAGATAGATCCATGAAGATTTTCATTGATTATATGGAAATCAATGCTATTAATATAAAGAATAAGTATCATATTCCCTAGATTGATGATTTATTTGACCAACTTCATGGAGCTCAATACTTTTCAATGATTGAACTTCGATCTGGATATCATCAGTTGCGTGTAAGGAGGAAAGATATTCCCAAGACAACATTTTAGAGTAGGTATGGGGATTATGAGTTTAATGTGATGCCTTTTGGACAGAAAAATGCACCCTCTGTTTTCATTTATTTAATGAATTGATTTTTTAAGGAATATCTTGATAAATTTTTTTTTGGTATTCATCGATGATATCCTTGTATACTCAAAAAGATATGAAGATCAGGAGAATCACTTTCAAGTTATTCTAAGAAAACATAGAAGAAATAAATTATATGTGAAGTTTAGTAATTGAGAAATCTTGCTTCAATAAGTCTCTTTTCTAGGCTATATTATCACTAAGGATGGAATCATAGTTGATCCTGCTAAGAAAAACTCAATCCAAGATTGGACCACACCAAAAAACATAACTAAGGTATGCAGTTTTATTGGCTTATCAGGTTATTATAGGCGTTTCATTTAGAAATTTGCCCGACTGGATAACCCTCTAACCAAGCTCACACGTAAAGGAGTTATGTTTTTGTGGACAAAGGAATGTACAGAATGCTTCTAAGAATTGAAAATAAGATTGGTCAATGCTCAAATTTTGACTCTTCCATCTGGAAGTGAGGGATTTCTAATATACAACGATTCATCAAATAATGGACTCGGTTTAGTCCTTATGCAAAATGATAAAGTTATTGCTTATGAATCAAGATAATTGAAGACTCATGAAAAATATTATCCAACTCATGATCTTGAGTGAGTAGCCATAATATTTTCTCTGAAAATAAGAAGGCATTATCTCTACAGAGAGGGTTGTGAGATATATACGGACCACAAGAGTTTGAAATGTATTTTCACACAAAAATAACTCATCATGAGGAAAAGAAGATGGCTCAAGTTACTCAAATATTACAATTTTTCAATACACTACCACCCAAGAAAGGCAAATAAGGTGGCATATGCATTAAGCAGGAAATATCATGGCCTTCTGACTCAAATGAGGATTTGAAGAGATCCTATATTAATGGATCTACTAAAGATGGATATGGGAATTGTTAATGAAGGGGAAACATTGCTCCTCTTTCTAATTATTGCTAAACCATCATTACCAGAGAAGATAAAAAGCTCTGAATCTGATGATGAGAATCTTCAGAAGAAAATTAATGTAGTTAAGGATGGGAGACTGGAAGAATTCGTGTATGAAGAAGGAGTTTTGAAATTTGGGAAGAGGTTATGCATTCAATCAATACCTGAGCTAAAAAGGGAACTATTAGATGAGGCTCATAGCTCAAATTTTTCTATACACCTAGGTAGAACCAACATGCATAGAGATCTGAAGGAATACTTTTTGTGGGATAATATGATGTGAGAAATTGCTGACTACGTGTCATGGTGTCTAGTTTTTTAACAAGTGAAGGCAGAGAGACAACATCCCAAAAGAGTGATTAATCCTCTACCTATTACTATATGGATGTTGGATAACATTACGATGGATTTTGTCACCAGACTACCGAGGACACCTATAAGGAATGATGCAATAAGGGTAATTCTTGATCATCTCACAAAATCAGCACATTTCCTTCCAATAAGAGAGGATTTAACACTTGAGTACCAGGGAAGACTTTATATTAATGAAGTTGTAAGAATTCATGGTGAACATTTACCGATTTTCTTTGATAGATATCCTTAGTTTAAATCAAAATTCTGGAAAAGTCTACAGAAGGCTTTGAATACTGAGCTTCGTATGAGTACTGCTTGTCACCCTCAAACAGATGGATAGTCTGAAAGGACTATTCAAACTTTATAAGACATGATGATGTCATGCTCTCTTGAATTCCAAGGTATGTGGTATCAGTACTTGCCTTTGGTGGAATTTTCCTACAATAATAGTTTCCATTCTAGTATTCAAATGGATCCATATGAACGATTATATGGAAAGTGATGTCGAGCTCCAACTTGATGGGATAAAGTTGGTGAGAGGAAACTTATAGGCCCAGAACTTATTGAAGATACCATGAAAAAGGTGAATAAAATACAATCCCATATTAAAGCAGCCCAAAGTAAGTAGAAGAGTTATGATGAAAACTGGAGAAAGGACATGGAATTCCAAGTGTAAGATCATGTATGAGGGTGTCTTATGGTTCAGTAAGAAAGGGAAACTGATCCCCATGTACATCGAACCATTTGAAATTCTGGAAAGAATTAGAGTTGTAGGTTACCATTTAATGATTATGAGGCCCCAGCCTTAAACCTTACTTAATCTTGAGTTATTACAATATTACACATTACAGATCTTTTCAGGTTTAGAGTTTTAGAGAATTAGAACATAAAACTTGCATTACATTCCACATATAAACAAAGTGGTTACATAAAGATAGTATTCATTTTTCCCATTAATGGAAACATATTTAAAATAAAACATGGATTCATTCTTGACACTTCCTTGACACTATCATCATATCATGTTCCTTTCCCTTGACCTGTGAAAAACATTTCAAAAAAACTTGGGATGAGCATAAAAAGCTCAGTATGAGTTATAAAAATATGGAAAGGAAACATATGTTCATATATACATAAGAATGAAATCATACTTTACCTATAAAACATACGCACTTTAACATACCTCATCAAATCATGAATAAATCATAGAAATCATAAGACATAAAGGTAACTTGAGGTATTCATAACATTCTTACATAGGGAGTAACCCTCTTGGTTACGTTTGGAATACCGATCACAGTATATTCCCTAAATCTCTTCGGGGAAACCTTAACGTTTCACTCCTTCGTGTTACCCAATGCATTGGAGAGCTATATTGGGCTCACCCGCCCTACGTTTATCATGGAAGCACCTGTCTTCATAATAATTCCCAAGAACCATAACATAATCGTATCACATAAAACATGCATAAACGAAACATAAAATTTCCACCTTTCAATCAAAAGATATCAATACAACACATTGATATAAAAACATTATGAAAACCATTTTCAATACCAAAACAAAAGAAAAATAAAACATGGTATTTATTTTTCTTTAAAAAAAGGTATGGCTAGTAGAGGCAGCCGAAACTCAAATAATGGTCACAGCGGTGGAGAAGTCATTGTCGCCGCATACGTATGACAAAAACATTCCCTTTTGTCATTTAGTAAAATGATTTGTATAAAATAGATTACTTTTGGATAAACATAAAAGTCAAAGGGGTTTATACACCGTATAAAAGAAGGTTTTGTATAAAACAAAATATGCCTCAATGAAAGGAGATTGAGACGAAGTCCCATACCTCGGGTCCGACTTGACTCAGTCATTCTTTAATCACCTGAATAATAAACTTTAGTTAATTTATACTTGTTTAAGAACCTTTTTCAAGTTCATTATTCCTTTTATATCACTTATTGACATGTCTTTAACACTATGTAATTATTTAAGTTAATAACGGTCGTTTTAACGATCATTGGTACTTGAGTAAAAAATAAACCCTTTATAATTACAAGTTGTTCATGTATCCATTATATCCAGAATTATAATCATGATGTATATATCATATATATCATATATATCCAGTATATATATGCATTTATAATATTACATAATCATTTAGAGGCATGAAATGAAATGCATCGTTCATGGAGACGGTAAGCCGTACGTACGCATGAACGATACTTCCATTTCTATTTCGTATTTTATAGAATGGAATCATAAAGATATAAAGGTATATTATAATTCCAGTGTAATATCATATATAATATCATAACTCTATCCTTTATACATCCCACATATGGTATTAACGAATCAAATCACTTTGAGGGGGCGGCAGTCTGCACTTCCTTAAATGAAGATATCGCGTTTACCCATAATGGAAACCATAAAGGTATGCCAAAAATGAAAAATAAATAATCTTAAAGAAAACATAAACATATTATATATTATATATAAATATAGTGTCATCTTAATGGCCACCTTTTAAGGTGTTAAAAGAATGTTGAACAATCATCGTTTCGGGAGGCATAAATTCACCATCCACGGAAACAGTATGTTCTTTAACCATTAGATGTAGGTGTGTGTAAGTGTAGCTCGAATCCTTCTTATAACAACATCCTAGTATATTGAAGATACTGGAGTTGTTACAAAAAAAAATGAATAAAAAGAGTTTAGGGGGTTAGAGAAGCAAAATAAAACAAAAATACTCAAGTGAAGATATTACCTTAAAATCGGGTAACTCCCTTTGGTTTGAGCTCAAAGGCTTCCTTGGGAAGACTTCTTCCCAAAGTGAGACTTCAAGGAGTAAGAGAGGGAAGTGGAGAGACAAAATGGGCAGGGTTTGGCCGAGCCATAGGCTTTGTAAGTGTGGGTAAGGAGGTAGAGGTGGGGGCCTTTTATAAGAGGAGAGGAGGGACACTCTTGGAAAGTAAAGAAGTGTTACTTTATTTTAAAATGCGTTTCGGATTCAAAAGGTCCCACATTGATATAATATGAGGGTAAGGTGATGAGATTTCTAAATCCACCCATCCAATCGGTTTTGGACATGTGTAGTTCATAGATTTTACATTATCATTTCATTTTATTTAAATCCTTTATTAATGAGGTAATCGCTGCATCATCATGATGTCATAAATAATTTAATTTATTTAAAGTCTAAAAATTATAAAAAAATACTATGATGTAGGAAATATTTTTAGATTTAAAATTACTATTTATAATAAAAAATCTGACTTGTATAACCCCATGTAAATTTTGTTTTAGTAAAACATCTCATGTTTGTGTCATTTTTACTTTTACATTAAATAAAAAGTTATTTATGTCATTTCCCAACCAAAGTGGCTCCATAAGGTCCCCAAGTTTACCCATGGATTTTATTGGTCGTCCATGACACATCCAATGAGTTTAGTACATGTTTCAAGCTCATCTCATATTATTAAAACATTATTTTTACCATAAACTACACTAATTACCACTAATCGCGATTAAAAACATAAAAGTTACTATTCACCAAAAAATTATTTTAATCTCATTGAACCACATTTTTCTTCTTAATGACAACCATATAAGTCGGATTTTTGAAAATCAAATCACAGAAGCGGCAAAATTTCATTTAAACAAAAAATCAGTTTCGTTAACTACCACTTAGTGGTTTCACTATTTATCAAAAATTGAAGTTTTTCAGAACAATACCAAAACTTTACCCTAAGATATATTTGATATTCAGAATTCAAAAATGATTTATATTTTACAAAATTAAAAACATATAAGTTAAATTAATTAATTAATTAATTAATTCTCGATGTCAGAGTAAATAGCATGTTTTTATGAAACAATAAGTATCAAAAGATTGACACTAGTTTAAGTCCAATTTCAAAGTGAAATTAATTACAATGACCACTATTGGATTAAATGATAAAAATATATTCTAATTTCACCTTAAAACAAATTCAAAAGATAATCTAATCATATAAATAAATTAGATTAAAAAGCAGTTTTGATGTAAAATGCAGTATTTTTCACTATTCATTAAAAAATGAACATTGTCAGAAAAATACCAAAAATTCACACAAAGTAAATTTTGATGTCCCAATCATAAATAATAAGTTTATTTTGACAAAAATAGCTTATAAAATTGTCAAAAGATATATTTAAAAATGGTTTTCCATCAAAAGGAAGAAAAACTATCTTTTAAAAATATTAGTGTATTCCATGCTTAAGATTGGATTTATTTTCATTTTAAGCCTCTAAAACACTATCTAATTCATTAATAGACATAGATAAAAATATCTATTATTTATTACTTACATGGTATGTTATAGTGATGTTGTCAATTCTCTCCAGAATTTTGATGTGTTCCACATTTCATTATTGAAGAAATACATGCCAGACCCAATGCATGTACTCACATATAAAGAAATTGAACTGGAACCTTATTTGTCATACTATGAAAATCCTATCGGGATTTTTGACACAAGGGGGCAGGTAATGAGAAATCGGATAACTCATCTAGTAATGGTTATTTGGAGAAACTAGAATTTAGAGGAAGCAACATGGGAACCAGAGGATGTTATGAAAAAGAATCACCCATGTCTTTTTGGTTAGTTCCATACAAAAAATTTCAAGGACAAAATTACAAAGGAGGGAATAATGTGGCACCCCAAACACTTCATGGTATGTTTCTATTAAATACATTCTAGTTATAACCTATATATAATGAACCACTAATCCTATATGGAACAAAACATGGTTACTTATAAGATATATCCATAACCTATCCATTAAAATTTAATTTTCCAACTCTGCGATTTGAATTTTAAAAATGTGACATACACGGTTGTGTTCAGGATGATATTTAGAGTCTAATAGAATGAACTTAATTTTCGGTGAATAATTACTTACCCTTTTGAATAGTAACCTAACCCTATGTATAGTAACTTACCCTAATGAATAGTAATATGACTCTTATGAATGGTATCCATGACCTTGAAGGTATAAATGAATTTAGAAACCTTAAAAAGGAAGATGAATATTTTAAGTGTTTATATTTTTTGATTAAATGATTATTTTAATTAAATATTTAATTAATCATATTTAGAAAATTACTTTTTTCAAAATAGACATCATTTTGGGATTCTACATTTCAAAAAATGGTTAAGGTTAATTTTGGGGATTTTTCTGAAATACTTAATTTTTTTATGAATAGTAAAATGTGATAATTTATGATAAATGCTAAATAAGGAATTTATTGATTCATTCATGATGATATGATGATGTAAGACCAATTGGTTTTAATTAACATGCATATATTACTGTTCCTGGTCATGTAATACTCATTATTGATTTCCTTGAGAGGAAATAATAAATTAATGATTATAATATTAAGAAAACTCATCTCCCCTCCACAATATAAACCACCCCTCACACCCTTTTCATCCCACGCCACTTAATCTTCATTCCTTACCTAAATTAAGCCAGATACTCTTCCCAAGAACTCTCCCCACTTCCAAGACCTTCTAGTCTAACCAAAAGGTAAAAAACAAAGGCCTTAAGGATATTCTCATGGAGGAGTACTTAGGAGGTGAACCTTCCTTATCTTTTCGTTCAATTTCTTTTACAAAGTACCATTATTTTGTTCTCCCTTTTCACCTCCCCTCATACAAATGACATGATAATTATACTACCATATATGTACTGTATTTTCATTGTTCTAATGGAATATTTCATCATAATATTTCATTTTCCTCTCCTTTTATACAATAAATGAAAACACCCTCCGAGATGTGTAAATTTATCAAACTCAAGGGAGACAGGTTTTCAATTTTCATTACTATCTTCAATGCTGGACATGAAGCATTTTTCATTGGTTAGACCAAGTAATAATATATGTATTTTATCTTTATTAATGTCTTGTAATATTTACATGTTTATAATGTGGAATAATAATACAAAACAAGTTTATTGTGCACAAAACCGCCAAGCCAAATCCAAGCGTTTATTTTAACTCATTGAATGAGTCATCCTCATGGTATACAACCAGAATAATTATAAGATTATTTATATCTCTTTACTGTCACTAATAATTTATATTAACAATTCTGGATGTTTAACCACATTTCAAATGAACTTCCATTCATGAATACAAGTAACCAAATAATGAAAGAAGTAAGAAAATGCTTCCAAAACCCTAAAATTGAATCTCTTAAATGCATAAAAAAAAGACATTAATGAACTCAAAAAGGTTATACCATATCAATTACATGTTTATGAGGTTCTTTAAATATTAATTAATGAATCTAAATTTTATTATTCAGGTCATTAAAACAAACAAGAACACCTTCGAGCATAAGGTAAGGGATCCACTCTCTCACTTTTGTTCAAGAATCCCCCTTATGTTGTTATCTTTTATTTTCAATTCCTAATGATGGAGTATGTTTTTAAACCTCCCCATACTGACCTTGTGACATATAAATAATGGAATACCACTTTATCTCTCATTAATCCCTCACAATAACACTCGTTACCATGCCGAAATGTTTGTAAGGGGTTTCTCATCTCACTTTCATTTCTGTGAGATTTTCATTGTTCGCCACTTATTTCTTGTATGTGGTATATGTGTACTGAAATTTGATATATAATAAAATGGTTCTATTTATATTCATGTTATTCAATGATTCATTTGAGGTTTATTATGTTCTGGTAATATGATTCGACCGATTACATTGTGGTAAGAGACTTTGTCTCAACTACTATTTTGTTGTGACGAACTTTGTATTTTGCACCTAATAATCCTTTTTTGGTGTACCTACTTCCCATTTGAGATTGGTTTCCATTTTGAATTATATTTATATTAAATATACATAATCTCATCATGGATATGTTTTTTTTCTAAACCGTATAACATTTTACATATGGTGTTTATTAAGAAAGTTATTTTAATTATAGAAATATTGATGAATCTGTTTAATCTACTCTATACAGATATTGAGAAGGCATATTGATCTTGTATTGAATCAATGTATAAAGAATGATTTGGACATGCAGTGGTGGGTGGGGCCCACTATAGCCCCTCAATGTGTCTTTAGGTCTCGTGAGAAAAATCAGTTGGCGACAAACCCTTCGAGTTTGTTTACAAAAATCTGACGGGTTTCTACCCCAAGAACTAATCCTTTTTAATGGTATTATGGTTTCATGTGCCAGATACAAGACATCCAAATAATATGAAATCTATTTATTCATTATCAGTTATTGTTATTATCCATGAGGTTTTCACTAGGAAAAAAATCTATGGATACAATTTCATTCTCATTTTGTTAATGGAATTAGTGTTTCATTTATTCACTATGCCATATAGATTATGCCAGATTGAATATGATTCAATTATTATTGCATTCATGCTTTAGCTATTTGTAACCCTTACTGAGGGTTTGAGCACACCCCATTTGTCATGACCCGTCCTCGGGGCCCGTGACGTGACTACCCCAAGAACGCCTTCCATAGGCCAGGGGCTGGTGACTAGCACTAAAGGCGTAAATCCCGATAAAAAGGGAAGAGATTGCCTTTATAAAAGTAACAACACGATAGAGTATAAGCGGAAGCAACACTAAGTACAAAAGAAGGTGCTGAAAAGGTAAATGGGCCAGAATACAAACCCAACGAAAAAGTAGAACTATAACTGAAATTAAAGTACAACTCTAGAACAACAACTGAAGGTGAAAACACACTCTTGGATCATCCTCCGGTTTTCTACTTGAAGGGTAGGTAAAGATCTCCTCCTCAGCACTCCACCTCCGTCCGTCTCCTCCGGGTACCGACTCGTTGTGAATCCACCTCCGGGCACCGACTCGACGTGATATCCACCTCCGATAAATGACTCGTCGTGAGATCCTCCTCTGGGTACCGTCCAGCTCTTCAAGCCTCAACCAAGATCAGAGATGTCCATCGTCTGCAACCAACACAACGTAGTGCTGGCGAAGACCGTGCAGGGGTGAGTATACAATACTCAGTAGGGACCCTGAGACCCCCGAAGGTCTCCCTGAATCCTCAAAGAAAATATACAATCACGAAGTAACATCCAACTCTACTTAGGTATATGAACATACATATACCTAAGTCAGAAATTCCATTTCGGCTCCAATATCTAAGCCCAAGTTCGATCATGTCCACACATGATAGTACAACCCAATCCAAACAGGAAATCACAACCCAATCCACATAGGAAAGAAAGTCAATTATACCGAAGATAATGATTGAAAGTCAAGACTCGGCACACACATGTATACTTATTCGTAAGGTGATAGAGATGATCAGATGTAGTCACTGATTTATCTAAGATAGGGCCCACGTAGGATACTAGACCAGCTAAGCTGTCGGACCCACGTGGGATACTATTACAGAGGTCAATACTGTCGGACCCACATTGGATACAAGTATAGTAGTCGTCACCGCCGAACCCACGGAGGATTCTCGTACGGTTGTTGTCGTTATCGATCCCATGGAGGATTCTAGTATGAAAGTCTTCACCATCGAACCCACGTAGGATTCCAATACGATTGTCATCATTGTTGAACCCACGGAGGATTCCAGTAAGAAAGTCTTCACCGTCGAACCCACATAGTATTCCAATACGGTTTTCATCGTCGTCGAACCCACGAAGGATTCCAGTAAGATAGTCTTCACCATCGAACCCACGGAGGATTCCAGTACGAAAGTATTCACCATCGAACCCATAGATGCTGAGGAACTCCTCCTCTATCGAGTACAGTGGGCCTGCCTCTACAACCAAAATATTTCCACTAACCTTGAAATGCGGTATTACTCCACCTGTCGAGTACTGTGGGCCTGCTGCTGCAACCAAGTGCTTCCCACCATGGGTCTTCCACTACAACCAAGCTCTCCCCCTCATAGTGTACAGAGGTACTCCTTCTGTTGAGTACCGTGGGTCTGCCGCTACAACCAAGTGCTCCTCTGTCGTGGGTCTGCCGCTACAACCAAGCGCTCCCCACTGGGCTATCGAAACACTCTGACTCGATCGATCAGAAGTCGTTAAGTCTTAGCCAGCTCTAGGGTTTCCACACACAACACGCTCGTTCCGGGAGGGTCCGCTCCACGAGCGAAGAAGTCAATACATCAACTGTCACATAGACCATGTTGATGTATCACAAAGTTCTGTCACGTCAACAGGAACACAACGCGACAGACGACACGTTAACCGGACGCCCGGTCTGAGAGTTACTGGCTTTTTCATCCCAGGGGCCCGGTTGGTTTTTAAGCCAAAACCAAAATGAGTATACTCCAGCTGCATCCAAACCTCGAGCAGAGTAATTCAAAATGTCCGTATCACTAAGAGGAAACCAACAATGTCAACGACACGTCAATCGGACACCCAGAGCTCAAGTTATAAGCGTTTCCACTCCGAGGGTCTGGTTGGTTTCGTTTTCGAACCAACCTGGCTGTACCCAAAGTTCTCCAAATCTTTGAGTGTAATAGACCGAAACGACCGTCTCGATCTAAGGATCACATCTCAACTGACGGTGCGTCAATCGGGGGATCATATCCCAAGATACTGGCATTTTAACAAACCTATCCGGTTTTAGGGGGTTTTGGGCCCGGACCGACCCAGCCCAAGACCCCCTGGGTTGGCCCGAACCGGGTTGACCTGACCCGGGTCCGGCCTATTAGGGCGCGGCCCGGACCGGTGCGGCCGGTCCGGCCTGGACGCGGCCAGTTGGCCTGGCGCGGGCGCGACCCGCGCATCCGGTCAGCTCGACCAATTGTCCGAGCGGGATACAGAGGGGGGCACAACCCCTCCCCTTGATTGAGACCCCCCTCCCAGCATGGGGGTCCCGCCCTTTTCCAGTCAGGGGTTACGAACCCCGGATTTCTCGGAAACCGGCCGGCCGGGGTGTCACCGCGGGACCCCCCTCACGGGTCCCTCCCTCCTTGCGCCGGTGGCCGGTGGTTCCGGCTGCCGCTCCCCGCACCACTGTGGCCTTAGGCCGCGACCTTTTCCGACCAGCGTGGAACAGTGCGACGGTGCCGCGCCCCTCCGCCGCGGCCCCGCTCCGGCCGCGGGCTCTTCGTGGTTCTCTAGCACGGCGTGACGACGCCACGCCCGTTCGCCGCGGCCTGACTCCGGCCACGGCTCTGTTCGGCCTCAATGGTGCGGCGCGATGGTGCCGCGCTTCATTGACGCATTCCTTCTTGTTTCCGTGTGGTGCGGTTGCATTGCGCCGCCTTTGTTCGAGCCGCAATGAACACAACATCAAAGGGGGAGGAGGATCGATAGTGTTCTGGTGGTCCGACCTCCTCCCGTTAAATTGATAATATGTGGCCTGAATATTAAATGAATAACTCAAGGAATTATTCATGTACAAAACAAAACCCCTAAATTGATGAAGTCATTGAACGAGGGTCGTCGTGGGAAAATCACGTCGTGGAAAACGGCGTCGCGGAAGATGGCGTCATGGATCAAGGCTCCATAAGCGTCGTCGGTATTCGCCCGGTGAAGAAAGCGGCGTGTCGTTGTCCTATGGAAAAGGCGCCTCTCACCGGCTGTGGAGAGTATAGAAGATAGCACGACAATCTTTCTTTTCGGTGACGACGTTCTTCATCGAGGTCTTGACGTTCTTTGCGTTCTTCAATGTTGAAGACGATGTTCTTCGAGACCTTGGTTATTTTCTCCCCAGACTCCACACGACGAACCAACCAAAAACAAATTAAGACTTTGTCTAAATTTATCCACACTTGCCAACATTTTTAAAATTCAAAAACCTCATTTAATTAATTAATGAGATTCAATTATTTGAATGGGTGTGTTGGCATTCAATTAAAGAGAGAGATAAGGTCATAAACTTATGGGGGGTTTCCAACATTAAAGAAGGGGTTTAGGGGATTTGAAGGGGTGGGGCTTGTGTGGGCCCAACCTCACTATTAACCTCAAATGGGTGGTTATTTCCACCCATCCTCCATCCTTAGGATTTTAACCACTTAAAAGAAATAAAATTAGTAGCACAATTTTATTTCTTTGTAGTCTTAAATTCACAAAATTAAACAACTCTCTTCCCGAGAAAACACAACTCTGGAAAATTTCTTTTTAAGAAAATATCGGCGTTGTAGTTTCAAAAGTGACCTTGTATTTTGATTCCGAGCACCGGATCAAAAGTTAGGAAAACCCACTCGTTCGTTCACTGAACGTACTCGAGCTAAACGTCGGAAATTGATTCTGGGCACACCGGGCCTTAGAATCAGGTGCCGTCAGAAGCCACAGAATTGCAAAATTCCAAAGAAATTAAGAAAAAAAACTTCATTGAAATTTCCGGGTCTTTAAATTACTCCCACTCAGGGATTT
Organism: Viscum album; assembly: GCA_963277665.1. Taxonomy (NCBI): domain Eukaryota; kingdom Viridiplantae; phylum Streptophyta; class Magnoliopsida; order Santalales; family Viscaceae; genus Viscum; species Viscum album. The sequence goes on along the minus strand of OY728123.1, from coordinate 1,662,670,100 downwards.
ACGTCCCCGTAAAGCTATAACACAAACTAGGAAAACAAAAGTGGTGATGAGCATGCAATTGAGCCTCCCGCTCCCATGTGCTCTCCTGGAGGTTCCCGTGCTGCCAGTGAAAGCGCACCTGAGTAATCGGTCGTCCTTGTAGGACTTTCTCCTGTTGATCCTCATTCTCCACTAGAACCTCTGTGAATGTCGCCCCGTCATCGACATCCAACTCCCTGATGTCGATGATGTGTGAAGGGTCATGCACGTATCTCCTTAGCTAAGATACGTGGATGACATCGTGCACCTGGTGCAATTGAGGTGGAAAGGCCAAGTGGTAAACCACCTCTCCTACCCTGCTGGGTACCTAGAAAGGTCTGTTGAACCTCGGAGATATCTCTCCGCCTCGGCTACATCTCTGTGAACCTCGTCGAAATGAGACCTGTATAAGAATGTGGTCGCCAACCTCGAACTCTAGAGGCCTCCTTTCCCTGATTAGAACTGAAACTCAAAACTCCTACAGCCACGAGGGTAAGGTTGGAAAACCCAAGAGTGATCGGCTACACCCTCCTAAGAAAGAGTCAATCCTGTGCTTCATGGGGTTCCCTTTTCACCGACCAAGGAAAACCCATCCCGACGTTTTCCTAATACCGTCAATTTGTGTATGAACTGTGATTGCCCAATCCATACTCAAACTGATTTCATAAGGCCTCGACGCTTCCACCAAGAGGTTACAACCGAAACTCTCGCCTCAAGGGTCAGATCATACCGTTGGATTAAGTGTGATTATCGAGTCTCCTCCCAAAGGTATCTACAGACGTGAGGGTCAAGTCAACGACTTAACCAGAAACTCTATGTCTGGGACAAGATTCATGGAAGGAAGGGATGATTCGTATCGATGTTTGTTGTTACAACATCTATTTGAAGACATAGTCCATACTTCAAATCATCCTTAGATCCCTTTCGGTCGCACTCCTTGACCGCATACAGCTACTCTTTCCCCTGCCCTCCAGCTCCCTGAGCCTAGCAGGGATTACAAAGGCGGGTGTTTGCAACATGTCAAAATATTCACCACCCCATGCTGCACTCCTATCTCCACATCCACGTCTGCTGCCCTGTAGATTCATATGTCCTTTTCACTTCCTCTACTTGAAACATTTTATACACCCAAGTCTCTGAGACTGGAACTAGTTTCCTTCTTTCCCACTACTAACCTTCACTGACTGCATCCATTCAGCAAAAGAATTCTCAACCACAAAGGTTTTTTCTAGAACCCTTGCATAAGTAGGAATGTATAGAGAAAGAAGTGCTGGATCGGATGTCCTTTAGACACACCTCACTATGAAGTCCAAGCCCTGAAGCACCAATTGCATCATAGTCATCGAGTACCAGGAATGGTTTGGTATGCCCCGATGAATTATTAGCTACGGAAACATCGTCTTGCCGAAGCTGTATAATCTCTAGGAAACTCTCAGACACCTCCTCGTGCCAGTCCTCAGCCGCCTGTGATTCGGGCTTGCCTCGGAACTTGAGGGATATCTGGTGCTGAATCATGTAAGGCACTAAGCCTACAAGTGTCCTCTGCCGGTACTGCCGGTAGTGTCTGGTGACCAATAGGTAGTGATGTAGCTGACACACTACCCGAAGTTACTATCTCAGGCATCGGTCCACATACCGAAGCCTCTTCGCTAAACAGAACAACCTCATGGTTAATAACTGGAAAACACTAGTAGCTAAGATCACCATCTACTCTAATAGTGTCTACACTGGGTGGAAACTCTAACAATCGCCTCCATCCAGTCCTCTACTACCTGGGAACTGTCTCGCCTCAAAAACCTCGGAGGCCTATTCTACCCAACAGGTGGTGGTGCTTCTGGTACACCACCCGAAGGTTTCAAAATAGTAAGAGGGCCCCGCACCGGAACCTCATCTTCCAGTGGGCCGTCATCGAGTACTCTCTCGAAAGCCTAGCTGGCTGCCGCCGTGGGGACATCATAAAAAGAGACAGGTGCGCCACAGTCAACGATTATACCTGGTGAGCTGACACAAAGTAATCACAAAGAAAACTTTTTAAACACACATGCAATCAATTTTTTCGTGCACTGAGTCGGAAATCATAAGTTAGGGTCCTGGTGTACGGATACGTCGGCCGCCGCACCAACACTGGACTCCCTGGACTGATAACCACACTCAATAACCTTAACAATATTTCTTCACATAGAATAAAGATCAGAGTTCTAAGTTATGTGGCTGAACCGAACTCCTCTGATACGAATTTGTCACGACCCGTCCTCGGGGCCCATGCCGTGACTACCCCAAGCCCGCCTTCCATTGGACAGGGGCTGGAGACTAGCACCAAATGCGTAAATCCTGATAAAAAGGGAAGGCATTTCCTTTATAAAAGTAACAACACCGCAGAGTATAAGTGGAAGCAACACAAAGTACAAAAGAAAGTTCTGAAAAGGTAAATGTCCCAGAATACAAACCCAACTGAAAAGTACAACTACAACTAAAAGTAAAATACAACTGTATAACAACAGATGAAGGTGACAAGCTGCTCTTGGATCATCCTCTGGTTTCCTAACTGAAGGGTAGGTACAGATCTCCTCCTCGACACTCCATGTCTGTCTGTCTCCTCTGGGTACCGACTCGTCGTGAATCCACCTCCGGGCACCGACTCAACGTGATATCCACCTCCGGGCAATGACTCATCGTGAGATCCCCTTCCGGGTACCGTCCAGCTCTTCAAGCCTCAAGCATGATGAGAGATGTCCGTTGTCTGCAACCAACACAACGTAGTGCGGGCGAAGCCCGTGAAGGGGTGAGTATACGATACTCAGTAGGGACCCCGAGACCACCGAAGGTCTCCCTAAATCCTCAAAGAAAAGATACAATCAAAAAGTAACATCCAACTCTACTTAGGTATATGCCCATACATATATCGTGATCATAAATTCTAGTTCAGCTCCTATATCCGAGCCCAAGTTCCATCACGTTCACACAGGATAGTACAACCCAATTCACACAGGAAAGCACAACCCAATCCATATAAGAAAGCAAGTCAATCATATCGAAGATAATGATTGAAAGTCAAGACTCAGCTCACACAGGTATACTTCTTCGTAAGGTGATGTAGATGATCAGATGTAGCCACTGATTCATCTAAACTGGGACCCACATAGGATACTAGACCAGCTAAGCTATCAGACCCACATAGGATACTAGAACATAGGTCAATACTATCAGAACCACGTAGGATACAAGTATAGTAGTCGTCACTGCCGAACCCATGGAGGATTCCCGTACGGTTGTTGTCGTCGTCAAACTCATGGAGGATTCCAGTAAGAAAGTATTCACCGTCGAACCCACGTAGGATTCCAATACGGTTGTCATCGTCGTTGAACCCACGGAGGATTCCAGTACTAAAGTCGTCACCGTCGAACCCACATAGGATTCCAATACGGTTGTCATCGTCGTCGAACCCACGGAGGATTCCAGTACGATAGTCTTCACCATCGAACCCACAGAGGATTCTAGTACGAAAGTCTTCACCGTCGAACCCATTGCTGCTGGGGAACTCATCCTCTATCGAGTACAGTGGGCCTGCTGCTACAACCAAATGCTTCCCACTAACCTTGGACTACTGTATTACTCCACCTGTCGAGTACTATGGGCCTACTGCTACAACCAAGCGCTTCCCACCATGGGTCTGCCGTTACAACCAAGCGCTCCCCCTCATAGCCTATAGAGGTACTTGTTCTGTTGAGTACCGTGGGTCTGCCGCTACAACCAAGCGATACTCCGCTGTGGGTCTGCCGCTACAACCAAGCACTCCCCACTGGGCTATCGAAACACTCTGAGTCGATCGATCAGCAGTCGTCAAGTCTCAGCTAGCTCTAGGGTTTTCACACATAGCACACTCGTTCCGGGAGGGTCCGCTCCATGAGCCAATAAGTGGATACATCAACTATCATGTAGACCAAGTTGATGTATCAAAAAGTTCCGGCACGTCCACAGGAACACAATGCGATAGATGGCACGTCAAACGGACACCCGGTCTGAGAGTTATTGGCTTTTTCGTCCCAGGGGACCAGTTGGTTTTTAAGACAAAACCAACCCGACCATACTACAACAACATCCAAACCTCGAGTGGAGTAATCCAAAAGTTCCGTATCACTAAGAGGAAACCAACAAAGTCGACGGCACGTGAATCAGACGTCCGGAGCTCATGTTATAAGTGTTTCCGCTCCGAGGGGCCGGTTGGTTTCGTGTTCGAACCAACCTAGCCATACCCAAAGTTCTCCAAAAACTTGAGTGTAATATACTAAAACGACCGTCTCGATCCAAAGATCACATCTCAACTGACGGTGCGTCGATCGGAGGCCCGTAGCCCATAATACATGAATTTTAACGAACCTGTCCGGTTTTAGGGGGTTTTGGGCCCGGACCGACCCGGCCCAAGACCCCCTGGGTCGGCCCGAAACGGGTCAACCCGACCCAGGTCCGGGTCCGGCCCATTAGGGCGCGACGCGGTGCGGCCCGACCCAGCCTGGGCGGCCCGACCCGGTACGGCCGGTCCGTCCTGGGCGTGGCCGGTTGGCCTGTCACGGGCACGACTCGTGAATCCAGTCAGCTCGGCCAATTGACCGAGCGGAATACAGAGGGGGGCTCATCCCCTCCCCTTGATTGACAAATACCCCCCCCCCCCCCCCCCCGCATGGGGGGCCCGCCCTTTGCCAGCCAGGGGTTACGACCCCCAGATTTCTCTGAAACCGGCCGACCGGTTTGGCCGGCCGGTGTGCCACCGCAGGACCCCCCTCGCGGTTCCTGCCCTCCTTGCCCCAGCAGCCGGCGGTTCCAGACACCTCTCCCTACACCACCCTAGCTTAGGCTGCGGCCTTGTCCAACCATCACAGCACGACGGTGCTACGCACCTCTTCCGCGGCCCCGCTCCGGCCGCGGCCTCTTCGTGGTTCTCTGGCACGGCGCGATGGCGCCGCGCCCCTTCACCGCATCCTGACTCCAGCCGCGGCTCTGTTCGGCCTCAACGGCGCGACACGACGGCGCCACACTTCTTTGAAACATTTCTTCTTGTTTCCGTTCGGTGCCGTTGCACCGCACCGCCTTTGTTCGAGCCGCAATGAACACAACATCAAAGGGGGAGGAGGGTCGGTAGTGTTCGAGTGGTCCGACCTCCTCCCGTTAAATTGATAACAGGCAGCCTGAATATTAAACGAAGAATGAAAAGAATTATTCATGTACAAAACCAAACCCCTATATTGATGAAGTCGTCGAACGAGGGTCGTCGCGGGAAAAGCACGTCACGTAAAATGGAGTGGCGGAAGACGGTGTTGCGGATCGAGGCTCCATAAGTGTCGTCGGTGTTCACCTGATGAAGAAAGCAGCGCGTCGTCGTTCTCCAGAAAAGGCATCTCTCACCGGCTGTGGAGAGGAGAGAAGATGACACGACAGTCTTCTTTTGAGGTGACGGTGTTCTTCGTCGAGGTCTTGACGTTCTTCGCGTTCTTCAACATGGAAGACGATGTTCTTCGAGACCTTGGTTATTTTCTCCCCAGACTCCACACGACGAACCAACCAAAATCAAATTAAGACCTTGCCTTAATTTATCCATAGTTTCCATCATTTTTAAAATTCAAAAACTTCATTTAATTAATTAACGAGATTCAATTAATTGAATGGGTGTGTTGGCATTCAGTTAAATAGAGAGAGAAGGTCATAAACTTATGGGGGGTTGCCAACATTAAAGAGGTGGTTTAGGGGATTTGAAGGGGTGGGGCTCATGTGGGCCCCACCTCACTATTAACCTCACATGGGTGGTTAGTTCCACCCAACCTCCATCCATAGGATTTTAACCACTTAAAAGAAATAAAATTAGTAGCACAATTTTATTTCTCTATAGTCTTAAATTCACAAAATTAAACAAATCTCTTCCCGAGAAAACGCAACTCTGGAAAATGTCTTTTTAAGAAAATATCGGCGTTGAGGTTTTAAAAGTGCAATCAGATTTCGATTCTGAGCACCGGATCAAATGTTAGGAAAACCCACTCGTTCGTTCACTGAACGTACCCGAGCTAAACTTCGGAAATTGATTCAGGGCACATCAGGCCTCGGAATCAGGTGCCATCAGAAGCCAAAGACTTGAAAAATTAAAAAGAAATTAAGGAAAAAAAATTCCTTGAAATTTCCGTGTCTTTACACCATTCATTGTTTACTTTCAACAGGTGACAAAGTGGAGATCATTTATTGAGTTCCTATAGATTCGGTTTTTATATTTTGTTATGTATTGTGTTTTGTAAACTTTTCCAATGTAATTTGAGTAACATATATGTATCTAGTTTCATAAAGACTACTAAACTGATCATTCCTTCATGAGTTTGCATTCCTTCTAACCAAGAATATATCACAAGTAATGCATCAGCTCCAGCTAAGAGTGGTCAGGGTGTTACAGTGGCACTAAGATTAATGGAACGGGTTGAAAAAGATTTTTCCCATTTTTGTACTAAACAATGGATTATTTTATGTTCATAAAGCTACATTTAAGGTAGGTTGGTTGGGTTTATTGTATCTATATTTCTGTCCCCACTACTTGAGGAAGTTGTTTGAGGTTGGTTATGCATCAACATAATGGTATGTTAGGATATTTTATTTAGTTCCTAGAAATAGGGAATGATAATGATAAATAAATGTCTTAATCAATGGGGTTAGTTATTGAATGAAATTAAAATATTGGTGATCTTCATGAATGATGGAATCGATTGGATTATGATTGGAGGTCATAGGAATCGTTTGGTGGTCAATGAAATGAAAATGAAAAAACATGTATTAATCGATAATGAATTAGTTAATTTAAATATAAATTTCAAAATAAAATAAATAATTAAATGAAGTGCCTTGAATTGTTATGTTTATATTGTATATCATGTTTTAAGCAGAGGAAATATGATTTCTAAGAGACTATAGCTGTAGTTGAGAATAAGACTAGGTTAATTCCCATTGTTTGGTTGTGAGAAATACTATTTCCTATATGTTTTGTTATTTAATATGCTAACTCACCCATATTAGTATGGAAAATCAAACAAATTTTAAATTTAAGGGAGTTTTTTTCCAATATTTATGTTAGTGTGGAATAAATGTTGAACTACTCCCTATTCCCCTGATCTCATGTCCTGGTTGTATTATGTGTTGGTATGCACTGTGGTTATCTGTTCCCATATATATTTGTAGAAGGAAATAATAGATTGTGGTTGTTTCCGTCCCATTTATCTCAAAATAAAGTATCTTATGGATTGTTATATGTACAAATTGCATAATTTGTAATGGATTTAGGTAGAATAAAAAATTTAAAAGCTACGGTAGATCCCAGAAACTACATTGTTACTATCTAGAGATGTGGCATGGGATGATGTGATGATGTGACACATGGAGTGTGAAATGATTTTTATCAGGTGGTATCAAATATAATTATTTTTTTCAACCAAAGCACAATCTCTAACACGTGTCATCTCAATTATAGAGATTCATAATCAATCAATCGATATTTATAATCCTATTATTCCTCTATTTTGTTGTTTTAATAATTTTTTAAAAACAATGAACTTTTTGGTTTTTATAAATGATATTTTAATTGAAAATATAAAACAATCCTAACATGAATACATAAAATAGATGATGTTTTGGAATAATGCCCTTTTCCCTTATTTTTTGGTAACATGGGTAATTTCATTTAATTTAATTTTTTAAATTCAATTTTATAGTTCAATTATAAATCCTCATTAATTAAAAAATGTCTTTTAAATTTTTAGGTGAAAAATACCACCTGCTGATGACTATTATTTTCCAAACTAAACTCTACTTCCTCCTAAAACCAAGGTTAATGACACCACTTAATAGAGAGTGTGATACCTTCTAGGCCCCTAATCCATCATATTTCATTTCATCCCTTTAAGAAATCCAAAAATTTATCATATAAAGAGTTATCCAAGGGAAAGGGAGGGAAAATAATTAAATTAAAGAATATGGGTGAATTCGAGATTCGTGTTGTGGTGGATAATATCCACACCTATGCTCTTATCTCACATTCCTCAAAAAAAATTCATACATTACGAAATTTATGTACAATAACTAAATAATTTCATGAAACCTCCCACAAGGTCAAGTCGGAGGTCAGTCACTTATCATTACTAGTGTAAGAGATCACAACAGAGGATCGTAAGGGATAATGAAATGAGATTATAAGATGGAAACACACTTGAATTAAAATATGGAATATACAATTACAAAGAAAGTAAATTAAAAAAATAAAAAATAAAACCCTAATAAGATCCTAATCATAGCACATCGATATAACCCTGAAAAAATGATTTTCTTTAATCCACCTATCAGCCCTTACTTATTGGAATAGTTCATACCCCTAGAGGATAATATCATCCTTATAACAGAGTCAAAGTCATTTTGCCATATCAAATGGTCAAAAAAGGTTATTTGGGCTTTAAATTCATCAATAATAAATATTTATAGGTCCCATCCATCATATTTATGTATTAAAACATGGATTCATGATTTAAAATAATCAAGCAATCACCATGATAATGTTTTACAGCTATAAAATATGTCCCAAAAAAATAAAGGGAGTGTCATAGTGTGACGTATATGTGTCATTCCATGACAGTTGTGGTCTTTCTCTATAACCCACCTTTTCATACTTTCATGCTTTTATCTCCCCATTTTGAACAAGATTACAATGTTAATGACTCATTTATGGCATGCATCATCATTGTACAATAATTTCATCCTAGGTTGAGCTTGAGTATACAATTATGATCTCTAGGAATCGTGTTTATGAATAATTTATCACTTTTAATTCCGTATTCATAAATTTATGATATATTTCATTTAATTAAAAAATGATTTATGATTGTAAATTATAATCAAATTTTTTATTAAAAAAAATAATTATAAAATAAAATATATAGCTAAAATATCTCTCTTAGAGAACATAATTGTTTCATTTCTTGTCACAATGTATCAATATGTGTTTGAAGAGTTTGGATGATACAATGATGTATGGTGAATTATTATGGATCTTCTTTATATGGAATTTTATTTAATCCATAGATAGTTATTCTTTGCATTTAAATTGTGATAATTTTTTTGCTGGTCAAAATGACCAATGATATGTGCCACTCATGGAACATTGTTTAAATTATTTTAGAATATTTGATGGAATATGTACTGATCAAGGCCATGAAAACATATCATATATATTTTTCCCGATGAACATGAAAAAAGGAGTTGAGGTGTTTTTCTTAGAATGGAATTATATTTCTATACATTTTTTCTGTGCATTTTAATGAGTATTACATTAAAAAATTTTCCAACCTAAGAGTTAGCCTAAGCCAGTTCGACCTCATCCATATGTAGTACCTATAGGGTTGAGCATGATTTAGCAACCATCCTGGACCAATCGAGAAGGTGGAATGGTTGGGTGCAAGTGCACACCCATATATGCCCATGAATAAAGAACAAATATAGAATGGAGAATAGGCAGCACCATCATGTATAGAAGCACTGTTGTAGGATGGTACATGGTGGTACTGGAGGGGTTTTTCCTTACTGACTTCTCAAAGGTGCGTCTTGATTATTATACCGTATCCCTGACAGATGTAGAGTTCAATGTGGGATGACGCCTAATAGGTATTGTCCACACATCATTTAAAAACATGGAAATAATAGTCATCATCTAATCTTATGGATCATTTGAGAATGAGATACTCAATCAATGCAAGAAGATCATCTTCATCCTCCCATGTATGATCTCTTCACGAATGAACCCCTCACAAATGAGGGTTTTAAAAACAATCACCCACAAGATTAGGTTCCATGCAGGAACTTCGAAGTCACCCACCAGGAGTTTGAAAAAATGTATATGTATGTATTTTAGTAAATCATAAAAATTCATTGTCAAGTTGAATGGATTGTGGATGAATTTTTTTCAGATCAACCAAACAAAATTCTTTGCGGTGATGTTCCTTTGTATAATAAAAAATGTTATGAGTGATTTTTTTGCGGGTGGTGATGCTTCAAGATGATTATCCTTTACATATAAGGTTCTGCTACTTTTCGGTTGAAGATCCTTTTCAGATGATGGGTTACATCATTGATGGTATGAAAACTTTTATGAAATATTCTGTGAATCCTCCATGAAAATTTATCTTTGCGGTGACATGATGATGATTTCTATGTGGATATATGTAGTTCACAGATAAAGGATTTGTTATATGTTTTTTATGGTAGATAAATAATTCTTCATGAACCAGTTGTTATAGGATGTTAGTTTTTATGTTTACAATCAAGATAGGTGAATCTCCAATGCAGATAATAACTTTTCATGGTAGTGAACTGATTTAATACTAATTCACATGTTTGCATAAATTTCATTCAAAAACCAGTTAGATAACTACTTCATTGATGCCTATAAAATGATTCATCTATCCATGGAAAATATATTTTGTGTATTTGGAGTGAATAATTACAAAATAGACAATTTTATGATAAAATAATCTATCACTCACAGGTTTAGATTGTGCTATCAAAGCCCTAAAATTATTTGTAGTCAGAATGCAATAGTATTTGTTAGTGCAGATATTAGTTTGTAAAGCAATCAATTTTTCTGCAGACAATTCACCTAAATACATATATGCTATGACATAATTATTTAATGAATATATAGATAATATGGCATACTACATGAGCGTCATATATTTGAGAATTCAAGAAACATAATTTTTGAGAAAGAACCAATTCAGTGGAGTTCTTCAGAATATGATCATATGATATTTTGTTTATCTTGAAGGATAAAAATAAATATCATCATTATTTTTTGTAAAAAAATACAGAATTTAGAAGTGCTATTTCTTGTGATTTTGTTTAATCAATTTTGTAACAATGCATTTTGAAATAGTTGTTCTTGTGGGACTCTAGAAAGTATAGTGGGACTATATTCTCTCATGTATCATAACCACTTCTAATTATAGTTTTGAATCTATGATTGGGGAGTCCAACCAATCACAACAAGGAGTATCCCAATATTGATACCAAACTATGTAAGAATATTATATTCCTGTTCCATTAATCATTATACTGAATTTGGGTGAGGGTGATATATTTTAAGAGTTTATTGGATCCTAACTAGTCAACTAGAGTTTATTATAAAAGAAATAAAAAATATAAAAAATCATTACTAATTCATCCCTCCCTTCTTAGTGGTGAAGCTCCTCCCTAGGAACATCAATTTCTATCAAAGGGAGGTTCTATCTGAAAGTATCCACAATGAATTGGATATGTATCACCTTAATTTTTTTCATCATAGTTGTTTTCCTACTTTATATAGTAAGAACAATCACATCTGAAAAAACAGGATGTTTCTCTATATTCTATCACTTGGACTTGAATTTAAATATTAATTTACAATTGGATAAACTATTATTACTAATAAAACGTTTATAAATTTTATAGATAAGAGAAATATGGACATTTATGGAAAATCTAAAAATTATATTTTGATGCGCCTTCCAGAAAACATTTACATAAAGGTTATGAGGCTCAAAAAGAAAATAAAAATTTGGGATTAATTAAAAAGCAGTTATAAATGAAACATGAAAGTCAAGGATTATAAATTTCAAAGATGGAGAAGAAAACTTAAATATATCAATATGGGTGAAGAATAATATGTTGATGACTACTTCATAAGGGTTAATAAAATTATCAATTATATTTATGGTTTTTCTGAAAAGATGGATGATTCAAATATCATAAAAAAAATAATGAGAAGTTTTCATGATAGTTTTGATCCTAAAGTATCATCTTCGGAAGATAGATATGATCTTACAATCGATTAATTAGATTATACACACATTTTATATGAAATGTGAAATATTATAGTCTTCAAGAAGAATATCAAAGATGATATGGATTTTGAATCCATTAGAAAGCTCAAAATAAGAGATGATGAAATGTTTCAATCAAGTGAATATAAAGATGAAAATGAAGATTAAGATTTTAACAAAATCATATCCCGTGTATCAAGAATATTCAAGAATGGATAGTTTGGAGGTATAAGTAAATTACCACCAAGGTGGTAAAATCTTAATGACATTGGAAACTTTTCTAAAAAATTCACTAAAAAGAAGTCTGTGGAACCTGATATAGATGACGAGAAACCATAAATAAAGAAATGGTGGAAGGTCTAAAGTAGAACATCCTTATTTTATATAAGTAAGAATAAATTATTTAATATTAAAATAAGGAGGCTAGTGAGTAATGAATATGAAGCTAATTCCACTACAATCATCCAATCAAAAGATGACACCTACTTCAGATATCATGTTTAAAAGGGTCTGGACACCTCTAAAAGTGAAGATCATGAAAGGGAACAACAAAATCTATCAAAGATGTTGAAAAATTAATTATAATCATGTCTTTATATAAAATAAATCTCAAGATGGAGATGATACTATTACTAAAAGAAAAATAAAAGATCACTAAATAAAAGGAAGAATGTACAAAGAATGAGATTCTTTACATTAATGAAATGAAAAGACACAAATTGAATGTGTCTAAAATGGAAAATATAGTAATGGACATGATGAAAATGATTCCCTCATAGAAAAAGAATATTTTAATACTCAGTATTAATTTCATGATGCACAAAATATATTAATAATAATTAGATAGTATTTTATCACAGATGTTGATCTTAAGGATGAATAATCCCAAAATTGTGAAAAAGGGGATCAAAGAAAAAGGTTAATTTAGTTCTGTATGAAAATAAATATGATATCTCTAATAATGAATGTCAAAAAATAAATTCTGGACAATTATCATACATAAAGACTAGTAACAAATATTTTTCTAATTAAAAGGAATAAATAAATTATCCTAGAATATTTTTCATCCATAAAAAATACAATCTTCGTATATTGAATGAAAAAAGGAAAAATATTCAAGATAGTATATATTATCAATTTGGAAGATCAATATTCAAATGGAAATACTATTTTTTGTGGACTATTTGGGAAGAAAAAATATTTATGTTTGTAAAACATGTACCTACTAGTAATGAGATATGAACTAAGGGGGAGCTATCCTAAGAAACAAAGTGAAGCTTTTCAAAATAATTAATAAGTCAATAGATACTAATCTTATCTGTGAAAACAAAACAAAGTTGACTGTTTAGTAGAAATTTATGGAAGATGTGAATATTTTTGAAAACATCATGAGTATTATCCAAAAAAACATTCAATTTTATGAAATGTAAGAGAGTTCAAAAAATTAATGAAAAAAGTCTGGTTTTTCAGATGTTTCTTTGAAAGCCTTTAAAAAACAAGTCCTGGATTCTTGACACTGGATGTTCATCACACATGAGTGATGACCCAAAAATTCATATAAACATTGAGAATCATGTAGGGAGGTAGTGACCTTTTGAAATGTCTATTCATTGAAAATTAAGAAAGTAGGGAAATCAAAGATTAAAGATCAAAATTTTAAGGCCAATAATATGTTATATGTTTAAGGGCTGAAGTATAATTTGTTGACTATCATAAAATTTTTTGATTATGGACATGAGGTTTTGGTCAAAAAGGATTCACGTGTCATTAAAAGAACAGTGGATGGAAAAATATTAACTCAAGGAAAAAAGAATTAAAGGTAATTTATTACAAATTGGGGATTCTATAAATTACTATTATTTAAGTGCGTAGGATGAAAACTACCTATGGTATACAAGGCATGGAAATATTGGTAAAACGAGTATAAGTAAAATATTGAAGCATGAAATTGTGAGAGATTTTACTAGGATGAGGAGAGAATGAGATAATATTTGTGAAACATTTTAAAAATAGAAATTGGCCCAATGTTTACACAAAGTGGTGGATATCTAATCTTCTATACCCCTTAAAATTATTCATACTAACTTATGTGACCTAATTAGAGAAATTTCCATCGAATATGATCTGTATTTTATTACATATATTGATGATTATACTCAAATGACTAAATTCATGTTTATCAAGTACAATTCATAGGAAACTAAACTTTTTTAAAAATATTAGAAGCAATCTGAGAAGAAGATGGGTCTTGATATCAAGAAGCTAAGATCAGATAATGGTAATTAGTTTACTTTTGATGCATTTGAATGCTATCTTTCCAAAAATAGAATTAATAATCATTACAACATGACATATAATCCATTGTAATATGGGGTAGTTTATGTAACATCCCTGGAAAATAACGAATATGAAATTTTCATATTTATTAATATTTGTGAATTAAATATTAATTTTACTTTACAGAGGTTGCTATGTTCGATAGGGTACCTGATACACAACAACACGTTTATTTGAAATCTTACGTTGCACACTTATAATTTGTTATTATTATTTTAAATGGTAGTTAACTCCTAGATATTTTATGGGCAGGAATGAACAAAATTAAATAAAATATTATTATACATGTTTGTTAAAAGTATTTACATTAATCCAATAAAAGTTAGAGGCTTAAAATTTGAATTAATCTAATTTTAAGCATAATTTACATTAAAAGGCTGATTTACTGCCTTTTAATGGAGAACCCTATTTCGATATATTTTTTGTCACTTTAATACATTCTATTTGAACAAATAAAATCCTTCTTTAGAATGAGGACATCAAAATTTAATTTGTGTAAATTTTTGGAATTATTATGATAATGTTCATTTTTAATGAATAGTGAAAAATATTGTATATTAATTCAAAACTACCTTTTAATATAGTTTATTTATATAATAAGATTATATTTTTAAATGATTTTAAAGTGTAATTAAAATATATTTTTACCATTTAATCCAATTTTTGTCATTGGAATTAATTTCACATTGAAATTGGACATAAGCAAGTGTCAATCTTTTGATAGATATTATTTCTTAAAAACACGCTATTTGTTTTGACAACGGGAATTGATTTTAAATTAAATAATGAAAATTATATGTTTTAAATTTGGTAAAATAGACATCATTTTTGAATTTGGAATACCAAATATGTCATAGGATGAATTTTTGGTATTTTTCTGAAAAACTTCAATTTTTGATGAATAGTGAACCCAATTAGTAGTAGTTAAAAAACTGACTTTTTCATTTAAATGAAATTTTACCGCTTATGTGAATTGAATTTCAAAAATAATACATACATGGTTGTTATTAATAAGTAAAATGTGGTTCAATAAGATAATTTTTTTGTGAATAGTAACTTTTTACTTCTATTTACCGTGGTTAACTGTAAATAGGGCAATTCAAGGTAAAAATAATATTATAATAATTCAAAATTTCCTTAACACTTGTACTAAACTTATTGGATCAGTAATTCCCGACCATAGTCATCCTTGGGTCATTTTTGGGACCCCATGGAGCCACTTATGAATGATAATGACATTTCATACTAATTAATTTAATGTAAAGACAAAAATGACATAAATACAAATCTTTTAGTAAATTAATTTTTATATGGTGTTATATAAGTAATATTTTTTACTATAAATATTTATTGGAAAGATATAATTATTTCCTACATCATGGTATGTTTTTTTATAATTTTTAGACATTAAATATATAAAATTATTTATGACCCAATAATGATGCAGCCTTTACCTCATTAATAAATCATTTAAATAAATAAGATTTTAAATATTACAATAACATCAAAAACCTGTCCAATTCATATTGGATGATTTTTTTAGATCATGAGTCATATTATCTTCAACTTTAATGATTTTTGGACTTTTAGAAACCGGATATCATTATATAATAAAATAAAATTTTCACACTTTCCAAAAGAGCCCCTCCTCCTCCTTATAAAAGGACACCACTTCTAACCAATTAGTCACACCTCTCAAGCATTTTTACTCGTCCAACCTCTACCCAATTATTCTCCCTATATCCCTATTCTCCTCCTAGAAGTCTTACCTTACTCATAAGGCACTTCAAGAAGTTCTTTTGGTTCAAGCCAAAGGAAGTTACCCAAATTAAAGGTAATAGTTTCTCTTAACTTCTTTTCTTTTATGTTACTTCTCCAACCCATAAACTCATTTTATTCCTTTCTTTTATAACAAAACCAGTATCATAAATATAATATTATGTTGTTATGATAAGTATTTTAACTATACTTACACAAACCTCCATCTAACGGGTGAAGAACATACTGTCTCTATGGATGAAAAACTAACGCCTCACAAAACAATGATTGTTCGATTATCTCCTACTGACTTTCATGGTGGCCATTAAGATGGAACTTTATTTATATATGATATATATTATGTATATGTTTTTTTTTATGGTTCTGTATATTTATTTTAAAACATACCTTTATGGTTTCCATTATGGGTAAACGTGATAATTTCATTTGAGGATGTGCGGACTATCGCCCCCTAAAAGTGATATGACTCGTTCATACCATACATGAGACATATAAAGGATAGAGTTATTTAAATTATATATGATATTATACTTTAGTTATAATATAACTATGTATCATTAAGTTTCCATTCAATTAAAATATGAAATAGAAATCAAAGTAGTGTTCATGCGTACGTACGACTTACCGTCTCCATGAATGGTGCATTTCAAATGTTATGTACTATTATAAAAACATATATATACTTGATATATAGGATATATATGATATATAAATCGTGAATATATTTATGGATATAATTAACATTTGACTATATGAATAAATTGTAATTATAAGAAGTCCATTTTTGACTCAAGTACCAAATATCTACAAAATGAATGTTATTAACTTAAATGATTACATAATGTTTATAACATAGTAATAAGTGATATAAAAGGAATTATAAACACGAAAAAGGTCCTTAAGAAAGTATAAATTAACATAAGTTTATTTTTCAGGAAGAATAGGGAACAAACAAGTCATGTCAGACACGAGGAAAGGGGATTTGTTATCTCATTTTCAATTCCAGGAGATTTCCATTGCTCGCCACCTATTCATTGCATGTGGTGTATTTTTTACTGACATTTGATCTATATTATCATTATTCTATTTATATTCATGTTATTCTTTGATTAATTTGGTGGTTATTAACTTTTGGTCATATGACTCAATTGATTACAATGATGTAAGGGTTTTCATCTCAAATTTTATTCTCGTGGGATTCATGCTATATTGGCCACTATTTTATTTTGTGTGGCATATGTACTGTCCATGATTTTATTCATTATGTAATATACTATTATTTTTTGGGTATTTACATCTTTATTGAATGATCTTTCTTTGATGTGGTGTATCTTTCGTTTGTTACCCAATCTGTAAGGGAACCTTTCACCCTCCTCTTTTTAACAGTATTCCTTTTTTATGTATTTTAATTTAAATATTATTATCTTGGGATATGTTCTTCTATATCCTTATTGATGTAAAATTTACTTCCAAGTGATTAAATACCCTTTTTATCTCATCAACTCATTTTCTGAAGTTTAATGTGATGCTGTTAGGCTGTCGAATTTTTACAAAGGAACTTCTTAACCCGATTTCAATTCTTTGGGTTCAACTTGTACTTATTGAATATGCCATCCTATGAATATATCTGAATGAACTCTGATTGTTTTACAATTAATATACACTTATATTGGATGTATTTATATTTTTTACACATAGTTATGTGATTGATTTATCCTTAATTTAAGGATACCATCTTTATAAGGGATTTCATCTCAATTTACATTTCCACTCAGACTTCATTGTTGTTATACACCAACTCACTCTTATATGGTGTATATACTATCCTTTGACATATTATATCGTGAATCCCTTTATTCTCATGATATTATAAAGTTTTGATTAAATGTTATTCCTCAATTATTTTTATTCAAGAATCTCTCTTTTTGATAAAAAAAAAATCTTTAACTAAAATATTGTTTTAAATGTTTCAATGATTTATTCTTCTAAATATTTCTCATTAATGTCCATGTTTTCAAAATAAATTTTAGGATTTATTTATATGGACATTAATGTTTTCAAATAAAAATTCATTTAAAAGATTCAAAGTGGTATGGGACACTTTGATTCAAAAATATATTTTTAAATGGTTTTTAAAATGATTTGATAAAGTATTGTTTATGTCAATATCTTGATTTGATATATTGGAATGTGGAAATGTTATCCTTCCATTATACTTGTGTTATATGTTATGATAATGTTATGGTTATTGGGAATTTTTTACGTATACAAGTGGTTCCATGATAAACCTAGGCCAGGTGAGCTCGAGATAGCTCTCTGATGCATTGGGTAACGTGATAGAGGTAAACGTGATGTTTCTCCTAAGAGATTTAGGAAATATACTGTGATGGGTATTCCAAGTGTAACTACCAATGTAGCTATTATATATACAATGTAAGTTTGATATGGATGCTATAAGTAACCTTTATTATTTATTATTTGTGTGTGTTATTCATAAATCTTATGATTTCGTAAGGTATGTTATGATTGAAAAGTATAGTTTCATTGATTTGTATTTATTTATGGTCTAATGTTTTCCTTCATTTTTTTATAACCCTTACTGTTCTTTTTATGCTCATCCCAAGTTTTTAAAATGTTTTTGACATGACTTAAATATGAATAGGGTCAAGGATGGGATCAAGGAAAAGTCATGCTGTCTAAAATATGGAACTAGACATGTTTCTTTTTAAGAGTTTTTATTTTATAAAAAAGGATATTGAGTAGTAGTGTCTACATGTAATATTCAAGTTGTTATGTAATAGTTATGGCCTAATTCTCTAAAACTCTAAAGCTGAAGAAATCCTCAATGTGAATTATTCATTTAATTCAATATTATGTAATATTATAAGGTTGTGTCCTTATAGTTGGTATTAGAGGCCGGTTTAGAAAACTTTAGGGATTAAGAGTTTTTGTTAGACACATGGTTAGTACCTATGTCTATTATTTCAGTTAAATCCTTATTTTATAGATTTTTCAGATCATGGAATGTTAGTTACAAATGGAAGGAGGAGGATCTCAAACGACATTCCTATCTCTTCCAGATGACATGCTTGTAATAATTATTACAAAGTCATGTTCGGCTGATTGTGAAACGTTTTCTTGCATACAACTCACTAGAAAGAAGTTGTTAGAGATGCAAAACACCTCCACTATACCTCATTATCATCGTGGATCATGGGTTGTATTTAGACAAATCCTATTTTCATAATATTATCATATTTTCAAGAAAGGTAAATATTATCAAAGAATTTTCAAATATTTTACCTTATCACAATATTTTGAATCATATTACGATTTAAAAAAAGGTGTTGAATAAGGAGACACTTGAGCAACCTATTTATATTTTCTTTTACAATATAGTCGCTCAGCACATACCTATGGTATTTTAAAAGGAAAATTATTTTAATGTTTCAACTCAAATTCGGTCTGACTATTTTATTGAAATCATGTTTTATCAGATGCTTTGAAATTATATGTCATACACGATTATTTTCCAAAACGTTTTTTCTGTGAACACCCATATGACTCATTTGTACAAGGTGTATTTGGATGGAAGAAGAAAATGATTTTGACGGATCTCTAAATCATTGTTGCAATGCATGGACCTTATACCTTTGTGAACAAGATGGAGATGAAACCAAATGGATACCATGATCATGGTTTGATGTTATTCATTTTGGGGATCGTTTTATTTTATCATATGGTGGTGAAATAAGACTTCAAAAATTTAGATGTTGAGATCATAATGAATTTGGATGAGAATGAGAGGTATAAGGAAACCATAGAGGTTAAAACATGTTAGGGTTATTTTTGAGTTTTATAAAAAGGACAACTTATAGGATGGGTGACAACCCATCACATCTAGTAAGGCTGCAGGAATCAAAACATCAACCGATGGGAGACAAGGGCGCATTGCCTACCACTAGCCTACTTGAAGTCCCTAGTTAGTATGACTTATTATTTTAGTAAAAAATTTTTATGGAACAAGAGTAAGTTAATATTTGGAACTTATGTTTAATAAAATGGATATACTTAGTATAGAAAAATGATTTAGTGATTAAGTGATAAAGGTTATTGTAGAATACATTCTCTCTTTTGAGAAAACACTATATGCATAAAGAAAATAGAATACCTTGTGATTTAAATTATGGAGTAATGGTTGAAATTTTAGTTTGGAAGAATATATGTTTTCATTGTGGACATATGATGGTTTGGTTTATTTATGAAAGTGATTAACCAATCATGAAAATATGTGATTAGGTTAATTACTTTTCAATATGATATTTTATAAGTAACTGATGTTATTTGGAGATAAATGATAAGATTTATCTTAGAAGACTATGTAATTAAATGTTCATGATATTTGGGTTTCAATCATAATTTGGATTACTTTGAAGAATTTTATGGACAATTGTTTATTGAATGGTCTTGGTTGAACTTTGGGTATTGTTTGAAATTTTTTGGAGATTAAGAGAAGTTTTTCTTTTTGTAAAAGATTTTACTTTTTGGGGATTATCTGATTTTATAATAACCAATTTTGGTTTTGGTTAAGGTCTAAAGACATGGGAAATATATATTTCATCTTTTTTGTATTATTTGATTCTCTCAAAGTAGATTATATACCTTTTAACGTGAACAAGTCATCCTGAATACTCATCTTTTGGAGAGAATATGAGTTTGTGTTAGAAATCTTGTAAATAATGACAATATACATGAAAAGTAATTATGTTTCCTTATGTTTTTAGTTATGATCATAAATAAATTCCTCAATGAAAAGTAACTTAAAACAAAAGCGTTGTCTGTTAAATTTTCCTTCTGGGGAATCAATGCTTGTTTAACCCATCACAAGTTTGTGATTTTCTGGTGGTTAACTTTCTCTTAATCATGTTTTCTACCACTCTCCATCAAAACATGACAGTTTGTTTTATCTTCCATATACATGTTTTCGTAGATATAATCCTAGTATGGGTTGTCTCGGGTGACCTTTTTATATATCATTCTTTACTTTAAAGTGATAGTTTTATTGACTCTTTCCGATTTGGGACTTTCAATGATGTTTCCGAGCCAAATGTTAAAAATTGTGAGGATGCAATTCCCAAAAGGGGGGAAGGATGTAACATCCTAGGGAAATAAATAATATAAAATTTTCATATTTATTAATATTTTGGAATTAAATATTAATTTTACTTTAATGGTGATGCTATGTTCGATAGCGTACCTGATACACAACAATATGTTTCTTTGAAATCTTACGTTGCACACTAATAATTTAATATTATTATTTTAAATAGTAGTCAAATCCTAGCCGTTGTATTGGCAAGAATGAACAAAACTAACTAAAATAAGATTATACATGTTTTTTAAATGTATTTACATTTATCCAATAAAAGTTAGAGGCTGAAAATGTGAATGAATATAATTTTAATAATAATTTACATTAAAAGGCTGATTTAACACCTTTTAATGGAGATCCTTCATTAAATATAGTTTTGGTCACTTTTAGAAATAATATTTTACAAAATAAGATCCTTTTTTATAATTGGGACATCAAAATTTACTTTGTGTATTTTTTTTGTAATTTTTCCGATAAAGTTCATTTTTTAATGAATATTGAAAAATATTGTATTTTAATTAAAAGCCTCCTTTTAATATAATTTATTTATATAATTAGATTACATTTTTAATTGGTTTTAAAGTTTAATAAAATATATTTTTACCATTTAATCCAATGTTGGTCATTATAATTATTTTCACATTGAAATTGGACATAAGCAAGTGTCAGTCTTTTGATAGATATTGTTTCTTAGAAACATGCTATTTGTTTTGACAACAGAAATTAATTTTAAATTAATTAATGAAAATTCAATTTTTTCAATTTTTTAAAATATACATCATTTTTGAATTTGGAATACCAAATATATCTTAGGCTAATGTTTTTGGCATTTTTCTGAAAAACATCAATTTTTGATGAATAGTAAACAACTTAGTAGTAGTTAAAAAAACTGACTTTTTTCATTAAAATGAAATTTTACCACTTCTGAGAATTGAATTTCAAAAAGTTGACATTCATGGTTGTTATTAAAAAGTAAAATGTTGTTCAATATGATGAAAATAATTTTTGGTGAATAGTAATGTTTTACTTTTATTTACCGTGGTTAAAGGTAAAAAAGGTAATTTAAGGTAAAAATAATATTATAATAATTCAAAATTACCTTAACACCTGTTCTAACCTTATTTTATGAGTAATGGACGACAATGGGCATCCCTGGATCGATTTTGGGACCCCATGGAGCCACTTATGAATGATAATGACATTTTAGATTAATTAATTTAATGTAAAGAGAAAAATGACATAAACAAAAATCTTTTAGTAAATTAGTTTTTATATGGTGTTATATAAGTAATAATTTTTACTATAAATATTTATTGGAAAGAAAAAAATATTTCCTACATAATGGTATTTGTTTTATAATTTTAAGGAATCAAATAAATTAAATTATTTATGACACAATAATGATGTAGTGTTTGACTCATTAATAAATTATTTAAATAAATAAGATTATAAATAATAAAATAACTTCAAAAACCTGTCCAATTCTTATTGGATATTTTTTTTCGACCATGATTCATCTTATCTACTACTTTAAGGATTTTTGGACCTTCAGAAACCTAATATCATTATATAATAAAATAATATTTTCACACATTCCTAAAGATCCCCTCCTCCACCCTATAAAAGGACACCACTTCTAACCAATTCCTCACACCTCTCAATCCATTTGGATCTTACAAAAAATACCCAATTAATCTCCCTAAATCTCTATTCTCCTCTTAGAATCCTTAACTTAGTCAGAAGGCACTTCATGAAGTCCTTTTGGTCAAACGAAATGAAGTTACCCAAATTAAAGGTAACAATTCCTGTTAACTTCTTTTCTTTAATTTTACTTCTCCAATCCATAAACACTTTTTATTCCATTATTTTATAACAACACCAGTATCCTAAATATACTAGGATTTTGTTATGAGAATTATTTTAACTACACTTACAAACACCTCCTTCTAATGGTTGAAGAACATATTGTATATGTGGATGAAAAACTAACGCCTCACGAAACGACGATTGTTCGATTATATCCTACCGCCTCTCATGGTGGACATTAAGTTGTAATTGTATTTATATATGATATATATTATTTTTATGTCTTCATTATTATTCTGTATTTTTCTTTTAAATCATACCTTTATGGTTTCTATTATGGGGAAACGCGATAATTTCATTTGAGAAAGCGCAGACTACCGCACCCTCAAAGTGATATGACTCGTTCATACCATACATGAGACATATAAAGGATAGAGTTATTGAAATTATATATGATATTTTGATGGAGTTATAATATAACTATATATCATTATGTTTTCATTCAATTAAAATATGAAATAGAAATGAAAGTAGTGTTCATGCGTTCGTACGACTGACCGTTTCCTTGAACGGTGCATTTCAAATGTTATATACTATTATAAATACATGAATATACTGGATATATATGATATATATGATATATAAATCAGGAATATCATTCTGGATATAATGAAATTTTGACAATGTGAATAACTTGTAATTATAAGAAGTCCATTTTTGGCTCAAGTACCAAATATCGACAAAACGAATGTTATTAATAACTTAAATGATTACATAATGTTTATAACATGGTAATAAGTGATATAAAAGGAATTACAAACATGAAAAAGGTCTTTAAGAAAGTATAAATTAACTTAATTTTATTATTCAGGAAGAATAAGGAACAAACAAGTCAAGTCGGACACGAGGTAAGGGGATTTCTTATCTCATTTTCAATTCCATGAGATTTCCATTGCTCACCACTTATTCATTACATGGGTTGTATTTTGTACAGGAATTTGATATATATTATCAATATTCTCTTTATATTCATGGTATTCTGTGATTAATTTGGTGGTTGTTAACTTTTTTTTCAAATGACTCGATAGATTACAACGAAGTAAGGGTTTTTCATCTCACCTTTTATTCCCGTGAGATTCTAGCTATATTGGCCACTATTTCCTTTTGTGTGGCATATGTACTATCCATGATTGTATTAATTGTGTAATATACTATAATTTTTTTGGGTATTTACATCTTCATTGAATGATCTTTCTTTGATGTGGTGTATCTTTCATATGTTACCCAATCTGTAAGGGAGACTTTCAACCTCCTCTTTTTAAAAGTCTTCTTTTTTGTTTGTCTTTTAATTTGAATCTTACTATGTTGGGATATGTTATTATATATCCTTATTCATGTAAAATTTATTTCCTAGTGATGATATACCCTTTTTATCTCATCCAATCATTTTTTTATTTTTAAAGTTATGTCGTTAGGCTGTCGAATTTTTACAAGGGAACTTCTTAACCCGGTTTCAATTATATGGGTTCAATTTATACTTCTTGAATATGTCGTCCTATGAATATGTGTGAATGGTCTATAATTTTTTGACACTTAATATCCACTTATATTGGGTTTATTTATATTTTTAACAAATAGTTATGTGATTGATTTATCCTTAATTTAAGGATACCATCTTTTTAAGGTATTTCATCTTAATTCACATTTCCACCGAGACTTCATTGTTGTTATGCACAAATTCACTCTTATATGGTGTATATAATATCCTTTGAAATATTATATCATGAATCCCTTTATTTTCATGATATTATAATGTTTTGATTAAATTTTATTCCTCAATTATTTGTATTCAAGCATCTCTCTTTTTGTAAAAAAAATCTATAACTAAAATATCATTTTATATGTCATAAAGATTTATTCTTCTAAATATTTTTCATTAATGTACATGTTTTCAATATGGGTTTTATGATTTATTTATATTTACATTAATGGTTTCAAATGACAATTCATTTAAAAGCTTCAAAGTGGGATGAGACACTTTGATTCAAAATTCACTTTTTAAATGGTTTTGAAAATGATTTGATATATTGGAATGTGGAAATTTTATATTTTCTTTATACATGTGTTATATTTTATGATTATGTTATTTTTATTGGGAATTTTTGACGTATATGGGTGGTTCCATGATAAACCTAGGGCGGGTGAGCTCGAGATAGATCTCCAATGCATTGGGTAACTTGATGGAGGTAAAAGTGATGTTTCTCCTAAGAGATTTAGGGAACATACTGTGATGGGTATTCCAAATGTAACTCCCTATATAGCTGTGATATCTAGAATTTAAGTTTGATATAGATGCCATAAGTAACCTTTATGATTTATGATTTGTGTGTGTCATTTATAAATCTTATGATTTCGTAAGGTATGTTTTGATTGAAAAGTATAGTTTCATTGATTTGTATTTATTGATGGTATAATGTTTTCCTTACTTTTTTTATAACTATTAATGAACTTTTTATGCTCATCCAAAGTTTTTGAAATGTTTTCCATAGGACTTAAAGATGGATAGGGTCAAGAATGGGTTCAAGGAGAATTCATTCTGTCTAAAATATGGAACTAGACATGTTTCTTTTTATGAGTTTTTTTTTATAAAACAAAATGGATATTGAGTAGTAGTGTATACATGTAGTATTAAAGTTGTTATCTAATAGTTATGGAATAATTATCTAAAACTCTAAACCTGAAAATATCCTCAATGTAAATTATTCATTTAATTAAATATTATGTAATGTTATAAGGTCAGGTCTTTATTGTTTAAAGAAATAAAATAAGCATAGTTGATATGGAAGGACTATGTTAGTTGAAAAAAACATCTCGATGTATTTCTAAATAGAATCTGTATGAACTTCCACACACATAAAAAATAGATTCCTAATGATATGATAAACAAAAAATAGAGCATATGAAATTTGGTATAGTATCAAACCAACTGATAAATACTTTAGAGCTTTTGGAAGCCCTTTCATTATAAATACCAAGAAATAAATCTAGGAAAACATGAAGAAAATGTAGAGGAATGAATTTTCATGGGATAACAATCTAATGGTACTGTGTATAGATGTTGGAAAAAACATAAGTAGAAGTTATGTTACTATAGAGATTTTAGAATTATTCAAAATAAGGAAAATAAAATTTCCCCATTGAAACATATTCAAATTATTCTGAAGAAAATGGTATCAAAATGGAATAGAAAAATGATGAAGTTGTTGAGAAAGAACCAAAAAATAATGATAATGATTCTGAACATATCAGTGATAAAGATAAATATTATTATAATAAGAAAAAATGGTACAATAAATTAATGAATCATATTGAGACTAAAAATATCATTGGAAGTCAACATTTTCAAGTTGGAACTAGAAGTATATTGAGAATTGATGATCAAACATAACTTATTTATTAAATTGATCCTCATATAATGGAAGAAGCAGTTGATCATGAGGAATGTATATAATCTATTATTGTGGATCTTGATAAAATTTATAATTACTCCACTTTTAATATTTTATAAATACGTAAAAATAAAAGTGTTAATGGTAACTAGTCAGTTTTCAAAAATATGATTAATGAGAAAGGTGAAGTATCAAGAAACAATGTTAAACTGGTATGAAAAATGTAGCAATCCAATTTTCTTTTAAACGATATTTCAATATTAAGATTATTGTTTTATATTATATTTCACACAATAAACCCATATCTAATTAATAATGATCAGTACATTAGTCATATAAGAAACCAATTAAAAATCAAAACATTAAAACCAGAAGAAAAATATATAATAGTAAATCCAAAGTTCAAAAAATATATATCGCTCTAATTTATTAGAATCATCACACCCATATCTAGCACTACATATATTAAACAAAATAATAATAAACCAACCAAAATATTAGAATCATATTGTAGTGAATATTGAAGAAAATAATGAATTTGTATTTATAGAGTTTAAAGGGAAATGTGACCATTGGGATTTTGACTTTCGTATGACCATTGGTCAAATATGACCATTAGTCAATAAAACCATTATAAAATTTGACCATTTAGAACTATACTATTTTTTTAACAAGTACATTCATTTAATTTTATGCCCATTATTCATAACATGGGAGGGAGTTAGCTTCACTGTGGTTCTCCCTCGACTAATCCCAATCTGAGATTTAACAAGTGATGTTAGAATGAAATGGGATACAATATATGTTAAAGTTTGTGTAAATTACCACTTGATCAATGTTATCTGAGAACCCAATGATTCTACTAACATTGCACACCTTATCATTAGGTCATACACAATGGCTATAATGGTTCACATATCTAAAACATAGTTACTTAAAGTGTAATTCCACTGTATAAATAAATTTTTTATTCCATCAATTCTATTTTTAGAATTGTTTTTCTTGAAAACACATATATTTAATTAAGACGAATTTGATAAATTGATTTTTAGAGATAAATTGTACATTTTAGAAAAGATATAATTTTTTAAATAAAACTATTTTATTCTGAAGAAAATTTATTGAAATGAAATATTATATTAAAAAAATATAATTTTGATGTATATGATAAAATAATTTTATTATGCCCTCAGAAATTTTTTATGTGTCAAAACTTTGACTGTGACATTAATATTTAAAATTACTAAGTAACATGTTTAGATAATTAATATGATAAAATCAAAATCATTTTTTAAATCATCACTTAAAAATTAGTTTGGTTTGTATTTATGACAATTTTTTTAACTACTTTATTTTTTTTGTGAATAGTAAAAATATAGTTTTCTTTTTTCTATATGTTTATCGACTTCGTAATTTTGTCATAATGATTTAACAATTAATTAACCCTAATACACGTCTTTACAATTTTTTATTTTATAAATATAATGTAATTTCATAGATTTTAATCAATTCATGAACCTATAACTAACTTTCCATTTTCTAGAATGGAATCGTTGACATTAAAAACATTACTTTGTGAAATATTTACTTTTTCATGAAAAAGAAGTAATAAAAAAAGGTGTTCAATTACGGTGGATTAAAGTCAGATAAAAGTTTTCCCATTTTGAAAAAAACATTGGTAAAACCCATGGGTAAGAGAATTGTGTTTTTCTACAAGCTAGATTTTTTATGCCTGTATTTAGAAATTATTAAACAAATCCACAATTTTGCTATAAATACCCACAAATTTCTCCATTTAATTTCCCTAAAAATACCTCCATCATAAATATATAGTATTATTTACTCCCAAGGAGTCCTACCTTGGTTTCCTCAAGCCCCCAAGGTTCAATTCCTCAATATTTAAGAGTTACTCATCAAGGTAAGGGAATTATCCTTCTTTTCTCTTCAATTCAAGAACATTTTTTGTATGTGTATTCTAATTTTTATGATTACTATATTTTATTAACCTTTTTATCATAACATTATAAAAAAATATGTTTTATCAATGTTAAACCATTGTCCCCTCACATTTTACCCTTTTCTAAAACAATTTTCTGTACCTGTTAGGCTGTCAAATATACCTCCCAAAATTTATCTATTCTCCTTAAGATTTTTTTTTTCATTTTTTGGATAACCAAACCATTTATTTTCCATGGGTATTTTACAAGATTAAAAAGATTTTTTTTTAATTTGTATACATAAAGATAATGACCCCAAATTCCCTTTTGTAGACTATAAATGACATAATGATCATGTCTTTAAGCACTTTTATAGTCCATGATTTTGATAAGTGACCTGTTCTTTATTATTCTTGGGTAATTAATGAAATTATTTTTATTATATACATGTATCAAATTAATTAATTCATATTAAGGGTGTTACCTAGTAGTGCTACAATTTATTTTTTAAATAATTTAATATCTAGAGATGAGATGTTTTGCGATACCTTGGTGAATAACCTTGGTAAATTTAAATTATGACGCCTTTTTTATAGTCCTTGATTATATTATTATGAATGTATCATTTAAATGTTGTATCCACATGTACATTTTATGATTCATGTTATTTTTATTATGATATTCCTCATGTTCTCCTGCTCATACCATAATTATATTTCTTATATTCTTATTAATATTCTTCATGATCACATGTAAATTATTCCCCTTACTGGGCCTTATGCTCACCTATTTGTTTTGATGTATTTCCACAAGTTATGAGATATAGTAAACATAATTTAGGAATGTCCCCTGAAAAATAATTTCAAGTGGATTAGAATAATGTTTTGTTTTTTCATGTATTGTTCTCCTTATTTTCAATAAACTAAACTTTAAAAGATCCGCTGTTTGTACATTGTAATAAGAAGGTATGTAATAAAAATGTGGGATTCCATAGTTGGTATCAAAGGATGTTTTAGTTATTGGTGGTAATTGTGAATAAATATACTTATTATGAACCCTATATAAATGTTCAACTATATAAAAATATCCTAGTATTTTGGTGAAGTATTAAGTAAGTGATTTTAAAGTAAATAAATATCTATCCGGATATGAAAATGTGGATGTGACGGTGGAAAATATTTATCTAGGGGTAACCTCAAAAAACACCACATCGTGATAGACTCTACTGAGAACTAGTGCTTGACAAAGGGCGTTATTTCTCTCCTAGTTTGACACACCTGAGGGATATGCTCGGTTAATAATAAGATTTTTATAAACCATTATGAATGATATATATAAAATGTAGTTGTTGTTAAATAATGACATATTTAAGAATAATGAAATAAAATTCTATTATAATTATATGATTATTAAAATAAATGCATTTCTCTCTAAGGTTTTATTCTTTTATAAAATGGAATGAAATAGGAGGAAACACATAAATGATGAGAGAAACAGATGATGTGATGATACCCTCTGATGAAAGCTGAAATGGAAAACTTCATGAGAAAGATGAATCAATTATCTCCAGTTATGAATAATAACTTAAATAAAGTTGAGAGGTCATATTCACCTAGAAGGGAACAACTTATTGTTGAGTCCTTCATGCTTTAACAACCACCTTATTTTAGTGGATCTTCCAACCCATTGATTTCTGAAAAATGGATAATATCAATAGAAAAAAATCTTTTTTATACACTGCTGTTTAGAGAAAAATAAATTCACCCTAATAGTATACCGTAGAGAAGAAGAATATGATTAGCGGTTGACACTGAAAAAAAACACAAAGATAGTAAGGGTGATTGATGCTATGGAGTGGAAAGAGTTTAAGGGATTCTTTTTCAATAAATATATTCCTAATTTGATGTTAAAAAATAGGGAATTAATTCTTTGAGATAAAGAATAAGAAAATTTAATTATTGAGAATAGATGAGAAAAAAATTACGAGACATTCTTATTACATCTATAACTATGTTAGGGAACTGAAGAGAAATATTCATAGATTCTTGGGTGGAATGAGACACCATCTGTAGAGGTATTTCGAAAATTGAGACTATAAAATTTATGAGTAGATAGTTTGGACTGATATGAAGTTTTAATAAGAGTTTTGAGAAATTAACTGTTTATATAGGATGAATGAAAATAAGAAATTTATGTATCAAAACATAGGGAAGAAAATTGATCATAGAATAGGAGGAATGAAATTGAAACTTACTATGGGAAAAAATGTGGAGAGAAGCATTCAGTGAATTGGTTTCACTGGAGTGGAAAATGTGACAAGTGTGGAAAATATGTCTGTGTAGCTCATAACTATCATAGTGAGGTGAAGCCTCAGCATCTCAATACTAATGAAAAAGAGAATATGGTGTAGTATGAGCTTTATGTTCAATGCTTCAAGTGTGAAAAAATTTGGAACTTTTCCAATCACTATCTAAATAAAAATACAATAGAGGTAAATCACTATCAACCATATCATATTCCAAAGGAGAATGTTCCAGAACTTTTTATCACGACGATTGAAGTAGAGCCACCAAATGATTTAGTTGAAGGTACTCTCATTGTTCCCTCAAAATAGAAAATACTTTCTTTGATTTTGGTCTACACATTCAATTTGATTTTGGTTCTACACATTCCATTATTTTCACCATATTTTTAAATAATATAGAATCAATCCCCAAACTTCTATAAGTATATTTATCATTCAATACTCATATGAGGATTATCCAAGAATCATAAGTGTCTAGAAACTCTAGTATTGTCTTTATCGAGAATAATCTCATCACAAATCTAGTAGTCATTTCTATTGTGGAATTTGACACTATACTAGGTATGAACTGGATCTCAGTGTATAATGCTAAGATCAACTATATAAGAAAGTAAATACCATTATTATTGAATGTAAAAAACTATAGTTATTATCAAAGGATATATAACTCGACCCGATCTTTTTCTAGAATCACTTATTATATACCTCTCTATAGATATGATTGGTGAAGAGGAAGAAGGAAATGAAAGTATAAGAATAGTAAATGTTTCCATCATTCTATAATACATTCACATATTTATTGGGGAGTTACCCATACATCCCCTAAAAGAGTGGTAGATGTATGTATTGAACTCATACCAGGATCGAAGCCGGTATCAATGAACCTGTATAAAATTTAAAATGTGGAGCTAGAGGAATTAATGTAAAAACATAATTATCTTTTGGAAAAAGGATTTATATGACCATATGTGTCTCCTTGGGGATCACATGTTCTATTTCTGTTGAAGAAAAATGGGTCAAAGTAGATATGTATTGATAATAGATAACATAACATTATTATCATGATGAAAAAGTACCCTCTCTAAAGGATTGATGATTTATTTGACTAGCTTCACTTGTCTCAATTCTTCTACAAGATTGATCTTTGATATGGTTATCATCAATGTAACATCCCAACCCCAGTTCAAAGAGATGGTGCATTATTTTCAATACATTGGCATGATTAAAAGGAATCCTATCCCCAAAGACTGAGTAGTTTAATAATTTTGGAAAACCAGATACATACATATGATCAACATTAAAACTTGAAATTTAATTCAACATATATGTTTTATTGGGAACATACAAAACTATAATTTTATACCTACAGTTCATTAATTATAAAAGTTTTGATGTTCTGAGAAAATAAAACATAAGAAATGGGTGATCACAAATACATAGTAAGACCAAGAAATATAGCAGAAGATAACATAATAATTGAAAACACATTCCTTTAAAAGAAAATTTTGAACATAATATGGAAGGAATATGAGATGAGTAAATATTTCCACAATGAAACATATTCATGGTTATTCTACTAGATAAATAAACTAATGAATATTGAATTTCTAGCTTCATAATAAGAGAAATTCATATGCCATCCATTCTGAAACATACCATCGTGGCCTCAGCCAAGACATCTCAAAATGATTAAGGCCTTGACGAATACCATGTCTACAAATGGGAAAGGCCTCGACAAATTCCATATCTATTTTTCTCATGAGACATACTGATGCATTGAGGAGATATAGCAGGCCCACCCATTTCATAATAATTCCAATGAATTCTTCATATGAATTGGATAAACATAAACAACATATTCATTCATATTGAAACTAACATATGAAATGTCCATAACATTCCACGAATGTTAAGCATAAACACTAACCATTCTGAGTAAATTGGTGAAAGGTTTTAAGATAGCATATCCATAGTCAATATAATCATAATAAATTCAATTAAATATTGTATATGATATCATAAAATATTAATCCCAATAATACAAAAGAATCAAGAAGATTTTAAAAATAGATGAAGATACACATATAAAATCATCATGTAATTCATGAGATAATTACGATTTTACTTTGAAAAAAAGATTTCTTTTGGAAAATAGTTTGTATAAAACTAGAAGTGAATTAAGGTAGTATTTTCATAATAAGATGAGTGGTTTTAGAAAGATAATGGTTGCTAAAAACATATTACTGAGTGCCCTTGAAAATATGTAATAATTTGAGAAATTCTCTTGAATATTGATGGTATTTCGAGAAGAATTTTTGAAATTTACTTTTATGACATATAACTCCACCTAAATGTAACACCCCAAGATTCCATAATACGCTTCTCTTTGAATAATACATTAGCATGAATTTTATGCAACTTCGAGTTCTAACACACCAAGATCGATCAAACTAGCCGTTATGAATAGTAATACCCACATTTTGAAATTTTATAAATTTTATTTTTCAAAATGGACTTAAATTTTGGATTTATAAAATCAAAATTAGCTTAGGGTGAACAGTTGGTATTTTTATGAAAACATTCAATTTTTGATGATTAGTGAAGAACACTACATTATTTTTTAAAACCGAATTTTTATTTAAATAATTAATTATTTTATTTAAATTTATATTATGTGAAAATAGATACATAATACCTATATATGTTCAATTTAAATCATTGGAGTCATTTTATAATAATATTAGTTATATAAAATTTTATTAAACTTTTTACCGTCTTTTACCCACCATATAGGCATATATGAAAATTTGTATAAAACGTAATTTTACCAATTTTATGAATTAAATTTCAAAAATTCAAGATACATGGTTGACATCATTAAGTAAAATGTGGTTAAATAAGATGAAAATAATTTTTTGGTGAATAGTAGCTTTTGACATTTATTTACCACGATTAAAAGTAAATAAGGTAATGAAAGGTAAAAAATGATATTATAATTACACTAAAACTTATCCTAATTCTATTGTATAAGTGTATTTGGACCAAAATCAACCTTAGGAATATAATATGATCCTTTTGGTCAACATTGTTTAGATTAGGACATTTATTATTACCTCATTTAAAGAAGAGTTAAAATTGTTAAATTCAAAGTTTAATAACTAAAACATTTTTAATATAGAATTACGAATAAGGTAAATTATACAATAAATATTCATTATAAATATAAAAATAATTCCTAAATAATTGTATTTTATTTATAATTTTTATACATTAAATAAGTAAATTTATTTATGACACAATAATGATGAAGTAATTATCATATTACAGAAAGATTAAAACAATTGATATTATAAATATCCAAATAAAAGTACATTGAGACTTATAATAAATTCCACTAACTTTATAAGTTAATATGACATGTTAGGGTTCATTAATTGTTTTTCAAAGTGATAATGTTTTTATGACTTCCACAATAACAAAATACAAACTAGGGTCAAAATTGACATAAACGAGTTCTTAAAAAAATACTATATTATTAAATGACATAATATTACTAAAAATATGAGGTTCAAAAAAAGGATGTAGATAAGGTTAGATATATAAATAATTAACCACAAGGGGTTATTTTTTATTTTTATAGTAATATTATTTACCATTTATTATAATAGTACAATAATACATAGTAAGAGTTAAACTATTTAACTCAGACATAAATCTAAATGTAAAGGTTCATAAGATGACCTAATCCTGTCTAACACCTGTTGGATGAGAGTTTTTACACCCATACCCACCTTAGAATCTAAATAAATCAGTTTGGATCTATTATTATCTGAATATGATGGTATAATAAAATAATATTTCTAGCATTTCCTAAAGTGACCCTCGCCTCTCTTATTAATGGGTACTTCTCCTTCTCTAAAAATCACACCTCCAAAGACCTTTGGCTCGTCCAAAACCAGCTCAAATATCCTCCCAACTACACTAAAATATAACTAGAGGCTGTACATTGGTCAGAAATCCATCCTAAGGATCCCTTTTGATCAACTCAAAAGGAAACACTCGAAGAAGAGTTAATAATTTCACCACCTCTTTCAAAGTTATTTTCATCTTCCTCTTCATCTTTCTTTGTTGATTCCATACCAAAATTATAAATCCATTACCTTACACATATTTTGATGTTATTATAAATATTTTACAAACCATATTCATTATTCTATCCATCCTATGAATGACAAGACACCATACATGCGTACGTACGACATACCATCTCCATGTCATGGTGTAGTACGTTATTCAAACACTTCATTATTTGGATGGGTATAATAATTAGTATAAATGATGTGAATAATAAATATAACATGTAAATTATTCCTTATATATCATATACCATCCCATTACATATGATATCACCATCAATAGGATGATATTGACGCTCGTGCGTACGTACAGATTTCCGTCTCCATGAATGCGATGAAATTAATTCTCCATCATGAACATTCAAGAGTAATTTTCATTTTAAGATTAAAAATAATCATTATGAAATTAATATCATTATGGATATTAATCAAATGCATTCTATCCATAACAAATATGTCTTATGTAATCAAACATTTAATGGAAAACTAATTAGTTAACATCCGAAACAATGATACAAGTGAAATATTAATAACAAAGTAATATTAGAAGATCATATATGATATAATATTTATGTATGTGGTTGTTTTATAATTTAATAAAAATTATTTAACTGTTATATAAGAGGTTAATGTACCCTAGACCAAAAAAATTTATGAGTTAAGGGTTAATTCTATAATCTCATCATTATCCTAGGTTGTTTATACGTGAGTATCTACTAGAACCTCTTTATCATCCACATCTGCGTTTCTTAAAAATGTATTTTGAATTTTTCTTAATATTTCCTAGACTATGGGTTAAATTAATTTATACCCACGTTTTACTTTTTATAAAATTTCTATATAGGAATATTACCATTGTTTTCCGAACAAGGTCCATTATGGCCTTTTTGACAAAATTATGGAAAAAATATTGTTCTATCTTATACGGTGGGTGAGGCTATTTTCTGCCATTATAACACCTTGGAAGCTTCCCTTACAAGATTATAAGAATACTTTCAAAATAAATGTTTAATTTTAAAATTACATTACTTTTTAATTATTTCAAAATCGAAAGAGATATTTCTCTCAAATAGTTTTGATTTAATCTATGTCAACATCTTTTGTTGGATTTTACGCTTGTTTGAAGTTGATTTATTATGATACAATCTTACAAATTGTACTGAAGGTTTTGTGATATGTTTGATTATGGATGTGATATTTTTATACCATTTGTGGTTTATAGTTAAAGTATTGTCATTTCTTATGCTAGTTTTAATACTAATGTTTGTGTTATGATTCAACCTTTTCATATGAGGAATGCATAGGACTTAATAAGTGACGGGTCGAGCCCACTATAGCTCCTCGATGAGTCGGTAGGTATTATGAGACAAACTTCTGTCTTGGCACAATGCCTTGAAAAATATTATTTGTAGTCTTTGCATAAGGCCTTGACTATGAGGATATGATGTATGGCATTTTTCATTCCATCATTATGAAATTGGCTATTGATATTACATGTGATTATTCAACTAATAGAATATCCATGTGAATAAGTAAATGGAATTATTTGATTTATCATTTCTATATGATTCTGAAGATTATTCTTAAAAGGCTTGTGTTTTATTCTTATACATTGCCTTAAATTTTTGTGTGTATTTTTGAAAGTTTCTACTATATTGTTATCCTTACAGAGCATCTGAACCCACCCCTTTCTTATGTTTTATTTTTCCTGTGATAGGAAGAAGTATATTACAATTTACCTACAAGAATAGGCTAAGGGATATAATAGTGTTCAATGGTTAGATAATGTGTTTTTATTTCATGATGTAATTTAATTTTTTTTTATGTATCTAGTACTTCCAAGGCTACTAAATTGATCGGTCTTTTGGGACATGATTTCTTATATCTTGCCAATGTTATGTAATAATTCACAGACTCTAGGTAACTGTGGTCAGGGTGTTACAAAAAATTAAAGTAGTATTATGGTTATTACATATATATTTAACATTATCATAGAATATATGTGGGGTAAATATGAATAAATAAGAATTAAATTGAGGTAAGTAGATAATAAGAGTAACCCTAATGAAAATGGACGTTCGGGAAGAAAACCCTTACCTTAAGTCTGAAGGTATTCTTCAGTTGATCTGAATGAACTGAATAATAAATTTTAGGTTCATAAATTAATTATTCTAAAACGTCCTATACATTTAAATGATTTATTATATCCTTATTGGGTTTATCCTTGGCCTTTCGATGGGATAAGATATTCAATATCATTGTTTGAGAGTGTTTTGTTCCTTGGTTTTCAGGATCAGTTTACTTATATTCATATATGGATAAATATGTAGAATGAGAATGGTTTTATAGAATATAATTTGTACATTATTTTTTAACAAATGTATTATTACCTGGTAATAAAATTCATTTGTTTTTTTGGAGTGAATATGAATTGTTATATAAATATTTAATGATAATTATTTGGGTAAATTGAAGGTTTTTGTTCACAACGAACTCATATTGATTTATAATTTATTATCATGTGTAGAAAAGGATTACAGAAACTTACATAAGTTATAATACATATATTATTGTCTGATTCAATCATAATTTTTTTTCATGTCCAGTATTGAAGACGATAATAGAAATTGAAAAACCATCGTCCTTGAATGTGATAAATTAAGACATCTCAGATGATGTTATCATAACATGTATAAAATAATGGTTAAAGAGAAATGATGAAGAATTATTCCTGTATCATAATAAAATTCTAGTACATGTATTTTAATATACTAATAATGAAATTTGGATGAAAGGAGGTGAGTAAAGAAAAAGAAAATAAAGGAACTTGTAATAAATAAAATGAAAAGAGGAATTTACCTCTTGAAGTACTCTTCCTTGAGAGCCTCTTTAGGAGAGATGATTTGATATTTTTATGATACCAAGGTTTTTTGGACACGGGGGAACAGATTGGGAAGATATTTGGGAAGAATTTAGACAAGGTTAAACCATTTATAGTGGTGTAGAGTAGAGGGAGTGAGGGGGTTTTATAGTGGAGGATAGGAGAGTTTTCCCATTATTTTATTCATTATTTTATTATTTTGATAAAGGGAACCAATAGTATTGATTATTGGGATGAGAAATAGTAATATGTGAATGTGAGTTAAAACCAAGTGTGATAACTTAATTCATTATTCTATTAATAGTGAATTTAACTGATAATGTATATGTACGGTAAATTACTGTATTTTACTATTCATAAAAAAATTCGAGTATTTCATAAAAATCCCAAAAATTCACCCTAACCATTTTTTGATGTGTAGAATACAAAAATAAACTCTATTTTTTGAAAATATTTTTCTAAAAATTATTAATTAAATTTTCCAATAAAATCATAATTTATTCGAAAAATAACAATTTTGAAACTATAATTGGTTTTATATCATCTTGAAATTTTAATCAAGATCTAATTATATTATAAACTTAAAAAAATAAAATAATAATATTATTTACTATTAATAAGGGTCATATTACTATTCAAAAGGGTGTGTTACTATTCACTAAAAATTAAGTTTGTCTTATCATACTCTAAATATCTTACTGAATAGAACTGTGTATGTTTCTTTTCTGAAATTCAAATCACTGAGGTGGAAAAATTATGTTTACTGTCTAGGTTATAACAAAGTGGTGTTTTGAAGACACTCCGTGTTTCATGCTTCCAATTTTAAATTTATTTTCAAAATCGTGGGGTGTTACATTATCCCCTCACAAAAATTTTGTCCTCAAAATTACCATAATGTTACCACACAAAAAGATTTGGGTAGTTCTTCATCATAATATACCCAGGATCCCATGTTGCCTCTTTGATTTTATTATTTTTCTAAAGTATCTATACTAGTTGATTTCTCCAATTCTTCAACACTTTTTCTTCAATGTCTAGAATCTGGATAGGCTCTTCACAGTAGGATATGTCAAGTTCGAATTCTATACCTTGAGGAGTGAGGACATGTGTTAGTTCTGGCATATACTTTCTCAGCAATGTGACATGGAACATAATGTGTACTTATAATAGGATAGGTGGCATATCCAAACAACATTCAATAGCTCTAATTCTATCCAGAATTTAAAAAAGGCCTATATTCCTGGGGCTCAGTTTCCCTTTATTCCCAAATTTTATACTCACTTCTATGGAGATACTTTTAATAAATCATGACATACCCCTTAAAATGAAATATCCATCCTTCGATTATCATTATTTCTTTTTTCTTCTTCGATATGGCCTTGAATTGACCTTACCTTCATTGTTCCCCCCCCCACAAGATCTGGGCCCACTAGCTTCCTTTCACCATATTTATCCCGACATGTTGGTGTATGAAATCTCTTTCTGTATAATGCTTTATATGGTTCCATTTGAATAGTTTTATGGAAATTATTGTTGTTGTTAAAAACCACTAAAGTTAAATATTGATCCCACATACATTTAAAGTTAAGAGTACATGATCTCAACATGTCCTCTATGATTTGGATCATCCTTTATGATTGCCTATCAGTTTGTGGGTGATAAGCAGTACTAAAATGAAGCATAGTATCCAATCATTTCTGAATTATATTTAATTTTTTTATTTAAATCATATATCATGATAATAAACAATTGAGAGAGGTGATCCATGAATTCAAACAACTTCATTGATATAGAGTTTTTCTAGGCACTCCATTTTAAAGTCATCCCTTATAGTGAAGAAATGTGCATATTTCATAAGTCAATCAATAATTACCAATATTGAATAATTATTTCTTAGAGTTTTGGTTATTCCAATGGAAAAATCTATGGAAATTTTATTTTATTTCAATGTAAGAATAAGTATAGTATGCATGAATCCTCTAGGATATTGTCTTTCAAAATTCTCTTGTTGATATACTAAAAATCATGATACATAGTAAGCAATTTTCCTCGTCATGTTATCCCACAAAAACTTTTCTTTTAAATATCTATACTTTTTAGAACTACAAGGTGGTATAGAGAAATTTGAGCTGTGATCAGCAACCAATAACTCCCTTTTCAGCTTTGGTATAGAGGGAACATAAATCCTCTTACCAAATTTCAGAATTCCATCTTCACACAAGAAGTTATCCAACTTCCCATATTTCACCGGATTAATTTTCTTTTAAAGATTCTCATCATCAGACTTTGATGCTTTAATTATTTCTAATACTGATGGTTATGAGAGTATTTGAATAAGTATTGATGTTTCACCTTCTTTTATCATTCCCATATCCATCCTTACTAGGTCCATATACAAAGGATCCTTCTCAATCATTGTTTTGTTGAGAACTCCATGATTTTTACTGCTCAATGCATTAGATAGCTTATTTTACTTTCCCAGATGGTAGTGCATGGACAAATTATAATCCCTGAAGAGTTCGAGCCATCGACATTGTCTCATGTTGAGTTCATTCGGGGAGAAGATATATTTTAGACTCTTATGACCTATATATATCTCACAATTTTTTCCATAGGTATAATGTATCTATATCTTTAGAGAAAATATTACCATTTATAACTCAAGATGATGATTAGGATAGTTTTTTTAATGAATTTATAACTACCTTGATGCATAGGCAATAAATCTATCATTCTTCATAAGGAAACAACCAAGTCCTTTCTTTGATAGATCACTATAGATCAAAAATCCATCATTACCCAATGATAGATTAAGGATTGTTGCATTCAATAATATCCTCTTCAATTCTTCAAAATAGTTCTCACATTCTTTTTTCCATACGAACATAACCCGTTTAGGTGTAATCGTGGTCATCAGGATAGCTAAAGAGGTGATGTTCTGAAATAAACACCAATAATATCCAACTAAACCAACAAAACTATGCACCTCAGTTATGTTTATTGGAGTAGGACATTATGGAATATACATTGTCTTCACCGGATCAATATATATTCTATCTTTAGAGACAATGTGACCATGAAATGAGATTAATTTATGTCAAAATTCACACTTTCTAAACATCCATTATAATTAATTTTTCTATGAGTCTTTAGAATTGTTCATAAGTGATTTTCATGTTATTCATAGCTTTTGGATTATACCAATATATCATCAATAAATAACACCAAAAATTCATAAAGATAATCCTTGAAAACTATATTCATTAGATCCATGAAAACCTTGGGTGTATTAGTCAATCCAAAAGGAATCACTATGAACACGAAATTCCCATACCTGGTTAGAAATGATATTTTTGGAATGTATTCCTTCATCACAATCAACTAATGATATCAATATCAAAGTTAAGTCTTCAAAAAATATTAAAATCCATGAATTTGATCAATTAAATCATTAATTCATGGTAGGCGATACTTGTTCATAATTTTTATTTCATTGATATACATGTAGTTAATGAACAACCTCATAGATACAAACTTCTTTTAATGAAAAAGAATAAGGGTTCCCCATGGAGGTAAACTAGGGAGAATAAATTATTTATCACTAAAATACTATAGTTTTTTCTTCTGTTCCACTAATTCCACCATGGACATTCTATACGGGGTCCTTGATATAGGCCTTCAACGAAGAAGTAAATCAATGTAAAAACAAATTTCCCACTCTGGAGGATGTTTAGGTAAATCCTCTGGAAACACTTCAACATATTCTTGCATAATAGGTACGTCCTCTATTTGAATATTTATTTCCTTAAAAATAGTTATTTCATTACCTTCCTCCCCAATAATTGATTATAGTAGAGATATTGGGGGTGTATCTAGATGAGAATCAGATGGTGATTTTTTTTCTCTAAAGATAAGGGATTCCAAATCATTCTAAAAAATTGTAAACTACTTCTACTTACAATAAATTTTCTCATCATGGTTTGAAATCCAATCCATACTAAGGATTATATCAAATTAAATCATGAGTATGATAATAAAATCATTAGATAATGAACGTTTATATACCATCATGGGGATTGTGTGACACAACATTATTTCAATTATAATTACCTTATGAGTTTTGACCAACAAATCCCTTACTAAATGAAATTGGAAATATCTAATTTTCATGGAAAATTGGAAAAATATGAAAGACTGTGATGATCTAGAATCAAATAAATAATTGGATAAGTTTTAGGAGACAATTAGAATACCTACCACCACATCATTAGGAACTTCAATATACGCAGTTGTGATCGCATAAGCTTGTACATGCTCTATTGGCCATTTCTGAGGCATGTTTCCTTGTCACTTTAGAAAATTAATAGAATAGTGTCCCATATCCCTATAATTATAACATTGACCATTAATAGATTCTTTATTCCCCTTGAAAACACCAACATGATGGTTGTCCTATCCACACTTGTAGAACACCCCTTTTTCTTTTAAGCAAGCACCTAGTTGTTTCCATCCACAATCATCACTGGGTGTAAAGTAAAATATTCAATTATTCCCCATTTACTTATTTCTTTTTCAAATGTTTTCATCAATCCTATTATTCTCCCACTTTCTTTTAAAGTCATAATACTTAGAGATCTCATTTTCCATCTTGAAAGCACATGAGAATTTATCTTCGTATGATGAGAAAGTTTGGCAGAGCAGCACCCTTTGGGGGAATGGATTTAGGCCATCAAATAATTAATCAATAGTTCCCTATTGGATCATCTATATAGTCCACATCATGCCTTTAAAACCTTGTGAAGTTAGATTTATACTTTTCAAATTTCTCATCTTCCTTTTACCTCAAATTCAGAAACTGCCTTTCCATATCTCCCTGTTCTTCATGAGGAATGTATTTCTCTAAGAAATGTTATTTAAATTAACTTCATTCCATGTTTTATATCTATTCAACCAACTTTGTGTTTTTAATTATTGACCACCACTGATAAGCATCTTCTGACAGATGATAAAATTCTATGACAACCTTCCCCCTTTTTTACTTCCCAATGTGAGAAATATCTTCTCTAAGGGACTTATCTACTGATCCACTGCGAATGGGTTTTTCTTCCCATTAAATTTTAGAGGTTGTTGTCTCATAATGAGATCTAACATAGATCCTCCATGTTTTGGATCTAGATTCTACATAAGGGAAAGGTTATTGTTAATAACCTATGTATGTTGTCTTCGTATAGTTATATGTTTCTCCACACTAGTCACAGCTCCGGAGCCAACTTCATTATCTTGCACAGAAGATAAATCCCCACATGGGATACATGAATTCTGGTGGTTCCCATTACTTCCACTGGGATCCATTTCTAAATAATTGCATACACTAGATTATGTTATGGATGATAATGTAAAGTCTCAACTTAAAAAAATACATAGCATAAATTGAAATCCTATGCCTCTGTAAACCCATAATTACAAACATTATCTCTTTGAGGAAAATTTTACATTTAAATTCTTCATAATGGCTTTCAAATAAAATGTAAATTATCCTTAGAATGTCCCTCGGGATTCTCAAACCAGGTGTATAGTAAGGACCATTTTCTTGTACTATGATATTCTAGGTCAATTCCGAAACTCCTTGTTAGAGTTTTCACACCTAGGTATATCTGTTTCAGAACCACGTCCAATTGAAATATCTAGACAGGGATGTATTTTCTAGAAAGATCCACACAATCTATTCCTTACAAATATTCATGTATGTTATCATATTTTTATCTTCAAATACTATCTTAATGTTTTTTTCCCTAATATAATTTTTGTAAATCTAGTTTCTAATGTTTATACTAAACTTTCTATGATACTTACTCTAACACCCCAAACCTAGTTTCCTAGAGCCGGTTCATTATTTTTAATAAATTGGAATTATAAAAGGAATAAAATCCAAAATATACTGAGTAGTTAATTAGTTTCAGAAATTAGATACATACACAGGTTTAACATTAAAACATCAAATGAAATACAACAGATAAGTTTAATTGGGAACATTTACAACTATAAGTTTATCCATGCGAGTCATTCATAATAAACTTATTCATTTCCTAAGAAAATGAAATATATAGAAGGGGTGAGGTCAAATGATCAGTAAGAGTAAGAAATATATTGGAATATAACATAAACATTATGAATGGTGAATAATTGAAAATTCATTCCTTTAAAAGAAAAACGTGAACATAATATGGCAGGAATATGAGCTGAGCAAATATTTCCGTAATAAAACATAATATTGGGAATTATAATAGTTGAATAACCTAATAACATTAAATTTATAGCTTCATAATAAGGAAAATTCATATTCTAGACATTCTGAAAAATAAAATCAAGGTCTTGGCCAAGACATCTAAAAATGATTAAGGCCTCGGCCAAAACCATATCTAAAAATGGGCAAGGCCTAGGCCAAACACATATCTATTTGTCTCATAAAACCAACTAATGAATTGAGGGGATACAGTAGGCCCTTCCCATTGAATAATAAGTCCAATTAATTCCCCATATGAATGGGGACAAACATAAACAACATATACATTCATATTTAAACTAACATATGTAATTTCAATAACATTCCCTAAAAGTTGAGCATAAACGCTAACCATTCGGAGTAAATTGGTGAATGGATTTAAGATAGCACATATAAAGTAAAAATAATCATAAACCATTCCAATAAATAAGGCATATGATATCATTAAAGATTAATCCCACTATTAAAAAAGAATCAATATGAGTTTTTAAAGAGATGAAAAAATTCTTATAAAATCATTCAGTAATTCTTGATATAATTACTCTTTTACATTGAAAAAATGAGTTATTTTGGAAAATTATTTGTATAAAACCATAAGTGAAGTAAGATATTATTCTCATAATTAAATTAGTGTTTTTATAAAGATAATGTTTTATAAAAACTGATTATTGAGTTCCCATGAAAATAGGTAAGAATTTGAGAAATTCCCTAGAATCTAGATTGTATTTTGGGAATAATTTTTGAAAGATCCTTTTAAAACATATAACTCCCCATAAATAAAAATAGGATTCTGG
The DNA here is from genome assembly GCA_963277665.1 of Viscum album. Taxonomy (NCBI): domain Eukaryota; kingdom Viridiplantae; phylum Streptophyta; class Magnoliopsida; order Santalales; family Viscaceae; genus Viscum; species Viscum album. The sequence goes on along the minus strand of OY728123.1, from coordinate 1,662,625,356 downwards.
TTGGTACATATATATTGAACATTATAATATAACATATAAGTATTATATCTGAAAAAATAATTTTTTTTGACCTAAGTAGACAATAAGATTAACCAGAATGAAAATGGAGGTTTGGGTAGAAAACCCTTACCTTACGTCTAATGGTGTTCCTCACTTGATCGTAATGACCAGAGTAAAAAAATTTAGGTTAAAAAATTAATGATTTCAGAACCTCATATACATGTAATGTATTTATTATATCCTTATGTTTATTCATGGATTTTCTTATGGGTTAATAGATTCAATTTCGTTGTTTGAGAGTGTTTTGTTCCTTGGTTTTCATGATCGGTTTACTTATATTGATCTACGAATAAACATATAGATTGAAAATGGTTGTCCATTAAATAAATTGTATGTTATTATTTGATAACCAAAATATTACATGGTCATAAAATTAATTTGGTTATTTTGAGTGAAAATGAATCATACTATATAACTTTAATGACAATTGTTTGGGTTAATTGGAAATTTTTTGTTTACAACGAAATAATTTTGATTTATAAATTATTTTCACATGTAAAAAAGTATAAAAAAACCTTAAATAAGTTATAATAAATATATTATAGAATGTTTCAATCATCAAAATGTTTTCATGGCCATAATTGAATATGGTAATAGAAATTGCAAACTCTTCATCCTTTAATGTGATAAATCAACACATCTCAGATGGTGTTTTCATTTCATGTATAAAAGAATGGGAAATAAGATATGATGATGAATTATTCATTTATCTTAACACAATTCCAATACATGTAAGGTAGTGGAGTCATCACAACATTTGGATGAAATCAGGTGAGAAAAGAAAAATAAATGAAAATAACTTGAAAGAATAGAAATGAAAAGAGGAATTTACCTCTTGAAGTAATCATCCTTGAGAGCCTCTTAAGAGGAGAGGATATGGTATTTTAATGAGACCAATGGAAGAAAGACATGGGGGAGGATCTTGGTGGGATTTTTTCTATAATTTTCGCATGTAACAAGGCTTGATATGAGTAAAGAGAAAAGAGAGTGAACGTGGTCTTATAGTTTAGGAGAGGAGGGTTTCCCCATTATTTTACTCATTATTTTATTATTTTTCCAAAGACAACCAATAGTACATATTCATGTGACCAAGAATAGTAATATGTGCATGTGATTTCAAACCAAGTGTGATTACATAATCTATTATGCTAGGAATAGTTAATTTAACTAACATTTTACATATACGGTAAATTACTGTATTTCACTATTCATAAAAAATTTGTGTATTTCAGAAAAATAAAAAAAAATTACCCTAAGAATTTTTTGACATGTAGAATTCAAAAATGAACTCAATTTATTTAAAATAATTTTTATATATTATTAATTTAATTTTTAAAAGAAATCATAATTTATTAAAAAAACAATTGTAAACCTATAATTCATTTTATATCACCTTGAGAAATTAATCAGGATCACATTATCTTATAACCTTAAAAAAATATGTTTTACTATTCATAAGGGACATATTAATATTCATATTACTATTCATAAGGGTATGTTACTATACACAAAAAATTATGTTTATCTTATTTTACTATAAATATCCAACTGAACACAACAGTGTATGCCAGTTTTTCAAAATTCAAATCACATAGGTGGAAAAATTATGTTTACTAGTTAGGTTATAACAAATTGTGGTTTTGTAGGGACTCAGTATTTTATAAATTCAATTTTAAGTTTATTTTTAAAATATTTGGGTGTTACAATCAATTGAGGGTGAATTAAAAAGATATTCCAAAAACTACCTTCTTGATCAATATATCTTCATTATGAGATTTTTGGTATGCCCTTTCTCATGACTAATTCCCCTACTATATTTATGGATTTTATGAATAAAATATTTAAGGGAATCTTTGATTAGTTTGTGGTAATTTTTATTGATTATATTCTAATATATTATACATGTCATAAGGATCATTAGGATCATGTATGGGTTATATTGAAAACTCTTAGGAAGGGAAGGCTATTTGGAAAATTCATAAAATGTGAATTTTGGTTTCATAAAGTTTCTTTCTTGGGGAACATTGTCACCAATGGGGGAATGTATATTGACTATTCTAAGACAAATTTCCTAGAAGAGTGACCTCATCCTAAAATAGTAATAGAGATTCGATGTTTCCTTGGTTTAGAAGGATATTATGAGAGGTTTGTGAAAAACATTCATGACCTTATAATATACTAAACAATATAACAAGAAAAAGGGTTAAGTTCATGTTGACTAAGGAGTGTGAAGAAATTTTCCAAGAACGAAAGAATATATTACTTAATGAACTTGTATTAAATCTACCCAATATTAGAGAAGGATTCATTATTTATAGTGACACATTTTTGAAAGGGCTTGGGTGTGTCCTCATGAAAAATGACAAGGTGATTGCTTATTCATATCAGCAGTTAAGGCCTCCTGAGTAGAATTAACCTACCCATGACCTGGAGCTAGCTGCAGTTATTATTCTCTGAATATTTGGAGGTAAGATCTTTATATGGAGAAATTTGATATATACACATACCACCAATGTTTAAAGCACATATTCACATTGAAGGAACTGAACATGATAAAATAGAGATAGTAGGATCATCTTAAAGACAATGACCATTCAATTCATTTTGACCCCGGACGAGAAAACAATGTTGTTGGTGAATTTACTAGGAAAGACCCTATTGTGTTGGAAATGATGAGTATTCATGGAGAACCATTGATCAATGGCCTCGTAAGGTTGTAAATGGAAATCATGAGGGAAGGGACATCATCAATCCTATCCCAAATGATTTCTCAACCATCATTACTAGATAATATAATAATATATTGTACAGATGATTCCTTGATTAAAAAAAAATATAGAAGATGTGATCTATGGGAAGTGTTGGACTCCTCTTATTTTAATGCTCAGAAATCATGTTTAACTTTTACAAATCATGTTTAACTCTTGTAGATAATGTTAAATCTTGTTCTTTAATGTTTCATTATGATCATCTTTAATCTTAATCCATTATGGGAGTATTACTTATTATGAAAAATTGTAGATATTTGGTAGTGTATGAGTCACTGTTAAGGTGAACTCACTGTCACTGCTGATATGACCAAACGGTCTCACCGATTAGTCTGAAAATTGAGAAAGTATGAGTCACCATTATAGTGACATCATTGTATCATGCTACCGGTTCCAGAATTCGCAAAGGACCAGACACCATTTCAATAATAATATTGTATCATGCTATTGGTTCCAGAATTCGCAAAGTACCTGACACCGTTTCAATGAAACCATTGTATCAAGTCACAGATTTAGAATTTTCACAAATTATCAGACACGATTTGAATGGCATCAGTTCTCACAAAGGACCTGACATCATTGCCGCAACACCATTGCATCGCCTAACTGGTTGAAAATTTTCACAAAGTATGAGAAACCGGTCTGGAGAAACCGCTTAAAAGAAAATGATGAGGCACCACTGACTGTAGCACCACTACGGACTCATCGTTCTTATGAAACCATTCCTATGTCACCGCTGACTTTGACACCATTCTATACTTAGCCATTTCGTCCTTATTTCCCTTAAATTCAAAATTATTTCTAATGGTCCTATTTGAGATATTTAATGACAGTTAAATTATTAATGATCTTTTTCAGACATGTCAGTAGACAGTTCAATGTATTAGGTGTGAAGATCATGCTCTCTATAGGACTAAATAAAAACACCCGAGGATTAATATATTATAGTGCATGAGCTGAGGAAGATAAAAGAGTGACACACACCAAACCACGAAGAAGTTCCACAAGACTAGATCTTTCTTGTTGTGATCTAAAGAATAAATCACTGTGAACCATCCTACGAACATCCTCAAAGCAGCCGAAACACAAAGAAGAGGAAGATCTATGAAGAACATCTCATTGAATTAGAAAACAGAACACCAAACTCATCGCACTCTGTTTCTGAGTCTATTTCCAGAAGAGGACCTAAGATTCAAATATTCTACTTTCAAAGAGTACAGAACTACATAGAACAACACATAGATAAATTCTAATCCCTTTTTATTATATTATAAATTTTTATGTACTATTTTGTTATTCTTTTAAAAAGTTCATGTATCTGTATTAAAAACACAAACTATCTCCGGTGATAAACTGGAGGATACAAGATATCCTCTCATTACCACTCTCTTACACCATTTTACTCCCATTTATAACTATGGATGAGGTATCTATGTGACCAAGTTATTTTTTGTTCCCACATAAAACTGTGGTAGATGTATTGTTGACATGGACAACTTGTATGCTATTGTAAACCCTAATATTGGGTGTGGATCAATCTTATTTATATATATTTTACTTGTTGGAAGGTGATAACCTAGTAAAGATAACCATGTCTCTGATTTAGAATGAACCTTATGTTTTATCTTCTATATTCAAGTTCTATTTTCTTGCTTATATTTTTTATTCAAATCATAAAAATTTACTTTACTTTGATAGTTAATCGTAGATAGTGTTTTCATTAGAATTTCTTTAGTAGACTGATTTCAAAAGTTGAAGTAACTTCATAATTTTCATTATCTACTAATTAATCAACCATTAATGAATCTTAAAAAAAATCAATATTTTTACAAATATGATACATTGTTTAAATGGAATGTTTGATTTTCAATTAGGGGAATTTCAAATATATAAGTTTTAATATAATTTTTCTATAGGAACTCAATTCACCCACCTCTTGAGTGTCATACTCCGACCAACATTTGGTATTAGAGGATTGTTTGAAATTCTATTTTCAAAAATTTTCAACTATGATTTTAGTTGTGTGTTAAAGATATCTAAGTTTCTATTATTTCTAATTTTTTTATCTTTAGAAACCTTTTAATTATAATTTATTTTTGATAATATATCTCTAGGTGATACTATTAACATACTACCATTTTTCAATGGAACTAATTATTCCCAGTCCAAAATTAAGATTAAAATTCATTTAGAAAGTATGATTTTTGAAATTCGGTCTTCTATTGTAGATGAATATAAGATTTCTACTACTACCAAAAATACTTCAGATGTAAAAAACATTAATGATTATAATAATAATTTCAAATATATGAATTACTTATATTTTTCTTTAGGAGAGGAAGAATAAAATAGGTTATCAATATGTAAAACATCTGAGGAAATTTGGGATAGTCTAGTTATTTCACATGAAGGAACCACCAATGTTAAAGAGATGAGACTTAACGTATATACTATTAAATATTATAACTTTAAGATGAATCATGATGAACCTATTTATGATATGCATCTAAGGTTCAATGAAATTGTAAATACTATTATTTCTCTAGGAATGGAAGTTATTGCTGAGAAACAAATCATGCGAATTCTCAGATGTCTACCAGATAGATAGAGAGGAACATCAGTATCAATAAGAGAATCATGTGATATCAGTAAGGTTCCAGTCAATGAGTTGATAGAAAAAATTATGATTTATGAGGAATAATTAAAGGTAAAAAAATAAGAGGAGGATGCACCAAATAGAATGTTAGTGGCTTTGAAAACCACTAAATCAAAAAATAATGAAAAGGGAATGGCGCAAACTCATTATGATAGTTCAAGTAATGAAGATTCACTATCTGAAGGTGATGAAGAAATATATCTTCTAGGAAAATGTTTTAAAAAATTATATATAAATAAGAAGCTTTTCAGGAATCCCAACTACAAAGGAAAATATTAAAATAAGGGAAACTGGAAAAAGGACTGGAAGAAAAATAAAAATAAAAATGAGAAAGTTTTTTATGAATATAAGAGAAGAGGACATGTAAATTATGATTTTCCTAAGTTATGATATAATAAGAAATATGAAGAAAAATATAAGAAGTATAATAAATAAATAAAAGCCACTTGGAGTGCTTATGAGGATAGCTTCAGTGAGTCAAAATCATCACATGATGAGAAATATGACAAGGAAAATATGTGTTCTGTGATTAACACATCTGAGGTAACCCATTAGTCTCAAGTAAAAAATTACTTTTATTCTAAAGATGAATCTAATTATGAAAACATGACTATTTAATAAATGTTTTAGTACTTAAAAATTCATGAAGAAACATGTAATGCGTTAAAAGATAAATATAAAATTTTGAAGAAACGATACGCTCTCACCTCAACTATAAAATCCAAACTTACATTGGAAAAAGAAAAGAATGTTCAATTTCATAATATGAACAATGAACATAAACTATATACTGAGCAATATAAAAAGGACATAGAAATGTTTACCATCCAAGATATAGGGACATAACCAAAAATCATTTTGTAACCAAATCTATAAAATCAGTTTTTATGTCCCGAACTGATAATTTTTTTGCTAGTTTTAAACTTGGACAACCTTCTACTACTTTCATTTTTTCTAGACCAAACAAAGTTTATATTTACAATACATTAAAATGTGTTTATAGGAAACGCATGAATGAAATGTGGGTTCCCATATCATTAATCACTAATATTAATGGACACAAGAAAGTATGGGTACCAAAATCATCTTTTGTTTGATATTTTTGCATTAAATATTCTTAAGTAGCTACTATATAAATATATATTACATGTACAATGGATGTTCAAGACACATGATATGAGATTATTAATTCTTTAAGAATTTGTTGAAGATTTATGGTGGGCATGTCACTATTTGTGACAATGAAAAAGGAAAATAATTTGACTTGGTCGAATTGGTTACTCTAATTCAGTTTTAATTTTCAATGTAATTTTTTTGATGGATTAAAGTAAAATTTACTTATTTTCTATCAGTTATGTGATGATTCTTTCAATGTTAAATTTAAAAATGAAGCATCTAATGATTTTTATTCTAAAAATGATTTTGTTTTTACTTCTTTTAGAAATGAAAATACTTATGTTGTTAATTTATAATCCTTATTGTCTAAAAAGTTTTCTTACATAAGTTTCATTCACAAAGATTCTTGGATCTGGCATAAGAGATTATGACATTGTAATATTTAATTGCTTACGTATATTACAAGGAATGGGTTAGTCAAGGATCCCCCAAACTATAATTTCCAATTGACAAAGTCTGTAATCCTTATCTACAATGTAAACAACAAAAAATATCTTTCAAACCAAATAAAGAAGTTTCAACTTCTCAACCTCTTTATTTTTATCACATATATTTGTTTGGACTATCTATAATTTCAAGTCTTAATGGGAAGAAATATTTTTATGTTCAGGCAGATGACTACTCTAGATATACTTGGTAATTCTTTATTTCTAAAAAAAGAGAAGTTTTATATCATTTCACTAAGTATTATAGAACAATAGAAAACCTAGTGGACTTTGGATTAAAATCTTAAGGAGTTACCATGACAGTAAGGTTTAAAATCAAGAGTTTGAATTTTTTCCTCACAAAATGGAAATATTCATAACTTATGTACTCCTAGGACACCCCAACTGAATGTAGTTATATGTAGAAAAAAAATAAAACCTTATAATAAATAGTTTGGACTATGCTTAATGAATATGATTTACGTATTTACTTTTGGGATGAATATGTCAATAAATAATGTTATATAATTAATAGTTCATTTTACTTATCCTCAAAGAAACCCCATATGAGTTGTGGAACAAAAGGAAACCCAAAGATAATTACTTTATGTTTTTTGGTTGCACAGACTATATTCTTAATAATAAAGGTAATCTTGATAATGTTTCATCAAAAAGTGATGAAGGAATATTTCTAGGTTATTCAACCTCAAGAATAGACTACAAAGTCTTTAATAAAACAACCAAGTATGTGGAAGAATCTGTGCACATCAAATTTGATGAAATTGATCCAAATGAACCCAATACCTCCATATAAAACCTTGAGGATGAACTGTCTAATATGGACATACCTAAAAAAATCTTTGGATCCTGTTGTTAATCATGCTGTTAAATTATCCAATTCTGAAAATTATCCAAACACTAGTCACAATGAACCTGAACCCATTGATGAATCTGAAATTACTAGACCTTATTTTTTCTAGAGGTACAATAACTCTTAAGAACCATCCTTTAGATGTTCTATTCAAAAACATAGACAAAGGAACTCAAACTAGAGATTCTCTTAGAAACCCGGTTGAACATCAAGACTTTTTGTCACATCTTGAACCTAAGAACATCAATGATGCAATCAATGATCATTTTTGGGTAATGAATAGGTAAGAAGAACTGAATCAGTTAGAAATAAATAATGTTTTGAAACTAATGGATAGACCAAAATATAGCTAGACTATAGGCACTATGTGGTTGTTTAGAAATAAATTAGATGAAGCTGGTACCATTGTAATAAATAATGCTATATTGGTCGTACAAGGACATATTCAAGAACAAGGAATTGAATATGAAGGAAAGTTTTCCCTAGTTTCTAGAAATGAATCCATTATAATCCTGCTAGCATATGCAACAAATCAAAATTTCATGCTACACCAAATGGGTTTCAATAGTGCATTCTGAAATGGATATATAGTTGAGGATGTTTTTGTTTAACAACCCCCTAGTTTTAAAAATCATTATTTTTTAAACCTTGTTTTTAAATTACCAAATTATTTTTATGGTTTTCAACCAGATCCATGAGCTTGGTATAATACACTAAGTACTTTTCCTATTTATAATTGTTTTAAAAAAGTTATTGTAAATCCTACTTTAATTATTAGAAGAACATATAATGATTTTTATTTGCTCAAATCTTTGTTGATGATATTATTTTAGGATCTTCAAAAAATACTTTATGAATTTATTTGTTAAAAATGATGCAAAATGAGTTCCAAATGAGTTGAATGGGTGAACTAAAATTATTTCTTAGATTTAAGATCTTTCTAAATAAAGAAGGTATTATTTTTAATCAAAGTAAATATACAAAATATATTCTTTTTTTTTTGTTTTGATATAATTAAAAGTAGTGATACTCCTATGAGTACCACCTGTAAATTCTATCTTCAGGAAAATTATAAATTTTTAGATCAAACTAATTGCATAGTAATTATTTGAAGTTTACTCTATTTGACTGCTAGCTAGATTGATTTTATGTTTAGTGTGTGTATGTGTGATCATTTTGAAGAAAATTCTAAAGATTCACATCTTCATTCAATTAAAAGAACATTTAAATACCTCAAACATACTACCAAACTAGGAATGTTCTATCATAGAGGAAAATAATTTGGATTAGTTAGATATTTTGATGCTTATTTTATTGGTTGTAAGATAGATAGAAAAAAAACCTCAAGAACATGTCACTTTTTTGGAAGGTCTCTAGTGTCATGGTGTAGTAAAAAGAAAAATTATGTTTCATTATCAACTACTCAAGATTAATACATAGCTACTGGTAGTTGTTGTGCTCAGATTTTGGTGATGTAACACACTTTTCTATATTATCGATATCAATTTAGACATGTCCCTATAAACTGTGATAAAAAATTTCTATTAACATCTATAAGAATATAGTTTCTTATTCAAGAACAAAACATATTGATATAAGACATCACATTTTGAGAGATCATTATTAGAAAGGAGATATTATTTTAGAATTAATTGGCATTGAATGTTAGTTGGCAGATATTTTTACTAAGCCATTAAATTCTAAATGAATGAGATACATCATACCTGAATTGGTAATGACCAACCTTGAGTGACCATTTACTGTCTCACATTTTACTATCTCAACATTTTTTGTCTCAATAATTGTTGTATCACTGATCTGATTCATGACATTATGATTCCATCGTAACTTCACATTTCTATCTCACTATTTTGAATCATATTTTTATATTTAGTAATATTTTCCCTCATCAATGTATTAATTATTATATTTCAATTATATATTATATTTTTTAATTTGTGACTTTTGGAATCCCTAAATGATAAAAACCCATTACTCCACTTCTCTCCTCACTCATTATCTCTACTCTAGAAACTGAAACCCTTCTCTTTTAAAACTCCTTGATCTCTTTAAAACCATCTTAGCATGTTGTAAATTCCAAGGATGAATCGTCCATCGTCCCTGACTCGATAAAAGCAAAAGTCGTCAAATAAAGTGAAAATATCTCAAATCAAAAAGCCAAAGGAACCGTTGAACCCTAGTCTTAAAGATCCTACAGTCGTGCAAGAAAAAACATGTGTTCTTGAGTAAGATGCTTTATCTTATATTTTTGGATGAACAAGGATAGTTGGGATGGTTTTCAAAAGATAAGAGACGCACATACACCAAAATTGTATTTGAGTTCTATCAGTATATCCAATTTACCATCAATAAAAATAATGACTTTGTGGTTAGCAATTGGGTAAATTGAAAAAGATGTTCTTTTTCTTATATTTTTTGGTCTTCATGTTTAGGAGTACCTCATGAAGGTGTCTTCGAGGATAATAAAATAAACACTCCTCCTCTAAGTGACATATTTATCCTATAAGAGGCTCTGGGTGACATGACGGTAGATAGAAAAATGTGAAGGCTTATAGTTGCCGAATTAGATCGAGAGACTAGATTGTTGTTCAAATTTATTCAACACTTGATATGTACAAGGAAAGGTGAATTTTATACTCTAAAATATAAAGATATATTCTAGTTGCAGCTCATGAAGAATGGTCACAAGATAAATTTGTGCAAGTACCTTGTTCTTCACATGTGTGATATGATCAAGACAAATTCAAAGTAATCCTCCTTATTCTATTCAAGATTCATTTATATTATGTATCTAGAAAAGGATTTGGTTGGGAGAGATAAATATGTTGTTTCGGATTATGATTTTTTTCTATATACGTATTTATGAAGGAGATTGAAAATCAACTAGAATCCATTGAAGAAGGTGTCAGTTTAATACAATGAGAGGTTGTATAATGATTTCAATCTTGTTGAGCACCCATAAGGACCTAAGGATATCACTAATCATGGTTTGGAACAAGATGAGTTCATGGAATATTTAAATTAAGGAATGGATGTGATGTTCCTAGAGCTAATGCTAGATTTGTTTCTGAAACTAGTGATCCTGATCATTCCAAAAGGACTGAAGAGCCTCCTCATGCATCTCTGGAACCATCTCAGACTGTTCACTCTAGAGATTCTATTTTATCTAAAGGTGGTGAAGGTTAAAGGGAAGAAAATAAATCCAAGGATAAAGATGCTGATAATGGTGAAGCCACTATGGAAGAACATGTTGTTAATAAATAACAAAAAGAAGGAGAATATTTATAAATAGAAGTCATTTTACTTACTGATGTAATAATGGAACAATATTTTCAGTTAGAAAGAATTTTTTTTGAGAATGATAAGTAACAAATGATAATTTAATATTTGGAATGAGTTCACATGATGGAGTCACATAATTCTCCAAGGGAAGCATCAGTTGAGGGGGAGAAAATTCCCAGTTTAGAATGGATTGAAGTACATAATCATGTTGATTCAGGTTCATTGGATGTCTAGTCCAGGTTTCCCAGCTACATTGATGATGATGATTCTAATAATTCCTTAGTGAAATAAATGGACCTCTCAACTGAGTTTCAACTGAAACCAATCACAACTAAAGATGTAATATCATCTAAGGAGCCTGAACCTGTCTATATTCCTTAACCTTCTCAACCACCACCCAGTTTTGAAATCCTTGATGATCTAAAAGATTTTAGAGAAAATATATTATCTTATTTTAGAAATCTTATGAAGTCATGGAATACTATTTTGACTAATCTTAGTGAAGGGGATGATATAATACTTCTATAAAAGTTAATTTGGAAAACTCAACCCAAAATGCTTCATGTGATTCTAGAATCTATAATAAAAAACAAATAGTTAAGTGATGAGGTGAAATATTTAATGTCATTGGTTGAAGAACTAATGAAAAATGTCCAATATACTCATACCCCATATAAGGTTGTTATTATGAGTGATTATGATTATTCCATGATTTCAAAAAATATTATAGCTAAGATTCCACCCAATTTGATTTCAGTGGTTTAATAAATTATCATGAACAACACCAATATAGCAAAAGAAATGCATAGACATGTGGATGCAATCAATCAAATGAGAGATGAGCATAAAGGAACTTTATAAACTTTTCAAAAATGATTACTGATTTATCCCTAGATTATAAGGATCTATCTTCCTCTGCTATGAAATTTCAACCATTGGACAATAAAATGATCAAATCAGTAATCCAAGAAGAGCTTCAGCCTTTGAAGAATAGAACTGATTAGAAGAGTCTCTCAATAGTTGTGAAGAATAGTGATCATGCGCATGACATGGTAAGATTTTATTCCTTGTAATATTCAACTACCCACGAATAAATATCTAGGAATGTGGATTAATTATTTAAGAGGATATATTCCATGCATGAGTTTACAATTCATTTAAAACATTTTGTGGAGAATTTGAAGCTACCTTCAGTGAATCAAGCTTTCAAGAACCATGTTCTAAAGATAAAGGGTTTCAAAATTACTCTTGATAAGTTTAGGTAAAATAAGGATGACTTTGAGAAGGATATGGAGAATTGTGGTGAGATAATAAAGGATTAAATAAACCTATTGAATATTTATTTTCATGTTCAAAGCACAACCACAGTTTCTCCTACAGCTTATCCTCTTAGACCTGGCTTACTTTATTCTACCACTCCTTCTTCCTCTACCTCCTTTTCTACAATTACCATGATCCATGCTCATGATTTGAGTTAGATCATACTGGTCATCATTGAGAAACCCTTACCTCATTATTCATCTATAACAAACATTTCACCTTTTATTTTTTAAGGTATCCCTCTCCATTCCCTCTCTCTTGACTCTGTCTCTTGCACTACTACAACTTATACACCTACTCCTCCCCCTCCTAATATCTCTAACAAGGATAATGGGAAGGCTTTAGAATCATAAGATAAGCGAAGGATTATTTTTGATAGGGATATGATGCATTTTATTTTGGTGATTGTACTTTACTCTTTCATTATATTAAATTAAATGTGTTATCTCTTTTCATTATTTGTTGAATTCATTTAGTGCATGTTTTTCTTAATTTATTTTCTATAATCCAAAAATGGGGAGATTAAATGAAATGGAATTTATTATATTTTTACATATATTCTCTAATACTATAATTCACTACATTGATTTTTTATTAATCTCATATAATCTATTTTATATTTAATGAAAACTGATTATTCATTTATGAAGTGTATGGATTGTAAATGCCATGATTATTTATCCTAAAAAAGAAAGATATTTTTGGACTCCACTTGTTAAAATTCTCAAAAAACATGTTTAATACATTCAAATCATGTTTAACTCTTGTAAATCATGTATAATACTTTTCTTTAATGTTTTTTATGATAATGTTTAATCTTAATCTATTCTGTGAGTATTACTTCTTAAGAAATATTTCATATATTTGGTAAAGTATGAGTCACTGTTAAGGTGAACTCATTGTCACCACTGCTATGACCAAAAAGTCTCGCCATTTAGTCTAAAAATTGGTAAAGTATGTGTCCCTATTAAAGTGACACCACTGTATTATGATACGTGTTCTAGAATTCACAAAGGACCATACACCATTTCAGTTACACAGTTGAACCATAATACAAGTTATATAATTTAAAAAATACCTAACACCATTTCAGTGAAACTATTATATCATGTCACTGGTTTAGAATTTTGGCAATGTACCCGTCACTTTTTCTCATAAAGGACCTGATACCATTGCTGAAACACTGTTTCATTGCCTAAATGATTCAATGTTTTTGAAAAGAATGAGACACCGGTCTGGAGGCACCACTTAGAAGATAAGGACAAGTCACCACTAACTATTGCACTGCTACTGACTCACTATTCCTATGAAATTGTTCCTATGTCATCACTGACTATGGGATTGTTCAATACTTATCCATTTCTCCCTTATTTTTATTTAATTCAAAATTATTTCTAATGGTCATATATGAACTATTTAATGACACTGATATTATTAATGATCTTTTGCAGACATGCTAGTAGATACTATGAGGAACAAGGTGTGGAGATCATGCTCTCTATCATCCAAAACACAAAACCTAAGGATTAATATATTATGGTACATGAGAAGAAGAATATAAGAGAGAGACACACACTAAACTGTGCAGAAGAACCACGGGAATCCATCTTTCATATTTTGAGCTAAAGAAGAACTCACTGCAAACCATCCAATTAATATCCTTGCAGTAGCAGAAACTCAGAGACGAAAAAGAGATACAAATAACATATCATTGAACTAGAATATAGAACACCGAACTCACAAAACTCTATTTCTAACTATATTTCTTGAAGTGGACCTGAGATTCAAATCGGATACATTAAAAGACTCTAGAACTACATAGAACAAAACTCAAAGAATTTCTAACCTTTTCGTATTTATATTCCCCTTTGTTGTGTTCTATTTTATTTTTCATTTGATCAGTGTGTGGATCTATATTAAAAACACACATCGTCTCCTATATTAAACTGGAGTGTGAAAGATATTCTCTAATTACTACTCTGTGACACAATTTTACTTCCACATATAATTATTTAAGAGGTATTTGTGTGACATGGTTAATTTTTTTACCACGTAATACTATGGTAGAGGTCTAGTTGACCTGCACAGCCTGTATACTATTTTAATCCTTGATCCACAGTGTGAATCAATATATTATATATATATTTTTCATGGTGGTAGGTGATCACTATGTTGAGAGGACTAAGTCTCCACTTAATACTGAACCTCTTATTTTATCATCTTTGAAGTTTTCTTTTCTTTCTTATATTGGTTTATTCAAATGATAAAACATTACTTTTCATTGATAGTTAATCTTTGATGGTGTTTGCATTAGAATTTTTTTAGAAGACTGATTTCAAATGCTTATGTAACTTCATATATTTTTTTAACTGAGAATTAATCAATATTTGGAGAATACTTAAAAATCTCAAATATTTTAAAAAGAAGTTACTTTGGTTAACTGGAATGTTTGATTTTAAATTAGGGGACTTTCACTTAAATAATTTTTAACAATTTTTTTATAGGAACTCATTTCACCCCCCTCTTGAGTGTACTACTCCAACCAATAAGAAGTTCCCAGTGTTCAATATTGATCCTGAAAGCTTACTAAAATTTCACATACTGATTTTTCTTCCATCTATTCTAGAGATAAAGAAAGATTTAGTGGATGAAACTCATAGCTCTACACTCTCCATACATCTCTAAAGCACTACAATATTTAGGTACCTTTATGATAACTATTGTTGGGATAATATAAAAAGGGAGATGTTTAATTACACTACAAGGTTCTTGGTATGTCAGTAAGTAAATGTGGTGCAAAATCTTTCTAAATGGGTATTACAACAACTAACCATAACAAAATTGGGGTGGGATAATATCACTATAGACTTTTTCACTAGTCTCCCAAGAAAATACAATGGAAATAATGTGATATGTGGTATAGTGGAATGACTCAACAAGACTGGCCATTTTATCTCTATTCGGGAAGATTTATCTCTTGAAAAACTTTCCATGATATACATAACAGAAGTGGTGAGCTACATGGGGAAACACTTTCTATCATTTATGATCATGATCGAAGGTCTAAAACTATATTATGAAGAAGTTATCAACATACACTAAATGTTGAATTTAATTTTAGTATGGACTATCACCCTGAAATTGATGGCCAATCTAAAAGGACTATTCATAAATTCAAAGGCTTACTAAAAACATATTCAATGTAATTTAATAGTGGAAGGTACCAACACATTCCAATAGTTGTTTTCCCATACAATATCATCTTCTAATCGAGTATTCAAATCAAACCATATGAAGATCTATATGGGATTGAATTCAGAAATCCTACTTGTTGGGATGCAGTTAGTTAAATAAAGATTCTTGGCATGATATTGTACAAGAGAAATTAAAAAAATGCTCATGCCATCCAAGAATATATAAAAACATCTCATATTCGGTAGAATAACTATGCTGATAATCTTTTAAGGGACTTAGAGTTTGATGTTAGAGATAATTTTTTACTTTTAAAATAACCATAAAAGAGAGTCATTGTAGGTTCTAGGCATAGAGGAAGCATGTGATACATCATTCCCAAATTTTTCATTTCCCATGATTGATCATTATTCCAAGATTTTACCCAACATTAAATGTCTTGATCAATAAAATAAAATAAAATAATATTTATAAAGGATAAAACCTCAGAACCAAATATAGGATCATCACATATTATTTATAATCAATTTTTTAAATTTAATAAT
The DNA here is from genome assembly GCA_963277665.1 of Viscum album. Taxonomy (NCBI): domain Eukaryota; kingdom Viridiplantae; phylum Streptophyta; class Magnoliopsida; order Santalales; family Viscaceae; genus Viscum; species Viscum album. Next base: position 1,662,609,040 of record OY728123.1, on the reverse strand, counting down.
TATGATGATATAATTCTTTCATCTTTGATTAATAAAAAATAGATCTACATTTTACTATCATCGCATTATAGGATTCAAGAGAATATTATTTCTAGTGGTAATCCAAAGGTCTTCCAAAGATCTCTTATTGTTTCCATAATAATATCTAAGTTCTAGCATGGAAGATAATGTCTCTTGCGCCATCCGCCTTGGATCACCATGAGAACCTCTTTAAAAGCGTTCACTTTAATCTCTAGATTCTTGAGAGTGTGGGGTGGATGAATATCAATATTTTTTCTTGGGAGAGTTTTTGGAGAAGGGATCTCTCTAGGGGTTGAGAGGATTCTTCAAATATATTATGCACAACCAAAAAAAATGAATTGGATCTCATATAAAATAATATAATTGGGTTTATATGCTTATAGGGTTAAAATAGAATAATTGCACTGGTGCCCATTATTATTTATTTAATCCATATAGAACCCCATATCAAATAATAGTAACAATATTATTATTATTTCTTGACATACACTTAACTTGATAATTAAATTAAATATTATTTAATAAAATAATATTAAATATTAATTATTTCTCACTATACCATTAAACTCATCCTTCCATTACTCAATTATATTTATCAAGACATGAATAATATAAATTTATTTATTAAATAAATATCACAACATGATTCAGTAATAATGAAATTTTATATTAACTAAATAGAAAAACTATATTAATTAAATATTCTTCTCAAATTATACATTCTTGATTAACTGGTGATGGAATATATGTAATCATGAAAAAATAAATTTTTTTAAACCATGTGTGGGAATAATATTTATTCAACAAGTTAAATAATAAATAATATTATATTGTTTAACTATGATTCTTGATACACATAGTGTGTGAACATCAAGGCCTCTTTCTTAGTGGCATTACACAAAGAAGACTAAAGTCCATGGTTAGAATCTAGATACATGTCAAGGAACCCATATAGAAAGATTTTAATGGTGAAACATCATAATATCTCATACATAAACATATTATTTAATATAATATCTTTATCACTATATCTCAAATCAAGTAGTTTTCATTTCGATGCCATCAACCTATGCTTTCAATGTATCTTTCTTTGAATTACAAGAAATTGATCTTTCCTATAGAATGCCATGGACATGGATTTATTTAGTTTATATAATTTCCATAAAAGGGAATAATATATCAACTTCTTATAGATAAAATAAGTTACCAATCCTTTCATGCATTATTCATTAATGGAATGTTAATTGTGGCAGACCCACCATAACCTACCTCACTCCCATCATTTTTCATCATGATTTTTGTCAAAAATTTAATGAACATGACTAATAATACTCATTAATAATGATAATAAAGTCTAAGGATCAATAAAAATTCCCACATATAGGAATATCAACTGAAACATATAAATGTGGATTTCTTAATGGGGGGTATTATTCTCATAATATCCTACACTATATATTACCAAGGGTGTACACAATGAGAAGGTGCCTCAATGTCCGTTGAGTCGCCACCCCTGATATCCTATATCATTTTTGTCCCTAAAATGATATTATACATATATATAACACACATTAATGAATAGTTTCATAGTAGTTTTGTGTTGTCATCATTGCTGGGTACTGTTACGACCTTTATGTTAGATAGATACTCTTGAGATATTGTCACGTACTATGTTATGCATAAGAAAAATTATATTTAGACAATAAATTTATTAATATTAAAAACTATGAATATATTTTATAATAATGTACATTAAAGTCGGATATACGGTACTAACTCTATTAGACTCCCACTTCACTAAAGCCAACTGCTAAAAACCTTCAGACCGATGCCTCTCACATGATACTCATGCTTCTTCTAAGATAGGCCTTTAGTTGAGGGTTCTTACATGTTATCTTCCATAGGTAATATTTTTACTACAACTTCACTCCTATTATAAAAATACATTAATATTTGATACTTTTAGTGTATATTATTTTTCTGTTGGTGTGATCTTGGCTCATTTTCAAGAGCCACCATTACAGTATTATCACAATACAATGTGAAAGGGTATTTTCTTCTTGTTACCACATCAATCTCTCAGAAAATTTTTGGAATGAAAATGGATTCCTTAGATACATAAAAGGACACTATATACTTGGAATCTATTGTATAATAAATGAAAATTGGATACTTTGACCTCTTTTATCTCACAACATTTCCATTGAGATAGAAAAGATATTCTAATGGTGACTTTAGATCATTATAATATGATTGAAAACTAGCATCATTGTAACCCCTGATTAATAGCTCCACATCTCCTCTATACAATAGGAAAATATCCTTAGTTCTTCTCAAATACATAAGGATAGCCTTAATAGTATACCAATTTTTTCCTCCTGGGTCATCTTGATATCTGTCCACCATGCTCAATGAATGAGAAACATAAAATATAGTACATAATATGGAATAAAAAATTGATCCTATCACCAAATCATATTGGATATTAATAATTCAATCATACTCTTGTTGTGTCTCAGGACTGATTTACATAGAAATATGTAAACCATGTGACACTAAAACCAATCCCCACTTAGATTTTTCCATACTAAATCTAATTAGTATCATGTCAATATTTTTTTTCATAGTCCAATAAGTCTCTTGGATCTATCACGAATGATCTTGAACCCTAAAATATAGGCTTCTTCACCTAAGTACATCATAGAGAAACACTTCTTTAACCAGTCCTTAACATACTGTAAAACTTATATGTAATTTCTTATAAGTAAAATTTCCTCAACATATACTACTATGATAATGACCTCATTACCATTAAACCTCTTTTAAATACATGGCTCACATTAAATCATAATGAAACTAATTTCTTTTACCGCTTTATCAAATCAAATGTTATATGAACATGATTCTTGCTTTAATCTATAAATGGATCTATGAAACATGAAAATCAATTTATCATACCCTAGATACTCAAACCATTCTGTTTGTGTCATGTAGATATCTTTATGAAGTATCCCATTAAAGAATATTGTTTTTACTTCCGTCTTCCAAATCTCATAGTAATGGTAGGCTACTATGGAATGTAGAATTATGATGGATTTATACATATAAACTGGTGAAAAGGATTCATCATATTCAATTCCTTATTTCTGTTTAAACTTTTTAGCCACTTTACTAGCTTTATAGGTATTTATTTTAGCTTCCATTTACAATTTCCTCTTGAATACCCATTTACATACAATGGGTTTTACATAAACTACTACATCACCCAGATCCCAAACATTGTTCTAATACATGAAATCCATTTTAGAATTCATGGCTTCTTTCCATCTTATAGCTTCTAATATCTATATTTCCTATTTTTAAGAGATATTTTAATCACTATAAATTAATATTGAGTTACCATGAAATACGAATATATTTTTATTAGATGTATTTTTTAAAATTTATTTGATGTCTTTTGTTGTATGTTATACCAAAATTAGCTTACACTACATCAAACACCATTATCACTTGGTGTATATGCAGCACTATATTTGGATTATGTTATTATAAAGCCCCAACCCCAGTTACCTAGAGTTGGTGAATTATTTTAATACATTGGAATGATTATAAGGAATCATTTCCCGAAAGACTGATCAGTTTATAATTCTTGGAAAATAGATTACATACTTGAAAGTTACATTACACCTTAGAAAATAAAACACAACATAAATGTTTTTTGAGAACTCCATTAATACCCTATCTTAACCCTGATTATCAGTCATAATACACTTCTTGGTATACTGGGAAAATTAAACATAAGAAAGGTGTGAGCTCAAATGATCAGTAAGGGTAGAAATACAGTAGAAGATAACATAAACATTATGCATGGTGAATAATTTAAAACACATGCCTTTACAAATAATAAACATGAACAATTTATGTAAGGAATATGAGATGAGTAAATAATTCCATAATAAAACATAGTCATTGGTTTTCTACTAGTCGAATAACCACATGAATCATCAATAATATTTTCATAATGTGGGAATGTATATTGCAGAAATTCCGAAACATTTTGTCAAGGACTCGTCCAAGACTTCTAAAAATGATTAAGGACTCGTCCAAAACCATATATCAGAATTTGGAAAGGGCTTGGCCAATTTAATGTCTAATGGTCTCATGAGACCAACCGATGCACCGAGGTGCTATAGAGGGCTCCACCCATCACTTACTAAGTCTAATTCATTCTTCATACGAAAAAGTTGAAACAAAACATAAAAATTCATATTAAAACTAGCATAAAAAATGTCAATACTTTAACCCTAAACCGTGAATGTTATAAAAATAATACATCCACAGTCAAATATATCACAAAACCTTCAGTACAATATGGAAGATTTGTATCATAATAAATCAAATTCAAACAAGTTTAAACCCCATTAAAGGATGTGGACATAGATGAAAATGATAAGTAAAACTCTTTGAGGGAAATATCCCTTTCACATGAAAACATTTAAAAGTCACACAATTTATAAAGGAAGACATTTAAATAAATTTATGAATAAAAGTGTTATATACCACATTGAAAATTTTGAATGGAATTATCATTTTAAAAACATTCATGTCCATATAAATAAATCCTTAAAAACCATTTTGAAAACATGGACATTAATGAGAATGATTTAGAAGAATAAATATTTAAACCATTTATAATTATGAGCTAGTTAAAGAGTCACTTACATAAAGAATTAAAATATTATATTTGAAAATATTTTTATGAAACACAGATATGGAAGATAAAGAGGTCCCAATAGATGGTCCCATAAAAACAACCTCAGATAATGAAGAGATTGTAGAATTAACCCTCACCTCGCACTTTTATTTGGTCGATGGTATGTTTAACCTCTTGTATAATGACCATAGTATGTTTTTAAATTATAAAATAACCATATTCATATTTATTATATCATAAATGATTCATTTTTTACTTTATACAACCCAATTAATAATGATTTCCTTGTTAAATTAAAATTTCGGGTACTAATCACGTTCTTTATCGTACGTGTTTTAACTTGTTATTCTCGATCGTTTCATTTAGATCATAATTTAAATACATCTAGAATATAACACATGATTTAAATATTATATATATTTATAATATAAATATGTATAATAAGTAGATATATGAAATAGAAAACACAATTTATGGAGATAGTATGTCGTACGTATGCATAAATATTGTTCCTGTTTTCAAATAATATTGAATGGAAGTTAGTGAATAAGATATATGTAAGTAAATACATATATATATATATTAAGCAGAATTATCATTTCATATGTTACATAATTATTTATAATATATATTTTTATAATCATCATTGATTGGTGAATCTGGAAATGAATCTCATCACACCATGGAGACTGTAATCTATACGTACGCACGAGTGACAATATCATTTTATTGGTGTGGAAATCATATTTAATTGGATGGTATATAATATATACATAATTATTAACATGTTATGTTTATTATTTACATTAGTTATACTCATTATTATACCCATCCAAATAATTAAGTGTTTGAATAACAAACTACTCCACGAAGTGGAGACGGTAAGCCGTATGTACACACGTATGTGGACTTTGTCATTTATAGGATGGATAGAATAACGAATATGGATGTACCATATTTATAATAATATCACAGTATTTATTAGTTACTAGAGATATTATTTTTTTATGGAAACAACAATGAAAGAGGAAGTGGAAGAAGAAAAGAACTTGAAAAAGGGTGGGGAAATTATTACCTCTTCTTTAGGTGTTTCCTTTTGAGTTGATCAAAAGGGCGCCACAAGTTGGAATTATGATCAAAGTAAAGACACTAAGTTGATTTGAGGGAAGTTGGGAGGATATTTGGGTAGGGTTTGTCTAAGACAAATGGATTTGGAGGTGTGATTATGAGAGAGGGGGAAGTACCCTTTTATAAGAGAGGTGAGGGTCACTTTTGGAAAAGATTGATATATTATTTTATAATAAAATAATTTTCGGTTTATAATGGAAAAAATGATTTATTTCTATGATATGGTGGGTATGGGTCTAAAGACACTTAACCAACATGTTTTAAATAGGTTCAGGCCACCATATTAACCTTATCTTTTAGATTTGACTCTGAGTTAAATAGTTTAACTTTTACCTTGTCCTCTTGTATTCTTACACTATATGGTTAATAAACATACTCTAAAATTCCAAGAGAACCTCAAGTGGTTAATTTATAAAATATATAATATAATTTTATCCCTTTGGTAGAACCTTATATTTATAATAATATTATATAATTACATAAAATAATATGTTTTTTACAAACTCATTTATGTTAATTTTGATACTATTTAGTATTTTGTTTTTGTGAAAGTAATAACATCTTCATTACTTCGAACTAGATAAATTGAATCAATACTAACATGTAATATTCAACTAGAAAATTCTTGGATGTCATAAAAACATTGAAATTATATTTATTTTAATATATAATACCATTTATTTTATTCTTTTATTAATAAGGTAATTACTTCATCACCATTGTGCCATAAATAAATTTAATTATTTAATGTCTAAAAATTATAAATAAAATACCATGATATAGGGAATAATTTTATATTTCTAATAAATATTAATAGTCTAATTTTTCATATTTATATCACTATATTAAAAATGTTTCACTAATTAATCTTTGAATTTAAAACTTTTAACACTTCTTTAAATAAAATAATAATAAATTTCCAAATCTAATCCTAGTTGAACAAAGAGGATAATATTTTACTAAAAAAAATTTTGGGTCTAATTTCACTTATCCAATGGAATTAGGACATGTTTTAGGGTAATTATAATATCATTTTTACCCTTAATTACCCTATTTAACTTTAATTGTGGTAAATAAAAGTCAAATTTTACTATTCACAAAAAATTATTTTCATATTATTGAACAATATTTTACTTAATAATTTCAAATGGATCTCTTGGATTTTTGAAATTCAACTCACATAAGAGGTAAGATTAATTTTTAAGAAAATTTGCAAATGCTCATATAAGGTGGTTAAAGACGGTAAAAAGTTCAATAAAACATTATACATCTAATTTTGTTATTAAATGAATCCAATGAATTAAATAGAACTTATATGGGTACTATATAACTATTTTTACTAAAAATAAATTTAAATAAAATAAATAATTATTTAAATAAAAAGTCAGTTTTAAATTATAACGCAGTGCTTTTCAATATTCATCAAAAAATAGGATGTTTTCAGAAAAATACCACAAACTTACCTCGAGATAATTTTTATATTAAGAATTCAAAAATGAATTCTATTTTACCAAATTCAAACATATATGTTTCATTAATTAATTTAAAATTAATTTCTATTGTCAAAACAAAAAAAAACAGGATTTTTAAAAGTAAAAACAATCAAACGATTGACATGTTTTTATGTCAAATTTAAATGTGAAATTACTTATAATGACATAAATTGTATTAAATTATAAAAATATAATCTAATTATACTTACAACCCATTAAAATTCATAATTTATCAATATAAATTATTTCAATTAAAAAAGTTGTTTTCAATTAAAATTTCGTATTTTTCATTATTCATCAAAATATGAAAGTTATCAGAAAAGTACATAAAATTTAACCAAACTAAATTTTTATGTCCTGATTCTAAAGATGAATATAATTTAATTAAATTGAATATATAAAATTGTCAAATATTGGTTTTAAAAAGTGTTTTCCGTTAAAAGGTGGTAAAATTGCATTTTCAGAAAAAAAAACCTTCAATTATATGAAAAAATGAATTTGTTATCATATTATATCTAAGAAACACATAATATGGGTGTTAAAATTATATAGAGTATATAAGATTTAAATTGTAGTTCATACTATTCATAACAACTTTTTGAATGGCTAGTTTGGTAAGTTGTGGTGCGCTCAAATTCAGTTTTGCGTGTAGCGTAAGTTATTGAATTACTTTAATGAGATAACGTACTATGAAATCCTAGGGTGTTACAATTACCAACAATTTCATGTTAATTTTATAGATTTCATTTCATTCAAGAACGAGTTTAAGAGAACAACTGAATATTGTTATGTTACATTATAACCGTGCCATTATCATGGTGAGTATGAACAGAATTAACAGAATTATAAAAATATTCTTTTCACATGTATATATAACTAGTTCTTTGGGGAGAAATTAATTATAAATGAAAATAAAAACCTATTTAAATTAAAAGAATTTTCTTCTTCTAAAAATCTATTAAAATTAAAATTAAAGAGTCTATAAAATTTAAAAATCACTCTTTATGGATTTTATTAACTAATTATCTATTTATTATATTCAATATAATGATTCAAACACATATTATAGGTTCTATTAACATTAGATAAGAAGAAATTGAAATTTTTGGACAAAAGAATTATTTATCAAAAAATGTTGTTTTTTCGACATTTTGATGAACCACCCACTTTAAATCTAGATTTTAACATATTTTTATATTATATTTAACAAAACATATTATTATGAATAGGTATATAAAATTATACTTTGGATGAATTTTTGATATTTTTTTCATAAGTTTCAAGAAATGATGAATATTAAAAATATAAAAAAAAATTATTGAATTTTTTTTTTTGAAATAATGTATATAGTAAAATTATATTTTTGAATGGTTTTAAATTATAAATATATATTTAATATAATTTAGGTCATTGGAATTTATTTTACACAAAAGTTTGATGTAAAAAAATTTTAATCATCGGTAATGTTTTATCTTTTAAAACTCGTTTTCTCATTTGAACAACATGATTAATTTTAAATTAATTTCTGCAGATTTTATGTATTTAATTTTATGGAATGGATTCTATATTTGGAATCATTGTTTCCAAATCATATAAATACCTTTATTTTATTCTTTGGCATTTTGAATTGTAACTTCAGTAATTTTTAATCAATACAGTGAAAAGGTGAATTGGGTTATTAAGGGATAAAATAATATAATAAAATTATCGTAATAGTTGTTGTAAAATAATTGTATTGGTATTTTTAGACCTATATCATCTTTGGGAAAAAAATTATCCTTTTTAAGCCACTTGTATTAGATTAGTTATTTTAATATATTTTATTTAATGAAAAGTTAAATATGGCTCACTCAATTTTTAATAACAATGTAATTTTTAATATAAGGATATGTAAAATATTAATTAGACTATAAATACTCATTTTAATGCTATTATATTTTATATATCATTGAATTTTATTAGTAATTTTTAGGAAATACAGAATTATTTTAATGGCCTATACACTAATGATGCATAAATCATTTAATTGATGAAAATCTATAAGATAATTATTATTGACATTTTAATAACCATGAAAAGACCAAAGCAGAAGACTAAATCTTATGTATTGAGTATATCTCTACCATAATCATACACGGGTCTAGTTATTGACCATTTTTATCAATATGGAAATCATTATGACACTTGTAATATTTTTTAAAGTTATGTTAAAGTTTTCACATTCATGTTTTAATAAATAACACGTTTTTAATGTAGGATTTTCCAGAAGTTATTTTCAACTATAAGTATTATCCTAAAATCTAGAATATTTATCTTCTTTATAGTGTTTTATTTTCAATTTTTATTCAACAAATAATGGTATTATATAATTACACAAATCAAATGTTGTAATTATTTTATTAAAGGAGATAACAAAAATATTTTATTAAAAATGTTAGAATTAATTTAATTAAGGTAAATTTATATATACAAAAAATTTACTTGATGAAATTGACCTATTAATAGTATAATAAAATATTTGGTTTCAAAGTTAAATTTTTTGTCTTTATTTTAATAAAAATTAATGAATTGAATAGTGTTGAAATTGAAAATATTGATTATTTATCAAAATAATAAATTATTAAATAACTTAAGAATAATTTTAAAATATATATAATAATTATAATACTGTCTGAAGTTTTCTGAAATATTTATTTATGGTCTAATTTACATAAAATAAGTAAATATTTTATTTTATTTATAATGAAATATTTGTTATCTTAGTTTAAAATTAAATAGAATAACTAAGTGACATTTAAAATGTAAAAAATAAAATATATAAAAAAAGAGTATAAAATGTATTAGTTGATAAGATTACAACATTATCTCATCTCCTCTTTTAAATTAGGACATTTTTGGGGTTTTTAGATGTAGATTTAGTTTTATTATAATTTTTTTTAGATTCCAAAAGTTCCCCTCATCACAATTATAAAAGAAAACCTCCTACCAAACTTCTTAACTTCACTTTGACCATTCAAGATTAGATATTCTATTTTACCTTTTAAACATCCATAGTTACAATCTAGTGGTTCGAGTCTTCTCAAAATACCAACACCTGTGCCTTTAAGCGGAGATCTAAAAGGAGCTCACCGAAGAAGAGGTAAGCTCCTTTACTGACTCTCTCAAGACCATTTCTTGTCCTACTTCCTCTTCCTTTATTGTTTTCATTATAATGTAATAATATTAGTATCACATATATAATGATAGTTGGATATTATTAAGGAATAACCATATTCTACCTTTTATCCATCCTATGAAAAATGAAATCACCATTCGTGCGTATATATGACTTGCCCTCTCCACACTGTGGTGTAATATGTTTTTCCCCAAAACCCTCCCAAGATATATATACTAATATAAATAATAACTATATATGATTAATATAACATTATATATATTATTTAAAAAAATAAATATCATCCACTTCTAACAATTTCACAGCTATGGGAATGATATCGTTGCTCGTTTATAAGTATGATCTACCATCTCTATGATGTGATTTGATTCATTCTATATGATATCCATTAAATCATGATTATATAAATTTATAGAATGAATTTATATGATATATATAATTTCAATATCATTTTGTAATGATATAACTATGAAGTAATAAGGATAAATAGAACTTATTTGACAAAACATGCATAAGAAAATAAAGTTGTTAATACCCAAATAACGAGTAATTATGAAATTTTATTAACAAATAGATTATAATATGATCATATATGATATCATAAATAATAATATGATTCTGGAATAATTCAATGAAATTATTTAAATCATTATACATGAGGTTTTGATACATAAAAATTATATCATACCAAAATTTATGGGATAATTTTAAAATCTCAATATTAGCAGAGATTATTTATATGTAAGTATTGAATAGGGATTACTTATCATCCATGTCCATGTTTTCTAAAAATTATTTTCTAAAATGTTTTACTATTATCCTATGGATGTTTAATGTAATTTTTACACATTTTGGTATTTTTACGGCATGGCATGAAAAAAATCATTCTTCTGTTCTCCAAACGACGTACTTTTTAACTTTTCTAGTAGGAGTATGAGAATAATGTTTTTTAACTTATATAGCATGAAATTATTTTTATTCCATCATAAATTCGTATTTCCCTCAAGGTTCCACTACAATATTTTAGGGTTATTTTCATTGAAATTGTTTTCTTTTAATATTTTTTGATATTTTATGAAATAAAAAAGTTTTCAAAACTGAAATGATATTTTCCTCAATAATCCTTTTCCAGTCACGTCTCAATATTAATTTCCATTTACATCTTTTGGTGTTACTGATGTTTTAATGGGTATTGTTTTCAATGATGATATCCCTATTAATCTTATGGTAAGATTATATATATAATGGAATGTTATTTATGAAATCCCTTTGTTTTACATGTACTATGTTAAGATGGAGTGAATGTTAAAAAAACCCATTTTATTCCATGGGTAATGCTATGATGGATGATTTATGTTCTTGGGGCACACATATGTATAGTTTTCATTATGTTATGGGTGGGACATATATCTTCCTCTAATTCATTGGGTAATGATTTATATCTCATTATATAGTCACAGATGGAACATGAAATGATATCACTTCCGTAATATAGGGCTCGAATGGAAAGTAAACCTCGTTCAGTAAAATAGGGCTAGAACGATGAGTAAACTCAGTTCAGTGGAATTTTATTCCTTTGATGGCCTTGGAAATTTTCCTTTTCTAACATGAAAAAGATTTTCTATTTTTATGTGTTTATAAAATTTCCATGTTTTTTCCATTATTATTTTCCCCTTTCTCGTGTTCCTTTATGATATATGCCCTATGAACTGCCAATATTTATTCCATGACTCATGATTCTGATATATGTTATATATGGTATGATTTTATAATGTTATGTTCATGTGTTTATGTGCATATGTTCATCTTTTCTATGATATTTTCCTTGTTTTCCCTTACTGAGTAGCTGAGTTTACCCTTCTCATATTTTTTGGTTTTTCCAATGATATAATGAAAAGTTTTAGGTTGGAAAACTAAAGGGGAAGATCTTTATGGGAGATGTTGAAGATATTTCACCATATTTGAAGAATGTGTTCTAATTTTACAAAGGCACTAAACTAATACAGTATTTAGGAATATGTTTGTTTAAGTTATTATGTATTCCAAAAAATTAATTTAATGTATATGTATTTCAATCTTGGTTCTTTACACACCATATTAAGTGACTAAAAAACCATATCACTCTAGTTATGTTACCTATCTTGTGCTACTATGTAGTACCCGTGTTTTAAGAAATACTACATCCATAGGGACCTATGTAATCTGTTCCTGTACCAACTCCTGTGTATCTTGATCATCAACTTGATCGAAGTAAATCTTTCATCCACTATCCTTTTTGAGGATGTGATCCCTTTTAAGAAATATGGCTTGTCTGCTGACATTCAATTTCATGTCTAAGGTGTTTTATTGGTAGTATCCCTTTTTTCCTTATGATACCCAATAAAGAAATACTTTTTCTCTTGGGGTGATAATTTGTTACCTAATAAGGCCTTAAAAATGTCTGACAACCCCATACATGTGTATGCGACAAAATGGGTTTCTCTCCACTCCATAAATAGAAGGGAATTCCAATTTCCTATTTAATTGTTACTTAGTTTAATGTGTACGTCACAGTTTGTATTGCATATCCCCAAAATGATAATGGAAGAACCATTTGAATCATTATCAACCTGGCCATGTCTAAAAGGGTATGGTTCCACCTATCACTAACACCATTCCTTTCTGGTATGTATGGTGTAGTGACTTGAGATAGAATCTCAAACTCTAGTATGAAGTCAATAAATTATTGGTTATGTCCCCACGTCAATCTATCAAAGTTTCATTATCTTCATTCCAAGTTGATAATCTACTTCAATCATGAATTCCTTTAATTTATCAAAAGACTCAGACATATACCTCATTAATTAAACATATCCATATATACTCATGTCATTAGTAAAAGTGATGAAGTAATAATTTCCACCTCTACCTTCTACTAGAAATGTTCCACATACATTATTTCATACCAATCCTAGAAGATATGTAGTTATTTCACCCTATCCACAAAATAGTGGTTTGCTAAATGTTCCTTGTAAACAATAATGAAATATTTCACATGGTTTCACCTAAGAGGATTCTTAATAGCCATCTTGAAAGGGATTTATCAAATTCTTCACATTTACATGACTGAGATGGTGATGCTATAGTTGGGTGTTATATGAGTAATGTGAACTATATTTTTATCAATTACCAATATATTCACTTGATTATTTAACACACAAATACTATTATTTAAATGTACAATATCATAACATATGTTGTATTTATAAAATAAAAAAATTTATGTCTAAACCTGAAAATAAACCTTTTTGTATCTATGAATGATATGTAAATTATGTTCTTAGTATCCGTTCAAAACTAATAACAATATTTTAAAACCAAAATCATTCATGTTGGCAATGAATGGTGGTACTTACCAATGGCTAGAGTCGGAACCCTCATACCATTAGTAGATCATTGATCCATATATCCTCTATAAATCATTTGGAATATACATGGTTCCTATATTTGGATATAGATGTGAACACCACAATTTGTATCTAATAACAAATGTGTAGATATTGAAATATTACACTCAATAATGAATTAAACTTTAACTTCTCATTTTTTATGGGTGCAGTTCCTCTTCCAGTAGACTAGCTTACCACATAAAAAACATACTTCCTCATTATCCTTTCTTTACTTCCAGATCATCTTATTCACGGAAGGATGGTGCTCAAGAGCATTAAAATTATTATGAGCCTCATCCCCTTTTCCTTATTCTTCCTTTTCTTATCCACCATAAGGATTGAGGGTTTATCATTCCCTACGTCCTTATATACTTGGTTAATCAATGTAATAAGATCAAAAGGTCTCTTCTCATTATTTATACACTACGAGAAAACTGCCGTTTATAGGCGGTTTTTTTCGCGGCGGTTTTAAAAACCACCACGAAATGCATTTCGGGCCGGAATTTCGCGGCGGTTTTAAAAACCGCCGCGAAAAAACCGCCGCTAAATGGAAA